>JANJGN010001143.1:2500-186751 GCA_026770705.1 Isurus oxyrinchus
GTGTTTGAGTGAGTATGTGTGTGTGTGTTTGAGTGAGTATGTGCGTGTGAGTATGTGTGTGTGTGTTTGAGTGAGTATCTGTGTGTGTATTTGAGTGAGTATCTGTGTGTGTGTTTGAGTGAGTATGTGTGTGTGTTTGAGTGAGTATGTGTGTGTGTTTGAGTGAGTACGTGTGTGTGTGTGTTTGTGTGAGTACATGTGTCTGTGTGTTTGAGTGAGTACATGTGTGTGTGTTTGAGTGAGTACGTGTGTGTGTGTTTGAGTGAGTACGTGTGTGTGTGTGTTTGAGTGAGTACGTGTGTGTTTGTTTGAGTGAGTATGTGTGTGTGTGTGTTTGAGTGAGTATGTGTATGTGTGTTTGAGTGAGTATGTGTGTGTGTGTTTGAGTGAGTATGTGTGTGTGTTTGTTTGAGTGAGTATGTGTGTGTGTGTTTGAGTGTGTGTGTGAGTGAGTATGTGTGTGTGTGTTTGAGTGAGTATATGTGTGTGTGTGTTTGAGTGAGTATGTGTGTGTTTGTTTGAGTGAGTATGTGTGTGTGTGTGTTTGAGTGAGTATGTGTGTGTGTGTGTGTTTGAGTGAGTATGTGTGTGTGTGTTTGAGTGAGTATATGTGTGTGTGTGTTTGAGTGAGTATGTGTGTGTTTGTTTGAGTGAGTATGTGTGTGTGTGTTTGAGTGAGTATGTGTGTGTGTGTTTGAGTGAGTATGTGTGTGTGTGTTTGAGTGAGTGTGTGTGTGTTTGAGTGAGTATGTGTGTGTTTGTTTGAGTGAGAATGTGTGTGTGTGTTTGAGTGAGTATGTGTGTGTGTGTTTGAGTGAGTATGTGTGTGTGTGTTTGAGTGAGTGTGTGTGTGTTTGTTTGAGTGAGTATGTGTGTGGTGTTTGAGTGAGTATGTGTGTGTGTTTGAGTGAGTATGTGTGTGTGTGTTTGAGTGAGTACATGTGTGTGTGTGTTTGAGTGAGTACGTGTGTGTGTGTGTTTGAGTGAGTACATGTGTGTGTGTGTTTGAGTGAGTGTGTGTGTGTGTTTGAGTGAGTATGTGAGTGTTTGTTTGAGTGAGTATGTGTGTGTGTGTTTGAGTGAGTATGTGTGTGTGTGTTTGAGTGAGTATGTGTGTGTGTGTTTGTTTGAGTGAGTATGTGTGTGTTTGTTTGAGTGAGTATGTGTGTGTGTGTGTTTGAGTGAGTATGTGTGTGTGTGTTTGAGTGAGTATGTGTGTGTGTGTTTGAGTGAGTATGTGTGTGTTTGAGTGAGTATGTGTGTGTGTGTGTGAGTGAGTATGTATGAGTGTGTTTGAGTGAGTATGTGTGTGTGTGTTTGAGTGAGTATGTGTGTGTGTGTTTGAGTGAGTATGTGTGTGTGTGTTTGAGTGAGTATGTGTGTGTTTGTTTGAGTGAGTATGTGTGTGTTTGTTTGAGTGAGTATGTGTGTGTTTGTTTGAGTGAGTATGTGTGTGTGTTTGTTTGAGTGAGTATGTGTGTGTGTGTTTGAGTGAGTATGTGTGTGTGTGTGTTTGAGTGAGTACATGTGTGTGTGAGTGTGTGTGTGTGTGTTTGAGTGAGTACGTGTGTGTGTGTGTGAGTACGTGTGTGTGTGAGTGTGTGTGTTTGAGTGAGTACGTGTGTGTGAGTGTGTGAGTGTGTTTGAGTGAGTACGTGTGTGTGTGAGTGTGTGTGTGTGTGAGTGAGTACGTGTGTGTGAGTGTGAGAGTGTGTGTGTTTGAGTGAGTACGTGTGTGTGTGTGTGTGTGTGTGTTTGAGTGAGTACGTGTGTGTGTATGAGTGTGTGAGTGTGTGTGTTTGAGTGAGTACTTGTGTGTGTGAGTGTGTGAGTGTGTGTTTGAGTGAGTACGTGTGTGTGTGTGTGAGAGAGTGTGTGTGAGTACGTGTGCGTGTGAGTGTGTGTTTGAGTGAGTACGTGTGTGTGTGAGTGTGTGAGTGTGTGTGTTTGAGTGAGTACGTGTGTGAGTGTGTGAGTGTGTGTGTTTGAGTGAGTACTTGTGTGTGTGTGTGTGAGTGTGTGTGTTTGAGTGAGTACATGTGTCTGTGTGTGTGTGTGTGTGTGTGAGTGTGTGTGTTTGAGTGAGTACGTGTGTGTGAGTGTGTGAGTGTGTTTGAGTGAGTACGTGTGTGTGTGTGTGTGTGTGTGTGTGTTTGAGTGAGTACGTGTGTGTGTGAGTGTGTGTGTTTGAGTGAGTACGTGTGTGTGTGTGTGTGTGTGTGTGTGAGAGAGCGTTTGACTGAGTACGTGTGTGTTTGTTTGCGTGAGCAGGTTCCTGCATTCCAAGGTTACAGAGTAAATGAGAGGCAGGAAATAGGTCTGTCCATCGACACGTCAGAGGAGGGACTCATTTTCCCAGCGTGAAAATCCATCAGGAAGTGGCAGAGGGAGGGAGAGAGAGAGAGAGAGAGAAATTGTGGGAATTCCTACTGAGAAAATCTGCCTCAATCTCTGGGTGAGTGAGTGTGTGTGGAGGTGGTGGGAGAGAGAGGGAAGGAGACAGATTTAAACTTCGAATATACTTGGGAAAAAAAGGTATTGCCAAGTGGGTCTGGAGTTGAGAGGAAGTTTATCCTGTTCAAGGCTGTTTGGAAAGGGGGCTGGATCTATAAGAGCTTATGTTTTTTTTTAAAGAAATAAGTACCTCTCTCCCCCCACCACCACCACCAATTTGAATGTTAAAGTGGATTGGGGAAGGGGGGGGGGGTGGGAGAGAGGCAGAGTTTGCAATTTGGGTATTGTAATTGTGGGAAGAAGGGTTCGGAGCTGTGCGGGGTAGAGAGAGAGAGAGAGAGAGTTTGGCAGCCAGGCACATGAGACCCACATGCTTTCTCGTACCGAGACTTGCTTCACAGATTCACAGGTTCGAATCTCGCCTGTGCCAAGCAGGGAAGGGGGTGGGTGGGGGTGCGTGTGTGTGTGTGTGTGTGTGTGTGAGACCTATTCCCGGGCGGTGTGTCTGTGTGTTCCCTCTGTCTGTGCACCCTGATTCTCTCTCCCGTCTCCTTCCTTCCTGACAGGTGAGGGTAATGTGATCAGGAGCCGCACCCTGCTCAGACGCAGCAGACAGACAGAGAGAGAGAGAGAGGGACTCCAGTCCAATACAGCGTGATATCGAGAGTGCCGGAGAGAGAGAGAGAGACTCCAGTCCAATACAGCGTTATATCGAGAGTGCCGGAGAGAGAGAGAGAGACTCCAGTCCAATACAGCGTTATATTGAGAGTGCCGGAGAGAGAGAGAGAGAGACTCCAGTCCAATACAGCGTTATATTGAGAGTGCCGGAGAGAGAGAGAGAGAGACTCCAGTCCAATACAGCGTTATATCGAGAGTGCCGGAGAGAGAGAGAGAGACTCCAGTCCAATACAGCGTTATATCAAGAGTGCAGGAGAGAGAGAGAGAGACTCCAGTCCAATACAGCGTTATATCAAGAGTGCAGGAGAGAGAGAGAGAGACTCCAGTCCAATACAGCGTTATATCAAGAGTGCAGGAGAGAGAGAGAGAGACTCCAGTCCAATACAGCGTTATATCAAGAGTGCAGGAGAGAGAGAGAGACTCCAGTCCAATACAGCGTTATATTGAGAGTGCCGGAGAGAGAGAGAGAGAGACTCCAGTCCAATACAGCGTTATATTGAGAGTGCCGGAGAGAGAGAGAGAGAGACTCCAGTCCAATACAGCGTTATATCGAGAGTGCCGGAGAGAGAGAGAGACTCCAGTCCAATACAGCGTTATATCGAGAGTGCCGGAGAGAGAGAGACAGAGACTCCAGTCCAATACAGCGTGATATTGAGAGTGCCGGAGAGAGAGAGAGAGAGACTCCAGTCCAATACAGCGTTATATCGAGAGAGAGAAAGAGAGACTCCAGTCCAATACAGCATTATATCGAGAGTGCCGGAGAGAGAGAGAGAGACTCCAGTCCAATACAGCGTTATATCGAGAGTGCCGGAGAGAGAGAGAGAGAGACTCCAGTCCAATACAGCGTTATATCGAGAGAGAGAGAGAGAGAGAGACTCCAGTCCAATACAGCGTTATATCGAGAGTGCCGGAGAGAGAGAGAGAGACTCCAGTCCAATACAGCGTTACATCGAGAGTGCCGGAGAGAGAGAGAGAGACTCCAGTCCAATACAGCGTTATATCAAGAGTGCCGGAGAGAGAGAGAGAGAGAGACTCCAGTCCAATACAGCGTTATATCGAGAGTGCAGGAGAGAGAGAGAGAGACTCCAGTCCAATACAGCGTTATATCAAGAGTGCCGGAGAGAGAGAGAGAGACTCCAGTCCAATACAGCGTTATATTGAGAGTGCCGGAGAGAGAGAGAGAGAGAGACTCCAGTCCAATACAGCGTTATATTGAGAGTGCCGGAGAGAGAGAGAGAGAGAGACTCCAGTCCAATACAGCGTTATATCGAGAGTGCAGGAGAGAGAGAGAGAGACTCCAGTCCAATACAGCGTTATATCGAGAGTGCCGGAGAGAGAGAGAGAGACTCCAGTCCAATACAGCGTTATATCGAGAGTGCCGGAGAGAGAGAGAGAGAGAGACTCCAGTCCAATACAGCGTTATATTGAGAGTGCCGGAGAGAGAGAGAGACTCCAGTCCAATACAGCGTTATATCGAGAGTGCCGGAGAGAGAGAGAGAGAGAGACTCCAGTCCAATACAGCGTTATATCGAGAGTGCCGGAGAGAGAGAGAGACTCCAGTCCAATACAGCGTTATATCGAGAGTGCCGGAGAGAGAGAGAGACTCCAGTCCAATACAGCGTTATATCGAGAGTGCCGGAGAGAGAGAGAGAGACTCCAGTCCAATACAGCGTTATATCGAGAGTGCCGGAGAGAGAGAGAGAGACTCCAGTCCAATACAGCGTTATATTGAGAGTGCCGGAGAGAGAGAGAGAGAGACTCCAGTCCAATACAGCGTTATATCGAGAGTGCCGGAGAGAGAGAGAGAGACTCCAGTCCAATACAGCGTTATATCGAGAGTGCCGGAGAGAGAGAGAGAGACTCCAGTCCAATACAGCGTGATATCGAGAGTGCCGGAGAGAGAGAGACTCCAGTCCAATACAGCGTTATATCGAGAGTGCCGGAGAGAGAGAGACAGAGACTCCAGTCCAATACAGCGTGATATCGAGAGTGCCGGAGAGAGAGAGACAGAGACTCCAGTCCAATACAGCGTTATATCGAGAGAGAGAGAGAGTGTGAGTGTGAGAGAGAGAGAGAGTGTGAGTGTGAGAGAGAGAGAGTGTGAGTGTGAGAGAGAGAGAGAGTGTGAGTGTGAGAGAGAGAGAGTGTGAGTGTGAGAGAGAGAGAGTGTGAGTGTGAGAGAGAGAGAGTGTGTGTGTGAGTGCAAAGGTTTCATTATTTTTCGAGTACAAAGACTCGGTGCATTGTAAGTTGAGGCGAATCACTTTTCCATTCACCCCCACCTCGCTGACCCCTCCCCACTCTCACTGACCCCTCCCCCACCCTCGCTGACCCCTCCCCCACCCTCGCCGATCCCTCCCCCACCCTCGTTGACCCCTCCACGCTCTCGCTGACTCCTCCCCACACTCGCTGACCCCTCCAAGCCCTCGCTGACCCCTCCCCACTCTCACTGACCCCTCCACGATCTCGCTGACCCCTTCCCGACCCTCGCTGACCCCTCCCCGCTCTCGCTGACCCCTCCCCAACCCTCGCTGACCCCTCCCCGACCCTCGCTGACCCCTCCCCACCCTCGCTGACCCCTCCAGGCTTCGGCCCGCTGCCCCCTCGGAGGGGAGGCGGGGGGAGGGGCTCCCCCGCTGGGTGTGGAGGATGCCCATCCTGAAGCCGTTGGGCCAGAGCGGGCCCCAGGCCAAGAGGCGGTCCCGGTCGGACCTGACCCGCGAGATGATCAGTGCCCCGCTGGGTGACTTCCGGCACACCATGCACGTGGGGAGGGGGGGCGAGGCCTTCGGGGACACCTCCTTCCTCAGCAAGAGGCGGGAGGGGGGGAGGGGCGAGGAGGAGGAGGGGGAGGAGCGGGGTGGGGGGGCTGACGGGCTGCGGGCGCTACCCGAGGAGCAGGAGGAGGAGCAGGAGGGGGAGGGCCAGCCCGAGGGAGGTTGCGGGGGGCAGAGGGCAGCCCAGCAGGGGGCGGCCTTGCCCCCCTCCTCCTCCTCCTCCTCCTCCTCCTCCCCTCCTCCTCCTCCTGACCCCTCCACGGGGTCAATGAGGGCGGCCGAGTCCGTACTCTCCCTGTTCCAGGTGGACCTGGGCCCCTCCATGCTGAGCGAGGTCCTGGGGGTGATGGAGAAGGGAGCCGGCCCCTCGGACCGGACCCTGGGGACGCGGGGGCCAGAGAGGGTGGGGGAACCGGTCAGCCCCTCGGTCCGGAGGGAGCAGGAGGGGCAGGAGGAGGAGGAGGAGGATGAGGAGGAGGGACAAGGCAACTTCACCTTTGAAGAGGAGGACGAAGAGATTGGAGTGTGACACTCACCCCCCTCCGCTACCCCCCCCACTCCACCCGAATCCCGGTTGCCCCCAGCCCCCTTCGGTACCCCCCACCAGCCCCCCCTCCCCACCCCCCTTCCTCCTCCTCCACCCCATAGCCGCACATCCCGGGGGAGCCAGAGGGTGCTCACCCCACCCAACCCCGCATCTCCACCCCCACCCCGACCCCCCACCGGAATCCACCCCCCCCCCAACCCCAAACCAAAAATAAACTGGAAGGTCGGAGAGCAGACCCCCTACCCACCACCCCCCCCCCTACACACCCCCCCCCCAGGCAACCAGGCCGCCTCCCTCCCTCGTATTTATTTGCTCCCACTTCACACTCAGCTCAGGGATGCGCCACAGATCCAGAATCGACAGAGAGCCAAGCGAAGGTGGGGGGTGGGGTGGGGGGAGGTGACTCTGTTCCCCAGAGACCAGTGATGGACCCTCATCTCCCCTCGACACTGCAGAGGGAGCTTTACTCTGTATCTAACCCCGTGCTGTACATGTCCTGGGAGTGTTTGATGGGGACAGTGTAGAGGGAGCTTTACTCTGTATCTAACCCCGTGCTGTACCTGTCCGGGGAGTGTTTGATGGGGACGGTGTAGAGGGAGATTTACTCTGTATCTAACCCCGTGCTGTACATGTCCTGGGAGTGTTTGATGGGGACGGTGTAGAGGGTGATTTACTCTGTATCTAACCCCGTGCTGTGCCTGTCCTGGGAGTGTTTGCTGGAGACAGTGTAGAGAGAGCTTTACTCTGTATCTAACCCCGTGCTATACCTGTCCTGGGAGTGTTTGATGGGGACGGTGTAGAGGGAGCTTTACTCTGTATCTAACCCCGTGCTGTACCTGTCCTGGGAGTGTTTGATGGGAACAGTGTAGAGAGAGCTTTACTCTGTATCTAACCCAGTGCTATACCTGTCCTGGGAGTGTTTGCTGGAGACGGTGTAGAGGGAGCTTTACTCTGTATCTAACCCCGTGCTATACCTGTCCTGGGAGTGTTTGATGGGGACGGTGTAGAGGGAGATTTACTCTGTATCTAACCCCGTGCTGTACCTGTCCTGGGAGTGTTTGATGGGGACGGTGTAGAGGGAGCTTTACTCTGTATCTAACCCCGTGCTGTACCTGTCCTGGGAGTGTTTGATGGGGACAGTGTAGAGGGACCATTACTCTGTATCTAACCCCGTGCTGTACCTGTCCTGGGAGTGTTTGATGGGGACAGTGTAGAGGGAGATTCACTCTGTATCTAACCCCGTGCTGTACCTGTCCTGGGAGTGTTTGATGGGGACGGTGTAGAGGGAGCTTTACTCTGTATCTAACCCCGTGCTGTACCTGTCCTGGGAGTGTTTGATGGGGACGGTGTAGGGGAGATTTACTCTGTATGTAACCCCTTGCTGTACCTGTCCTGGGAGTGTTTGATGGGGACGGTGTAGAGGGAGCATTCGTCTGCCAATTTTCGACACTGTTGGATCTTTATTATTGTTTGAATCTGTTATTTTTGATATATTGAGGGTTTTGGAATATATCATTTATATATCGAATGTGATCTTGTTTATACTGTCTGTCCCATGTATCATGTACTTTAACTTACTGTTTTCTAAAGAAAGAGATACAAATATATTCTTGAGCAATATTTTAATCGGTGATGTTGGATTGGACTGAGTGTTATTGAACACTGAGGAACATGTTCCTCTGGCACCGAATGTTTGCAACATCACAGAACACAGATATTCGACAAGGAGGGATCACAGGAACAGGAGGAGGCCATTCAGCCCCTTCTCGAGCCTGTTACACAGGAACAGGAGGAGGCCCATTCAGCCCCTCGAGCCTGTTCCACAGGAACAGGAGGAGGCCATTCAGACCCTTCTCGAGCCTGTTACACAGGAACAGGAGGAGGCCATTCAGTCCCTCGAGCCTGTTACACAGGAACAGGAGGAGGCCCATTCAGCCCCTTCTCGAGCCTGTTACACAGGAACAGGAGGAGGTCCATTCAGCCCCTTCTCGAGCCTGTTACACAGGAACAGGAGGATCCCATTCAGCCCCTTCTCGAGCCTGTTACACAGGAACAGGAGGAGGCCATTTAGTCCCTCGAGCCTGTTACACAGGAACAGGAGGAGGCCCATTCAGCCCCTTCTCGAGCCTGTTACACAGGAACAGGAGGAGGGCCATTCAGCCCCTTCTCGAGCCTGTTACACAGGAACAGGAGGATCCCATTCAGCCCCTTCTCGAGCCTGTTACACAGGAACAGGAGGAGGCCATTCAGTCCCTCGAGCCTGTTACACAGGAACAGGAGGAGGCCCATTCAGCCCCTTCTCGAGCCTGTTACACAGGAACAGGAGGAGGTCCATTCAGCCCCTTCTCGAGCCTGTTACACAGGAACAGGAGGAGGCCCATTCAGCCCCTTCTCGAGCCTGTTACACAGGAACAGGAGGATCCCATTCAGCCCCTTCTCGAGCGTGTTACACAGGAACAGGAGGATCCCATTCAGCCCCTTCTCGAGCGTGTTACACAGGAACAGGAGGATCCCATTCAGCCCCTTCTCGAGCCTGTTACACAGGAACAGGAGGAGGCCCATTCAGCCCCTTCTCGAGGCTGTTACACAGGAACAGGAGGATCCCATTCAGCCCCTTCTCGAGCCTGTTACACAGGAACAGGAGGAGGCCCATTCAGCCCCTTCTCGAGCCTGTTACACAGGAACAGGAGGAGGCACATTCAGCCCCTTCTCGAGCATGTTACACAGGAACAGGAGGAGGCCCATTCAGCCCCTTCTCGAGCCTGTTACACAGGAACAGGAGGAGGCCCATTCAGCCCCTTCTCGAGCCTGTTACACATGAACAGGAGGATCCCATTCAGCTCCTTCTCGAGCCTGTTACACAGGAACAGGAGGAGGCCCATTCAGCCCCTTCTCGAGCCTGTTACACAGGAACAGGAGGAGGCCCATTCAGCCCCTTCTCGAGCCTGTTACACAGGAACAGGATGAGGCTCATTCAGCCCCTCGAGCCTGTTACACAGGAACAGGAGGAGGCTCATTCAGCCCCTCGAGCATGTTACACAGGAACAGCAGGCGGTCCATTCAGCCCCTTCTCGAGCCTGTTAAACAGGAACAGGAGGAGGCCCATTCAGCCCCTTCTCGAGCCTGTTACACAGGAACAGGAGGAGGGCCATTCAGCCCCTTCTCGAGCATGTTAAACAGGAACAGGAGGAGGCCATTCAGCCCCTTATCGAGCCTGTTACACAGCAACAGGAGGAGGGCCATTCATCCCCTTCTCGAGCCTGTTACACAGGAACAGGAGGAGGGCCATTCAGCCCCTCGATCCTGTTACACAGGAACAGGAGGAGGCCCATTCAGCCCCTTCTCGAGCCAGTTACACAGGAACAGGAGGAGGAGACCATTCAGCCCCTCGAGCCTGTTAAACAGGAACAGGAGGAGGTCCATTCAGCCCCTTCTCGAGCCTGTTACACAGGAACAGGACAAAGCCCATTCAGCCCCTTCTCGAGCCTGTTACACAGGAACAGGAGGAGGTCCATTCAGCCCCTTCTCGAGCCTGTTACACAGGAACAGGACAAAGCCCATTCAGCCCCTTCTCGAGCCTGTTACACAGGAACAGGAGGAGGCCCATTCAGCCCCTTCTCGAGCCTGTTACTCAGGAACAGGAGGAGGCCCATTCAGCCCCTTCTCAATCCTGTTACACAGGAACAGGAGGATCCCATTCAGCCCCTTCTCGAGCCTTTTACACAGGAACAGGAGGAGCCCGTTCAGCCCCTTCTCGAGCCTGTTACACAGGAACAGGAGGAGCCCATTCAGCCCCTCGAGCCTGTTACACAGGAACAGGAGGATCCCATTCAGCCCCTTATCGAGCCTGTTACACAGGAACAGGAGGAGGGCCATTCAGCCCCTTCTCGAGCATGTTACACAGGAACAGGAGGAGGCCCATTCAGCCCCTTCTCGAGCCTGTTACACAGGAAGAGGAGGAGGCCATTCAGTCCCTCGAGCCTGTTACACAGGAACAGGAGGAGGCCCATTCAGCCCCTTCTCGAGCCTGTTACACAGGAACAGGAGGAGGCCCATTCAGCACCTTCTCGAGCATGTTACACAGGAACAGGAGGAGGCCCATTCAGCCCCTTCTCGAGCCTGTTACACAGGAACAGGAGGAGGGCCATTCAGCCCCTTCTCGAGCATGTTACACAGGAACAGGAGGAGGGCCATTCAGCCCCTTCTCGAGCCACTTACATAGGAACAGGAGGAGGAGCCCATTCAGCCCCTCGAGCCTGTTACACAGGAACAGGAGGAAGTCCATTCAGCCTCTTCTCAAGCCTGTTACAGAGGAACAGGAGGAGGCCATTCAGCCCTCGAGACTGTTACACAGGAACAGGAGGAGGCCCATTCAGCCCCTTTTCGAGACTTTTACACTGGAACAGGAGGATCCCATTCAGCCCCTTCTCGAGCCTATTACACAGGAACAGGAGGCGGTCCATTCAGCCCCTTCTCGAGCCTGTTACACAGGTACAGGAGGAGGCCCATTCAGCCCCTCCTCGAGCCTGTTACACAGGAACAGCAGGAGGCCCATTCAGCCCCTTCTCGAGCCTGTTACACAGGAACAGGAGGCGGTCCATTCAGCCCCTCGAGCCTGTTAAACAGGAACAGGAGGAGGCCATTCAGCCCCTTATCGAGCCTGTTACACAGGAACAGGAGGAGGGCCATTCATCCCCTTCTCGAGCATGTTAAACAGGAACAGGAGGAGGGCCATTCAGCCCCTCGAGCCTGTTACACAGGAACAGGAGGAGGGCCATTCAGCCCCTTCTCGAGCCAGTTACACAGGAACAGGAGGAGGAGACCATTCAGCCCCTCGAGACTTTTAAACAGGAACAGGAGGAGGTCCATTCAGCCCCTTCTCGAGCCTGTTACACAGGAACAGGAGGAGGCCCATTCAGCCCCTTCTCGAGCCTGTTACACAGGAACAGGAGGAGGCCCATTCAGCCCCTTCTCGAGCCTGTTACACAGGAACAGGAGGATCCCATTCAGCCCCATCTCGAGCCTGTTACACAGGAACAGGAGGAGGTCCATTCAGCCCCTTCTCGAGCCTGTTACACAGGAACAGGAGGAGCCCATTCAGCCCCTTCTCGAGCCTGTTACACTGGAACAGGAGGAGGCCCATTCAGCCCCTCGAGGCTGTTACACAGGAACAGGAGGAGGCCCATTCAGCCCCTCCTCGAGCCTGTTACACAGGAACAGGAGGAGACCCATTCAGCCCCATCTCGAGCCTGTTACAAAGGAACAGGAGGAGGTCCATTCAGCCCCTCGAGCCTGTTAAACAGGAACAGGAGGAGATCGATTCAGCCCCTTCCCGAGCCTGTTACACAGGAAGAGGAGGAGGCCCATTCAGCCTCTCGAGCCTGTTACACAGGAACAGGAGGAGGCCCATTCAGCCCCTTCTCGAGCCTGTTACACAGGAACAGGAGGAGGCCCATTCAGCCCCTTCTCAATCCTGTTACACAGGAACAGGAGGATACCATTCAGCCCCTTCTCGAGCCTGTTACACAGGAACAGGAGGATCCCATTCAGCCCCTTCTCGAGCCTGTTACACAGGAACAGGAGGATCCCATTCAGCCCCTTCTCGAGCCTGTTACACAGGAACAGGAGGAGCTCATTCAGCCCCATCTCGAGCCTGTTACACAGGAACAGGAGGAGGCCCATTCAGCCCCTCTCGAGCCTGTTACACAGGAACAGGAGGAGGCCCCATTCAGCCCCTTCTCGAGCCTGTTACACAGGAACAGGAGGAGGGCCATTCAGCCCATCGAGCCTGTTACACAGGAACAGGAGGAGGCCCATTCAGCCCGTTCTCGAGCCTGTTACACAGGAAGAGGAGGAGGACCATTCAGCCCCTTCTCGAGCCTGTTACACAGGAACAGGAGGAGCCCATTCAGCCCCTTCTCGAGCCTGTTACACTGGAACAGGAGGAGGCCCACTCAGCCCCTCGAGCCTGTTACACAGGAACAGGAGGAGGCCCACTCAGCCCCTCGAGGCTGTTTCACAGGAACAGGAGGAGGCCCATTCATCCCCTCCTCGAGCCTGTTACACAGGAACAGGAGGAGGCCCATTCAGCCCCTTCTCGAGCCTGTTACACAGGAACAGGACAACACCCATTCAGCCCCTCGAGCCTGTTAAACAGGAACAGGAGGAGGTCCATTCAGCCCCTTCTCGAGCCTGTTACACAGGAACAGGACAACGCCCATTCAGCCCCTTCTCGACCCTGTTACACTGGAACAGGAGGAGGGCCATTCAGCCCCTTCTCGAGCATGTTAAACAGGAACAGGAGGAGGGCATTCAGCCCCTTATCGAGCCTGTTACACAGGAACAGGAGGAGGCCCATTCAGCCCCTTCTCGAGCATGTTACACAGGAACAGGAGGAGGCCCATTCAGCCCCTTCTCGAGCCAGTTACACAGGAACAGGAGGAGGAGCCCATTCAGCCCCTCGAGCCTGTTAAACAGGAACAGGAGGAGGTCCATTCAGCCCCTTCTCAAGCCTGTTAAACAGGAACAGGACAAAGCCCATTCAGCCACTTCTCGAGCCTGTTATACTGGAACAGGAGGAGGGCCATTCAGCCCCTCGATCCTGTTAATCAGGAACAGGAGGAGGCCCATTCAGCCCCTTCTCAATCCTGTTACACAGGAACAGGAGGATCCCATTCAGCCCCATCTCGAGCCTTTTATACAGGAACAGGAGGATCCCATTCAGCCCCATCTCGAGACTGTTACACAGGAACAGGAGGATCCCATTCAGCCCCATCTCGAGCCTTTTACACAGGAACAGGAGGATCCCATTCAGCCCCATCTCGAGCCTGTTACACAGGAACAGGAGGATCCCATTCAGCCCCATCTCGAGCCTTTTACACAGGAACAGGAGGATCCCATTCAGCCCCATCTCGAGACTGTTACACAGGAACAGGAGGAGCCCATTCAGCACCTTCTCGAGCCTGTTACACAGGAACAGGAGGAGCTCATTCAGCCCCTTCTCGAGCCTGTTACACAGGAACAGGAGGAGGCCCATTCAGCCCCTTCTCGAGCCTTTTACACAGGAACAGGAGGAGGCCCATTCAGCCCCTTCTCAATCCTGTTACACAGGAACAGGAGGATCCCATTCAGCCCCTTCTCGAGCATTTTACACAGGAACAGGAGGATCCCATTCAGCCCCATTTCGAGACTGTTAGACAGGAACAGGAGGAGCTCATTCAGCCCCTTCTCGAGCCTGTTACACAGGAACAGGAGGAGGCCCATTCAGCCTCTTCTCAATCCTGTTACACAGCAACAGGAGGATCTCATTCAGCCCCTTCTCGAGCCTGTTACAGAGGAACAGGAGGATCCCATTCAGCCCCTTCTCGTTCCTGTTACACAGGAACAGGAGGATCCCATTCAGCCCCTTCTCGAGCCTGTTACACAGGAACAGGAGGATCCCATTCAGCCCAATCTCGAGACTGTTACACAGGAACAGGAGAAGCTCATTCAGCCCCTCGAGCCTGTTACACAGGAACAGGAGGAGGCCCATTCAGCCCATTCTCGAGCCTGTTACACAGGAATAGGAGGAGGCCCATTCAGCCCCTCGAGCCTGTTACACAGGAACAGGAGGAGGTCCATTCAGCCCCTCGAGCCTGTTACACAGGAACAGGAGGAGGCCCATTCAGCCCCTTCTCGAGCCTGTTACACAGGAACAGGAGGAGGCCAATTCACCCCCTTCTCGAGCCTGTTACACAGGAACAGGAGGAGGACCATTCAGCCCCTTCTCGAGCCTGTTACAAAGGAACAGGAGGAGGGCCATTCAGCCCCTTCTCGAACCTGTTACACAGGAACAGGAGGAGGCCCATTCAGCGCCTCGAGGCTGTTACACAGGAACAGGAGGAGGCCCATTCAGCCCCTCCTCGAGCCTGTTACACAGGAACAGGAGGAGACCCATTCAGCCCCATCTCGAGCCTGTTACACAGGAACAGGAGGAGGTCCATTAAGCCCCTCGAGCCTGTTAAACAGGAACAGGAGGAGGCCATTCAGCCCCTTCTCGAGCCTGTTACACAGGAAGAGGAGGAGGCCCATTCAGCCTCTCGAGCCTGTTACACAGGAACAGGAAGAGGCCCATTCAGCCCCTTCTCGAGCCTGTTACACAGGAACAGCAGGAGGCCCATTCAGCCCCTTCTCAATCCTGTTACACAGGAACAGGAGGATCCCATTCAGCCCCTTCTCGAGCCTGTTACACAGGAACAGGAGGATCCCATTCAGCCCCTTCTGGAGCCTGTTACACAGGAACAGGCGATCCCATTCAGCCCCTTCTCGAGCCTGTTACACAGGAACAGGAGGAGCTCATTCAGCCCCTTCTCGAGCCTGTTACACAGGAACAGGAGGACGCCCATTCAGCCCCTTCTCGAGCCTGTTACACAGGAACAGGAGGAGGTCCATTCAGCCCCTCGAGCCTGTTACACAGGAACAGGAGGAGCCACATTCAGCCCCTTCTCGAGCCTGTTACACAGGAACAGGAGGAGGCCCATTCAGAACGTTCTCGAGCCTGTTACACAGGAAGAGGAGGAGGACCATTCAGCCCCTTCTCGAGCCTGTTACACAGGAACAGGAGGAGGCCATTCAGCCACTCCTCGAGCCTGTTACACAGGAACAGGAGGAGGCCCATTCAGCCCCTTCTCGAGCCTGTTACACAGGAACAGGAGGAGGTCCATTCAGCCCCTCGAGCCTGTTAAACAGGAACAGGAGGAGGTCCATTCAGCCCCTTCTCGAGCCTGTTACACAGGAACAGGACAACGCCCATTCAGCCCCTTCTCGAGCCTGTTAAACTGGAACAGGTGGAGGTCCATTCAGCCCCTTCTCGAGCCTGTTACACAGGAACAGGACAACGCCCATTCAGCCCCTTATCGAGCCTGTTACACAGGAACAGGAGGAGGAGCCCATTCAGCCGCTCGAGCCTGTTAAACAGGAACAGGTGGAGGTCCATTCAGCCCCTTCTCGAGTCTTTTACACAGGAACAGGAGGAGGCCATTCAGCCCCTTATCGAGCCTGTTACACAGGAACAGGAGGAGGACCATTCAGCCCCTTCTCGAGCATGTTACACAGGAACAGGAGTAGGGCCATTCAGCCCCTTCTCGAGCCTGTTACACAGGAACAGGACAACGCCCATTCAGCCCCTTCTCGAGCCGGTTACACTGGAACAGGAGGAGGCCCATTCTGCCCCTTCTCGAGCCTGTTACACAGGAACAGGAGGAGGCCCATTCAGCCCCTTCTCGAGCCTGTTACACAGGAACAGGAGGAGGGCCATTCAGCCCCTTCTCGAGCCTGTTACACAGGAACAGGAGGAGTGCCATTCAGCCCCTTCTCGAGCCTGTTACACAGGAACCCGAGGAGGCCCATTCAGCCCCTTCTCGAGCCAGTTACACAGGAACAGGAGGAGGTCCATTCAGCCCCTTCTCGAGCCTGTTACACAGGAACAGGAGGATCCCATTCAGCCCCTCGAGCCTGTTACACAGGAACAGGAGGATCCCATTCAGCCCCTTCTCGAGCCTGTTACACAGGAACAGGAGGAGGCCCATTCAGCCCCTCGAGCCCGTTACACAGGAACAGGAAGAAGTCCATTCAGCCCCTTCTCAAGCCTATTACACAAAAACAGGAGGAGGCCATTCAGCACCTTTTCGAGCCTTTTACACTGGAACAGGAGGATCCCATTCAGCCCCTTCTCGAGCCTGTTACACAGGAACAGGAGGACGCCCATTCAGCCCCTTCTCGAGCCTGTTACACAGGAACAGGACAACGCCCATTCAGTGCCTTCTCGAGCCTGTTACACAGGAACAGGAGGAGGCCCACTCAGCCCCTCGAGGCTGTTACACAGGAACAGGAGGAGGCCCATTCATCCCCTCCTCGAGCATGTTACACAGGAACAGGAGGAGGCCCATTCAGCCCCTTCTCGAGCCTGTTACACAGGAACAGGAGGCCCATTCAGCCCCTTCTCGAGCCTGTTACACAGGAACAGGAGGAGGCCCATTCATCCCCTCCTCGAGCCTGTTACACAGGAACAGGAGGAGGTCCATTCAGCCCCTCGAGCCTGTTAAACAGGAACAGGAGGAGGTCCATTCAGCCCCTTCTCGAGCCTGTTACACAGGAACAGGACAACGCCCATTCAGCCCCTTCTCGACCCTGTTACACTGGAACAGGAGGAGGGCCATTCAGCCCCTTCTCGAGCATGTTAAACAGGAACAGGAGGAGGCCATTCAGCCCCTTATCGAGCCTGTTACACAGGAACAGGAGGAGGGCCATTCATGCCCCTTCTCGAGCATGTTACACAGGAACAGGAGGAGGCCCATTCAGCCCCTTCTCGAGCCAGTTACACAGGAACAGGAGGAGGAGCCCATTCAGCCCCTTCTCGAGCCTGTTACACAGGAACAGGAGGAGGCCATTCAGCCCCTCGATCCTGTTACACAGGAACAGGAGGAGGCCCATTCAGCCCCTTCTCAATCCTGTTACACAGGAACAGGAGGATCCCATTCAGCCCCATCTCGAGCCTTTTACACAGGAACAGGAGGATCCCATTCAGCCCCATCTCGAGAATGTTACACAGGAACAGGAGGATCCCATTCAGCCCCATCTCGAGCCTTTTACACAGGAACAGGAGGATCCCATTCAGCCCCATCTCGAGCCTGTTACACAGGAACAGGAGGATCCCATTCAGCCCCATCTCGAGCCTTTTACACAGGAACAGGAGGATCCCATTCAGCTCCATCTCGAGACTGTTACACAGGAACAGGAGGAGCCCATTCAGCACCTTCTCGAGCCTGTTACACAGGAACAGGAGGAGCTCATTCAGCCCCTTCTCCATCTTGTTAAACAGGAACTGGAGGATCCCATTCAGCCCCTTCTCGAGCATTTTACACAGGAACAGGAGGATCCCATTCAGCCCCATTTCGAGACTGTTAGACAGGAACAGGAGGAGCTCATTCAGCCCCTTCTCGAGCCTGTTACACAGGAACAGGAGGAGGCCCATTCAGCCTCTTCTCAATCCTGTTACACAGGAACAGGAGGATCTCATTCAGCCCCTTCTCGAGCCTGTTACACAGGAACAGGAGGATCCCATTCAGCCCCTTCTCGAGCCTGTTACACAGGAACAGGAGGATCCCATTCAGCCCAATCTCGAGACTGTTACACAGGAACAGGAGAAGCTCATTCAGCCCCTCGAGCCTGTTACACAGGAACAGGAGGAGGCCCATTCAGCCCCTTCTCGTTCCTGTTACACAGGAACAGGAGGATCCCATTCAGCCCCTTCTCGAGCCTGTTACACAGGAACAGGAGGATCCCTTTCAGCCCAATCTCGAGACTGTTACACAGGAACAGGAGAAGCTCATTCAGCCCCTCGAGCCTGTTACACAGGAACAGGAGGAAGCCCATTCAGCCCATTCTCGAGCCTGTTACACAGGAATAGGAGGAGGCCCATTCAGCCCATCGAGCCTGTTACACAGGAACAGGAGGACGCCCATTCAGCCCCTTCTCGAGCCTGTTACACAGGAACAGGAGGAGGACCATTCAGCCCCTTCTCGAGCCTGTTACACTGGAACAGGAGGAGGGCCATTCAGCCCCTTCTCGAGCCTGTTACACAGGAACAGGAGGAGGCCCATTCAGCCCCTTCTCGAGCCTGTTACACAGGAACAGGAGAAGCTCATTCAGCCCCTCGAGCCTGTTACACAGGAACAGGAGGAGGCCCATTCAGCCCATTCTCGAGCCTGTTAAACAGGAATAGGAGGAGGCCCATTCAGCCCCTCGAGCCTGTTACACAGGAACAGGAGGAGGCCATTCAGCCCCTTCTCGAGCCTGTTACACAGGAACAGAAGGAGGCCAATTCAGCCCCTTCTCGAGCCTGTTACACAGGAACAGGAGGAGGGCCATTCAGCCCCTTCTCGAGCCTGTTACACAGGAACAGGAGGAGGCCCATTCAGCCCCTCGAGGCTGTTACATAGGAACAGGAGGAGGACCATTCAGCCCTTCTTCGAGCCTGTTACAAAGGAACAGGAGGAGACCCATTCAGCCCAATCTCGAGCCTGTTACACAGGAACAGGAGGAGGTACATTCGGCCCCTCGAGCCTGTTAAACAGGAACAGGAGGAGATCCATTCAGCCCCTTCTCGAGCCTGTTACACTGGAACAGGAGGAGCGCCATTCAGCCCCTCGATCCTGTTACACAGGAACAGGAGGAGGCCCATTCAGCCCCTTCTCAATCCTGTTACACAGGAACAGGAGGAGGCCCCATTCAGCCCCTTCTCGAGCCTGTTACACAGGAACAGGAGGAGGGCCATTCAGCCCATCGAGCCTGTTACACAGGAACAGGAGGAGGCCCATTCAGCCCGTTCTCGAGCCTGTTACACAGGAAGAGGAGGAGGACCATTCAGCCCCTTCTCGAGCCTGTTACACAGGAACAGGAGGAGCCCATTCAGCCCCTTCTCGAGCCTGTTACACTGGAACAGGAGGAGGCCCACTCAGCCCCTCGAGCCTGTTACACAGGAACAGGAGGAGGCCCACTCAGCCCCTCGAGGCTGTTTCACAGGAACAGGAGGAGGCCCATTCATCCCCTCCTCGAGCCTGTTACACAGGAACAGGAGGAGGCCCATTCAGCCCCTTCTCGAGCCTGTTACACAGGAACAGGACAACACCCATTCAGCCCCTCGAGCCTGTTAAACAGGAACAGGAGGAGGTCCATTCAGCCCCTTCTCGAGCCTGTTACACAGGAACAGGACAACGCCCATTCAGCCCCTTCTCGACCCTGTTACACTGGAACAGGAGGAGGGCCATTCAGCCCCTTCTCGAGCATGTTAAACAGGAACAGGAGGAGGGCATTCAGCCCCTTATCGAGCCTGTTACACAGGAACAGGAGGAGGCCCATTCAGCCCCTTCTCGAGCATGTTACACAGGAACAGGAGGAGGCCCATTCAGCCCCTTCTCGAGCCAGTTACACAGGAACAGGAGGAGGAGCCCATTCAGCCCCTCGAGCCTGTTAAACAGGAACAGGAGGAGGTCCATTCAGCCCCTTCTCAAGCCTGTTAAACAGGAACAGGACAAAGCCCATTCAGCCACTTCTCGAGCCTGTTATACTGGAACAGGAGGAGGGCCATTCAGCCCCTCGATCCTGTTAATCAGGAACAGGAGGAGGCCCATTCAGCCCCTTCTCAATCCTGTTACACAGGAACAGGAGGATCCCATTCAGCCCCATCTCGAGCCTTTTATACAGGAACAGGAGGATCCCATTCAGCCCCATCTCGAGACTGTTACACAGGAACAGGAGGATCCCATTCAGCCCCATCTCGAGCCTTTTACACAGGAACAGGAGGATCCCATTCAGCCCCATCTCGAGCCTGTTACACAGGAACAGGAGGATCCCATTCAGCCCCATCTCGAGCCTTTTACACAGGAACAGGAGGATCCCATTCAGCCCCATCTCGAGACTGTTACACAGGAACAGGAGGAGCCCATTCAGCACCTTCTCGAGCCTGTTACACAGGAACAGGAGGAGCTCATTCAGCCCCTTCTCGAGCCTGTTACACAGGAACAGGAGGAGGCCCATTCAGCCCCTTCTCGAGCCTTTTACACAGGAACAGGAGGAGGCCCATTCAGCCCCTTCTCAATCCTGTTACACAGGAACAGGAGGATCCCATTCAGCCCCTTCTCGAGCATTTTACACAGGAACAGGAGGATCCCATTCAGCCCCATTTCGAGACTGTTAGACAGGAACAGGAGGAGCTCATTCAGCCCCTTCTCGAGCCTGTTACACAGGAACAGGAGGAGGCCCATTCAGCCTCTTCTCAATCCTGTTACACAGCAACAGGAGGATCTCATTCAGCCCCTTCTCGAGCCTGTTACAGAGGAACAGGAGGATCCCATTCAGCCCCTTCTCGTTCCTGTTACACAGGAACAGGAGGATCCCATTCAGCCCCTTCTCGAGCCTGTTACACAGGAACAGGAGGATCCCATTCAGCCCAATCTCGAGACTGTTACACAGGAACAGGAGAAGCTCATTCAGCCCCTCGAGCCTGTTACACAGGAACAGGAGGAGGCCCATTCAGCCCATTCTCGAGCCTGTTACACAGGAATAGGAGGAGGCCCATTCAGCCCCTCGAGCCTGTTACACAGGAACAGGAGGAGGTCCATTCAGCCCCTCGAGCCTGTTACACAGGAACAGGAGGAGGCCCATTCAGCCCCTTCTCGAGCCTGTTACACAGGAACAGGAGGAGGCCAATTCACCCCCTTCTCGAGCCTGTTACACAGGAACAGGAGGAGGACCATTCAGCCCCTTCTCGAGCCTGTTACAAAGGAACAGGAGGAGGGCCATTCAGCCCCTTCTCGAACCTGTTACACAGGAACAGGAGGAGGCCCATTCAGCGCCTCGAGGCTGTTACACAGGAACAGGAGGAGGCCCATTCAGCCCCTCCTCGAGCCTGTTACACAGGAACAGGAGGAGACCCATTCAGCCCCATCTCGAGCCTGTTACACAGGAACAGGAGGAGGTCCATTCAGCCCCTCGAGCCTGTTAAACAGGAACAGGAGGAGGCCATTCAGCCCCTTCTCGAGCCTGTTACACAGGAAGAGGAGGAGGCCCATTCAGCCTCTCGAGCCTGTTACACAGGAACAGGAAGAGGCCCATTCAGCCCCTTCTCGAGCCTGTTACACAGGAACAGCAGGAGGCCCATTCAGCCCCTTCTCAATCCTGTTACACAGGAACAGGAGGATCCCATTCAGCCCCTTCTCGAGCCTGTTACACAGGAACAGGAGGATCCCATTCAGCCCCTTCTGGAGCCTGTTACACAGGAACAGGCGATCCCATTCAGCCCCTTCTCGAGCCTGTTACACAGGAACAGGAGGAGCTCATTCAGCCCCTTCTCGAGCCTGTTACACAGGAACAGGAGGACGCCCATTCAGCCCCTTCTCGAGCCTGTTACACAGGAACAGGAGGAGGTCCATTCAGCCCCTCGAGCCTGTTACACAGGAACAGGAGGAGCCACATTCAGCCCCTTCTCGAGCCTGTTACACAGGAACAGGAGGAGGCCCATTCAGCCCGTTCTCGAGCCTGTTACACAGGAAGAGGAGGAGGACCATTCAGCCCCTTCTCGAGCCTGTTACACAGGAACAGGAGGAGGCCATTCAGCCACTCCTCGAGCCTGTTACACAGGAACAGGAGGAGGCCCATTCAGCCCCTTCTCGAGCCTGTTACACAGGAACAGGAGGAGGTCCATTCAGCCCCTCGAGCCTGTTAAACAGGAACAGGAGGAGGTCCATTCAGCCCCTTCTCGAGCCTGTTACACAGGAACAGGACAACGCCCATTCAGCCCCTTCTCGAGCCTGTTAAACTGGAACAGGTGGAGGTCCATTCAGCCCCTTCTCGAGCCTGTTACACAGGAACAGGACAACGCCCATTCAGCCCCTTATCGAGCCTGTTACACAGGAACAGGAGGAGGAGCCCATTCAGCCGCTCGAGCCTGTTAAACAGGAACAGGTGGAGGTCCATTCAGCCCCTTCTCGAGTCTTTTACACAGGAACAGGAGGAGGCCATTCAGCCCCTTATCGAGCCTGTTACACAGGAACAGGAGGAGGACCATTCAGCCCCTTCTCGAGCATGTTACACAGGAACAGGAGGAGGGCCATTCAGCCCCTTCTCGAGCCTGTTACACAGGAACAGGACAACGCCCATTCAGCCCCTTCTCGAGCCGGTTACACTGGAACAGGAGGAGGCCCATTCTGCCCCTTCTCGAGCCTGTTACACAGGAACAGGAGGAGGCCCATTCAGCCCCTTCTCGAGCCTGTTACACAGGAACAGGAGGAGGGCCATTCAGCCCCTTCTCGAGCCTGTTACACAGGAACAGGAGGAGTGCCATTCAGCCCCTTCTCGAGCCTGTTACACAGGAACAGGAGGAGGCCCATTCAGCCCCTTCTCGAGCCAGTTACACAGGAACAGGAGGAGGTCCATTCAGCCCCTTCTCGAGCCTGTTACACAGGAACAGGAGGATCCCATTCAGCCCCTCGAGCCTGTTACACAGGAACAGGAGGATCCCATTCAGCCCCTTCTCGAGCCTGTTACACAGGAACAGGAGGAGGCCCATTCAGCCCCTCGAGCCCGTTACACAGGAACAGGAAGAAGTCCATTCAGCCCCTTCTCAAGCCTGTTACACAAAAACAGGAGGAGGCCATTCAGCACCTTTTCGAGCCTTTTACACTGGAACAGGAGGCTCCCATTCAGCCCCTTCTCGAGCCTGTTACACAGGAACAGGAGGACGCCCATTCAGCCCCTTCTCGAGCCTGTTACACAGGAACAGGACAACGCCCATTCAGTGCCTTCTCGAGCCTGTTACACAGGAACAGGAGGAGGCCCACTCAGCCCCTCGAGGCTGTTACACAGGAACAGGAGGAGGCCCATTCATCCCCTCCTCGAGCATGTTACACAGGAACAGGAGGAGGCCCATTCAGCCCCTTCTCGAGCCTGTTACACAGGAACAGGAGGCCCATTCAGCCCCTTCTCGAGCCTGTTACACAGGAACAGGAGGAGGCCCATTCATCCCCTCCTCGAGCCTGTTACACAGGAACAGGAGGAGGTCCATTCAGCCCCTCGAGCCTGTTAAACAGGAACAGGAGGAGGTCCATTCAGCCCCTTCTCGAGCCTGTTACACAGGAACAGGACAACGCCCATTCAGCCCCTTCTCGACCCTGTTACACTGGAACAGGAGGAGGGCCATTCAGCCCCTTCTCGAGCATGTTAAACAGGAACAGGAGGAGGCCATTCAGCCCCTTATCGAGCCTGTTACACAGGAACAGGAGGAGGGCCATTCATGCCCCTTCTCGAGCATGTTACACAGGAACAGGAGGAGGCCCATTCAGCCCCTTCTCGAGCCAGTTACACAGGAACAGGAGGAGGAGCCCATTCAGCCCCTTCTCGAGCCTGTTACACAGGAACAGGAGGAGGCCATTCAGCCCCTCGATCCTGTTACACAGGAACAGGAGGAGGCCCATTCAGCCCCTTCTCAATCCTGTTACACAGGAACAGGAGGATCCCATTCAGCCCCATCTCGAGCCTTTTACACAGGAACAGGAGGATCCCATTCAGCCCCATCTCGAGAATGTTACACAGGAACAGGAGGATCCCATTCAGCCCCATCTCGAGCCTTTTACACAGGAACAGGAGGATCCCATTCAGCCCCATCTCGAGCCTGTTACACAGGAACAGGAGGATCCCATTCAGCCCCATCTCGAGCCTTTTACACAGGAACAGGAGGATCCCATTCAGCTCCATCTCGAGACTGTTACACAGGAACAGGAGGAGCCCATTCAGCACCTTCTCGAGCCTGTTACACAGGAACAGGAGGAGCTCATTCAGCCCCTTCTCCATCTTGTTAAACAGGAACTGGAGGATCCCATTCAGCCCCTTCTCGAGCATTTTACACAGGAACAGGAGGATCCCATTCAGCCCCATTTCGAGACTGTTAGACAGGAACAGGAGGAGCTCATTCAGCCCCTTCTCGAGCCTGTTACACAGGAACAGGAGGAGGCCCATTCAGCCTCTTCTCAATCCTGTTACACAGGAACAGGAGGATCTCATTCAGCCCCTTCTCGAGCCTGTTACACAGGAACAGGAGGATCCCATTCAGCCCCTTCTCGAGCCTGTTACACAGGAACAGGAGGATCCCATTCAGCCCAATCTCGAGACTGTTACACAGGAACAGGAGAAGCTCATTCAGCCCCTCGAGCCTGTTACACAGGAACAGGAGGAGGCCCATTCAGCCCCTTCTCGTTCCTGTTACACAGGAACAGGAGGATCCCATTCAGCCCCTTCTCGAGCCTGTTACACAGGAACAGGAGGATCCCTTTCAGCCCAATCTCGAGACTGTTACACAGGAACAGGAGAAGCTCATTCAGCCCCTCGAGCCTGTTACACAGGAACAGGAGGAGGCCCATTCAGCCCATTCTCGAGCCTGTTACACAGGAATAGGAGGAGGCCCATTCAGCCCCTCGAGCCTGTTACACAGGAACAGGAGGACGCCCATTCAGCCCCTTCTCGAGCCTGTTACACAGGAACAGGAGGAGGACCATTCAGCCCCTTCTCGAGCCTGTTACACTGGAACAGGAGGAGGGCCATTCAGCCCCTTCTCGAGCCTGTTACACAGGAACAGGAGGAGGCCCATTCAGCCCCTTCTCGAGCCTGTTACACAGGAACAGGAGAAGCTCATTCAGCCCCTCGAGCCTGTTACACAGGAACAGGAGGAGGCCCATTCAGCCCATTCTCGAGCCTGTTAAACAGGAATAGGAGGAGGCCCATTCAGCCCCTCGAGCCTGTTACACAGGAACAGGAGGAGGCCATTCAGCCCCTTCTCGAGCCTGTTACACAGGAACAGAAGGAGGCCAATTCAGCCCCTTCTCGAGCCTGTTACACAGGAACAGGAGGAGGGCCATTCAGCCCCTTCTCGAGCCTGTTACACAGGAACAGGAGGAGGCCCATTCAGCCCCTCGAGGCTGTTACATAGGAACAGGAGGAGGCCCATTCAGCCCTTCTTCGAGCCTGTTACAAAGGAACAGGAGGAGACCCATTCAGCACCATCTCGAGCCTGTTACACAGGAACAGGAGGAGGTACATTCGGCCCCTCGAGCCTGTTAAACAGGAACAGGAGGAGATCCATTCAGCCCCTTCTCGAGCCTGTTACACTGGAACAGGAGGAGCGCCATTCAGCCCCTCGATCCTGTTACACAGGAACAGGAGGAGGCCCATTCAGCCCCTTCTCAATCCTGTTACACAGGAACAGGAGGATCCCATTCAGCCCCATCACGAGCCTTTTACACAGGAACAGGAGGATCCCATTCAGCCCCATCTCGAGACTGTTACACAGGAACAGGAGGATCCCATTCAGCCCCATCTCGATCCTTTTACACAGGAACAGGAGGATCCCATTCAGCCCCATCTCGAGCCTGTTACACAGGAACAGGAGGATCCCATTCAGCCCCATCCGAGCCTTTTACACAGGAACAGGAGGATCCCATTCAGCCCCATCTCGAGACTGTTACACAGGAACAGGAGGAGCCCATTCAGCCCCTTCTCGAGCCTGTTACACAGGAACAGGAGGAGCCCATTCAGCCCCTTCTCGAGACTGTTACACAGGAACAGGAGGAGCCCATTCAGCCCCTTCTCGAGCCTGTTACACAGGAACAGGAGGAGGGCCATTCAGCCCCTTCTCGAGCCTGTTACACAGGAACAGGAGGAGCTCATTCAGCCCCTTCTCGAGCCTGTTACACAGGAACAGGAGGAGGCCCATTCAGCCCCTTCTCAATCCTGTTAAACAGGAACTGGAGGATCCCATTCAGCCCCTTCTCGAGCATTTTACACAGGAACAGGAGGATCCCATTCAGCCCCATTTCGAGACTGTTAGACAGGAACAGGAGGAGCTCATTCAGCCCCATCTCGAGACTGTTACACAGGAACAGGAGGAGGCCCATTCAGCCTCTTCTCAATCCTGTTACACCGGAACAGGAGGATCCCATTCAGCCCAATCTCGAGACTGTTACACAGGAACAGGAGAAGCTCATTCAGCCCCTCGAGCCTGTTACACAGGAACAGGAGGAGGCCCATTCAGCCCCTTCTCGTTCCTGTTACACAGGAACAGGAGGATCCCATTCAGCCCCTTCTCGAGCCTGTTACACAGGAACAGGAGGATCCCTTTCAGCCCCTTCTCGAGCCTGTTACACAGGAACAGGAGGATCCCTTTCAGCCCCTTCTCGAGACTGTTACACAGGAACAGGAGAAGCTCATTCAGCCCCTCGAGCCTGTTACACAGGAACAGGAGGAGGCCCATTCAGCCCATTCTCGAGCCTGTTACACAGGAATAGGAGGAGGCCCATTCAGCCCCTCGAGCCTGTTACACAGGAACAGGAGGACGCCCATTCAGCCCCTTCTCGAGCCTGTAACACAGGAACAGGAGGAGGACCATTCAGCCCCTTCTCGAGCCTGTTACACAGGAACAGGAGGAGGGCCATTCAGCCCCTTCTCGAGCCTGTTACACAGGAACAGGAGGAGGCCCATTCAGCCCCTTCTCGAGCCTGTTACACAGGAACAGGAGAAGCTCATTCAGCCCCTCGAGCCTGTTACACAGGAACAGGAGGACGCCCATTCAGCCCCTTCTCGAGCCTTTTACACAAGAACATGAGGAGGCCAATTCAGCCCCTTCTCGAGCCTGTTACACAGGAACAAGAGGAGGGCCATTCAGCCCCTTCTCGAGCCTGTTACACAGGAACAGGAGGAGGCCCATTCAGCCCCTCGAGGCTGTTACATAGGAACAGGAGGAGGCCCATTCAGCCCTTCTTCGAGCCTGTTACAAAGGAACAGGAGGAGACCCATTCAGCCCCATCTCGAGCCTGTTACACAGGAACAGGAGGAGGTACATTCGGCCCCTCGAGCCTGTTAAACAGGAACAGGAGGAGATCCATTCAGCCCCTTCTCGAGCCTGTAACACAGGAACAGGAGGAGGCCCATTCAGCCCCTTCTCAATCCTGTTACACAGGAACAGGAGGATCCCATTCAGCCCCATCACGAGCCTTTTACACAGGAACAGGAGGATCCCATTCAGCCCCATCTCGAGACTGTTACACAGGAACAGGAGGATCCCATTCAGCCCCATCTCGATCCTTTTACACAGGAACAGGAGGATCCCATTCAGCCCCATCTCTAGCCTGTTACACAGGAACAGGAGGATCCCATTCAGCCCCATCCGAGCCTTTTACACAGGAACAGGAGGATCCCATTCAGCCCCATCTCGAGACTGTTACACAGGAACAGGAGGAGCCCATTCAGCCCCTTCTCGAGCCTGTTACACAGGAACAGGAGGAGCCCATTCAGCCCCTTCTCGAGACTGTTACACAGGAACAGGAGGAGCCCATTCAGTCCCTTCTCGAGCCTGTTACACAGGAACAGGAGGAGGGCCATTCAGCCCCTTCTCGAGCCTGTTACACAGGAACAGGAGGAGCTCATTCAGCCCCTTCTCGAGCCTGTTACACAGGAACAGGAGGAGGCCCATTCAGCCCCTTCTCAATCCTGTTAAACAGGAACTGGAGGATCCCATTCAGCCCCTTCTCGAGCATTTTACACAGGAACAGGAGGATCACATTCAGCCCCATTTCGAGACTGTTAGACAGGAACAGGAGGAGCTCATTCAGCCCCATCTCGAGACTGTTACACAGGAACAGGAGGAGGCCCATTCAGCCTCTTCTCAATCCTGTTACACAGGAACAGGAGGATCCTATTCAGCACCTTCTCGAGCCTGTTACACAGGAACAGGAGGAGCTCATTCAGCCCCTTCTCGAGCCTGTTACACAGGAACAGGAGGAGGCCCATTCAGCCCCTTCTCCATCCTGTTAGACAGGAACAGGAGGAGGCACATTCAGCCCCTTCTCGAGCCTGTTACACAGGAACAGGAGGAGGCCCATTCAGCCTCTTCTCAATCCTGTTACACAGGAACAGGAGGATCTCATTCAGCCCCTCGAGCCTGTTGCACAGGAACAGGAGGATCCCATTCAGCCCCTTCTCGTTCCTGTTACACAGGAACAGGAGGATCCCATTCAGCCCCTTCTCGAGCCTGTTACACAGGAACAGGAGGATCCCATTCAGCCCATTCTCGAGCCTGTTACACAGGAATAGGAGGAGGCCCATTCAGCCCCTCGAGCCTGTTACACAGGAACAGGAGGACGCCCATTCAGCCCATTCTCGAGCCTGTTACACAGGAATAGGAGGAGGCCCATTCAGCCCCTCGAGCCTGTTACACAGGAACAGGAGGACGCCCATTCAGCCCCTTCTCGAGCCTGTTACACAAGAACAGGAGGAGGCCAATTCAGCCCCTTCTCGAGCCTGTTGCACAGGAACAGGAGGAGGACCATTCAGCCCCTTCTCGAGCCTGTTACACAGGAACAGGAGGAGGGCCATTCAGCCCCTTCTCGAGCCTTTTACACAGGAACAGGAGGAGACCCATTCAGCCCCATCTCGAGCCTGTTACACAGGAACAGGACAAAGCCCATTCAGCCCCTTCTCGAGCCTGTTACACTGGAACAGGAGGAGATCCATTCAGCCCCTTCTCGAGCCTGTTACACTGGAACAGGAGGAGGGCCATTCAGCCCCTCGATCCTGTTACACAGGAACAGGAGGAGGCCCATTCAGCCCCTTCTCAATCCTGTTACACAGGAACAGGAGGATCCCATTCAGCCCCATCTCGAGCCTTTTACACAGGAACAGGAGGATCCCATTCAGCCCCATCTCGAGCCTTTTACACAGTAACAGGAGGATCCCATTCAGCCCCATCTCGAGCCTGTTACACAGGAACAGGAGGATCCCATTCAGCCCCATCTGAGCCTTTTACACAGGAACAGGAGGATCCCATTCAGCCCCATCCGAGCCTTTTACACAGGAACAGGAGGATCCCATTCAGACCCATCTCGAGACTGTTACACAGGAACAGGAGGAGCCCATTCAGCACCTTCTCGAGCCTGTTACACAGGAACAGGAGGAGCTCATTCAGCCCCTTCTCGAGCCTGTTACACAGGAACAGGAGGATCCCATTCAGCCCCTTCTCGAGCCTGTTACACAGGAACAGGAGGATCCCATTCAGCCCAATCTCGAGACTGTTACACAGGAACAGGAGAAGCTCATTCAGCCCCTCGAGCCTGTTACACAGGAACAGGAGGAGGCCCATTCAGCCCATTCTCGAGCCTGTTACACAGGAATAGGAGGAGGGACATTCAGCCCCTCGAGCCTGTTACACAGGAACAGGAGGACGCCCATTCAGCCCCTTCTCGAGCCTGTTACACAAGAACATGAGGAGGCCAATTCAGCCCCTTCTCGAGCCTGTTACACAGGAACAGGAGGAGGACCATTCAGCCCCTTCTCGAGACTGTTACACAGGAACAGGAGGAGGGCCATTCAGCCCCTTCTCGAGCCTGTTACACAGGAACAGGAGGAGGCCCAGTCAGCCCCTCGAGGCTGTTACATAGGAACAGGAGGAGGCCCATTCAGCCCCTCTTCGAGCCTGTTACACAGGAACAGGAGGAGACCCATTCAGCCGCATCTCGAGCCTGATACACAGGAACAGGAGGAGGTCCATTCGGCCCCTCGAGCCTGTTAAACAGGAACAGGAGGAGATCCATTCAGCCCCTTCTCGAGCCTGTTACACTGGAACAGGAGGAGGGCCATTCAGCCCCTCGATCCTGTTACACAGGAACAGGAGGAGGCCCATTCAGCCCCTTCTCAATCCTGTTACACAGGAACAGGAGGATCCCATTCAGCCCCATCACGAGCCTTTTACACAGGAACAGGAGGATCCCATTCAGCCCCATCTCGAGACTGTTACACAGGAACAGGAGGATCCCATTCAGCCCCATCTCGAGCCTTTTACACAGGAACAGGAGGATCCCATTCAGCCCCATCTCGAGCCTGTTACACAGGAACAGGAGGATCCCATTCAGCCCCATCCGAGCCTTTTACACAGGAACAAGAGGATCCCATTCAGCCCCATCTCGAGACTGTTACACAGGAACAGGAGGAGCCCATTCAGCCCCTTCTCGAGCCTGTTACACAGGAACAGGAGGAGCTCATTCAGCCCCTTCTCGAGCCTGTTACACAGGAACAGGAGGAGGCCCATTCAGCCCCTTCTCAATCCTGTTAAACAGGAACTGGAGGATCCCATTCAGCCCCTTCTCGAGCATTTTACACAGGAACAGGAGGATCCCATTCAGCCCCATTTCGAGACTGTTAGACAGGAACAGGAGGAGCTCATTCAGCCCCATCTCGAGACTGTTACACAGGAACAGGAGGAGGCCCATTCAGCCTCTTCTCAATCCTGTTACACAGGAACAGAAGGATCCCATTCAGCACCTTCTCGAGCCTGTTACACAGGAACAGGAGGAGCTCATTCAGCCCCTTCTCGAGCCTGTTACACAGGAACAGGAGGAGGCCCATTCAGCCCCTTCTCCTTCCTGTTAGACAGGAACAGGAGGAGGCACATTCAGCCCCTTCTCGAGCCTGTTACACAGGAACAGGAGGAGGCCCATTCAGCCTCTTCTCAATCCTGTTACACAGGAACAGGAGGATCTCATTCAGCCCCTCGAGCCTGTTGCACAGGAACAGGAGGATCCCATTCAGCCCCTTCTCGTTCCTGTTACACAGGAACAGGAGGATCCCATTCAGCCCCTTCTCGAGCCTGTTACACAGGAACAGGAGGATCCCATTCAGCCCAATCTCGAGACTGTTACACAGGAACAGGAGAAGCTCATTCAGCACCTCGAGCCTGTTACACAGGAACAGGAGGAGGCCCATTCAGCCCATTCTCGAGCCTGTTACACAGGAATAGGAGGAGGCCCATTCAGCCCCTCGAGCCTGTTACACAGGAACAGGAGGAGGCCCATTCAGCCCCTTCTCGAGCCTGTTACACTAGAACAGGAGGAGGCCAATTCAGCCCCTTCTCGAGCCTGTTACACAGGAACAGGAGGAGACCCATTCAGCCCCTTCTCGAGCCTGTTACACAGGAACAGGAGGAGGCCATTCAGCCCCTCGAGCCTGTTACACAGGAACAGGAGGAGGTCCATTCAGCCCCTTCTCGAGCCTGTTACACAGGAACAGGAGGAGGACCATTCAGCCCCTTCTCGAGCCTGTTACACAGGAACAGGAGGAGGGCCATTCAGCCCCTTCTCGAGCCTTTTACACAGGAACAGGAGGAGACCCATTCAGCCCCATCTCGAGCCTGTTACACAGGAACAGGACAAAGCCCATTCAGCCCCTTCTCGAGCCTGTTACACTGGAACAGGAGGAGATCCATTCAGCCCCTTCTCGAGCCTGTTACACTGGAACAGGAGGAGGGCCATTCAGCCCCTCGATCCTGTTACACAGGAACAGGAGGAGGCCCATTCAGCCCCTTCTCAATCCTGTTACACAGGAACAGGAGGATCCCATTCAGCCCCATCTCGAGCCTTTTACACAGGAACAGGAGGATCCCATTCAGCCCCATCTCGAGCCTTTTACACAGGAACAGGAGGATCCCATTCAGCCCCATCTCGAGCCTGTTACACAGGAACAGGAGGATCCCATTCAGCCCCATCCGAGCCTTTTACACAGGAACAGGAGGATCCCATTCAGCCCCATCCGAGCCTTTTACACAGGAACAGGAGGATCCCATTCAGCCCCATCTCGAGACTGTTACACAGGAACAGGAGGAGCCCATTCAGCACCTTCTCGAGCCTGTTACACAGGAACAGGAGGAGCTCATTCAGCCCCTTCTCGAGCCTGTTACACAGGAACAGGAGGAGGCCCATTCAGCCCCTTCTCAATCCTGTTAAACAGGAACTGGAGGATCCCATTCAGCCCCTTCTCGAGCATTTTACACAGGAACAGGAGGATCCCATTCAGCCCCATTTCGAGACTGTTAGACAGGAACAGGAGGAGCTCATTCAGCCTCTTCTCAATCCTGTTACACAGGAACAGGAGGATCTCATTCAGCCCCTTCTCGAGCCTGTTACACAGGAACAGGAGGATCCCATTCAGCCCCTTCTCGTTCCTGTAACACATGAACAGGAGGATCCCATTCAGCCCCTTCTCGAGCCTGTTACACAGGAACAGGAGGATCCCATTCAGCCCCTTCTCGTTCCTGTTACACAGGAACAGGAGAATCCCATTCAGCCCAATCTCGAGACTATTACACAGGAACAGGAGAAGCTCATTCAGCCCCTCGAGCCTGTTACACAGGAACAGGAGGAGGCCCATTCAGCCCATTCTCGAGCCTGTTACACAGGAATAGGAGGAGGCCCATTCAGCCCCTCGAGCCTGTTACACAGGAACAGGAGGACGCCCATTCAGCCCCTTCTCGAGCCTGTTACACAAGAACAGGAGGAGGCCAATTCAGCCCCTTCTCGAGCCTGTTACACAGGAACAGGAGGAGGACCATTCAGCCCCTTCTCGAGCCTGTTACACAGCAACAGGAGGAGGCCCATTCAGCCCCTTCTCGAGCCTGTTACACAGGAACAGGAGGAGGCCCATTCAGCCCCTCGAGGCTGTTACATAGGAACAGGAGGAGGCCCATTCAGCCCCTCCTCGAGCCTGTTACACAGGAACAGGAGGAGACCCATTCAGCCCCATCTCAAGCCTGTTACACAGGAACAGGAGGAGGTCCATTCAGCCCCTCGAGCCTGTTAAACAGGAACAGGAGGAGATCCATTCAGCCCCTTCTCGAGCCTGTTACACAGGAACAGGACAACGCCCATTCAGCCCCTTATCGAGCCTGTTACATAGGAACAGGAGGAGGGCCATTCAGCCCCTTCTCGAGCATGTTACACAGGAACAGGAGGAGGCCCATTCAGCCCCTTCTCGAGCCAGTTACACAGGAACAGGAGGAGGATCCCATTCAGCCCCTCGAGCCTGTTAAACAGGAACAGGAGGAGGTCCATTCAGCCCCTTCTCGAGCCTGTTAAACAGGAACAGGACAACGCCCATTCAGCCCCTTCTCGAGCCTGTTACACTGGAACAGGAGGAGGCCCATTCAGCCCCTTCTCGACCCTGTTACACAGGAACAGGAGGAGGCCATTCAGCCCCTTCTCGAGCACGTTACACAGGAACAAGAGGAGGCCATTCAGCCCCTTCTCGAGCCTGTTACACAGGAACAGGAGGAGGGCCACTCAGCCCCTCGAGCCTGTTACACAGGAACAGGAGGAGGGCCATTCAGCCCCTTCTCGAGCATGTTACGCAGGAACAGGGGGATGACCATTCAGCCCCTTCTCGAGCCAGTAACACAGGAACAGGATAAGGAGCCCATTCAGCCCCTCGAGCCTGTGACACAGGAACAGGAGGAGCCCATTCATCCTCTCGAGCCTCTTACACAGGAACAGGAGGAAGTCCATTCAGCTCCATCTCAAGCCTGTTACAGAGGAACAGGAGGAGGCCATTCAGCCCCTCGAGCCTGTTACACAGGAACAGGAGGAGGCCCATTCAGCCCCTTCTCGAGCCTGTTACACAGGAACAGGAGGAGGCCCATTCAGCCCCTTCTCAATCCTGTTACACAGGAACAGGAGGATCCCATTCAGCCGCTTCTCGAGCCTGTTACACAGGAACAGGAGGATCCCATTCAGCCCCTTCTCGAGCCTGTTACACAGGAACAGGAGGATCCCATTCAGCCCCTTCTCGAGGCTGTTACACAGGAACAGGAGGAGGCCCACTCAGCCCCTCGAGGCTGTTACACAGGACCAGGAGGAGGCCCATTCATCCCCTCCTCGAGCCTGTTACACAGGAACAGGAGGAGGCCCATTCAGCCCCTCGAGCCTGTTAAACAGGAACAGGAGGAGGTCCATTCAGCCCCTTCTCGAGCCTGTTACACAGGAACAGGAGGAGGCCCATTCAGCCCCTTCTCGAGCATGTTACACAGGAACAGGAGGAGGTTATTCAGCCCCTTCTCGAGGCTGTTACACAGGAACAGGAGGAGGAGCCCATTCAGCCCCTTCTCGAGCCTGTTAAACAGGAACAGGAGGAGGTCCATTCAGCCCCTTCTCAAGCCTGTTACACAGGAACAGGACAAAGACCATTCAGCCCCTTCTCGAGCCTGTTACACAGGAACAGGAGGAGGGCCTTTCAGCCCCTCGATCCTGTTACACAGGAACAGGAGGAGGCCCATTCAGCCCCTTCTCAATCCTGTTACACAGGAACAGGAGGATCCCATTCAGCCCCATCTCGAGCCATTTACACAGGAACAGGAGGATCCCATTCAGCCCCATATCGAGACTGTTACACAGGAACAGGAGGATCCCATTCAGCCCCATCTCGAGCCTTTTACACAGGAACAGGAGGATCCCATTCAGCCCCATCTCGAGCCTGTTACACAGGAACAGGAGGATCCCATTCAGCCCCATCTCGAGCCTTTTACACAGGAACAGGAGGATCCCATTCAGCCCCATCTCGAGACTGTTACACAGGAACAGGAGGAGCCCATTCAGCACCTTCTCGAGCCTGTTACACAGGAACAGGAGGAGCTCATTCAGCCCCTTCTCGAGCCTGTTACACAGGAACAGGAGGAGGCCCATTCAGCCCCTTCTCAATCCTGTTAAACAGGAACAGGAGGATCCCATTCAGCCCCTTCTCGAGCATTTTACACAGGAACAGGAGGATCCCATTCAGCCCCATTTCGAGACTGTTAGACAGGAACAGGAGGAGGCCCATTCAGCCCCTTCTCAATCCTGTTACACAGGAACAGGAGGATCTCATTCAGCCCCTTCTCGAGCATGTTACACAGGAACAGGAGGATCCCATTCAGCCCCTTCTCGAGCCTGTTACACAGGAACAGGAGGATCCCATTCAGCCCAATCTCGAGACTGTTACACAGGAACAGGAGAAGCTCATTCAGCCCCTCGAGCCGGTTACACAGGAACAGGAGGAGGCCCATTCAGCCCATTCTCGAGCCTGTTACACAGGAATAGGAGGAGGTCCATTCAGCCCCTTCTCGAGCCTGTGACACAGGAACAGGAGGATCCCATTCAGCCCCTTCTCGAGCCTGTTACACAGGAACAGGAGAAGGGCCATTCAGCCCCTTCTCGAGCCTGTTACACAGGAACAGGAGGAGGCCCATTCAGCCCCTCGAGGCTGTTACATAGGAACAGGAGGATCCCATTCAGCCCCTCCTCGAGCCTGTTACACATGAACAGGAGGAGACCCATTCAGCCCCTTCTCGAGCCAGATACACAGGAACAGGAGGAGGAGCCCATTCAGCCCCTCGAGTCTGTTAAACAGGAACAGGAGGAGGGCCATTCAGCCCCTCGAGCCTGTTACACAGGAACAGGAGGATCCCATTCAGCCCCTTCTCGAGCCTGTTACACAGGAACAGGAGGAGGCCCATTCAGCCCCTTCTCGAGCCTGTTACACAGGAACAGGAGGAGGCCCATTCAGCCTCTTCTCAATCCTGTTACACAGGAACAGGAGGATCTCATTCAGCCCCTTCTCGAGCATGTTACACAGGAACAGGAGGATCCCATTCAGCCCCTTCTCGAGCCTGTTACACAGGAACAGGAGGATCCCATTCAGCCCAATCTCGAGACTGTTACACAGGAACAGGAGAAGCTCATTCAGCCCCTCGAGCCGGTTACACAGGAACAGGAGGAGGCCCATTCAGCCCATTCTCGAGCCTGTTACACAGGAATAGGAGGACGCCCATTCAGCCCCTTCTCGAGCCTGTTACACAGGAACAGGAGGAGGCCAATTCAGCCCCTTCTCGAGCCTGTTACACAGGAACAGGAGGAGGGCCATTCACCCCCTTCTCGAGGCTGTTACACAGGAACAGGAGGAGGTCCATTCAGCCCCTTCTCGAGCCTGTTACACAGGAACAGGAGGAGGGCCATTCAGCCCCTTCTCGAGGCTGTTACACAGGAACAGGAGGATCCCATTCAGCCCCTTCTCGAGCCTGTTACACAGGAACAGGAGGAGGGCCATTCAGCCCCTTCTCGAGCCTGTTACACAGGAACAGGAGGAGGCCCATTCAGCCCCTCGAGGCTGTTACATAGGAACAGGAGGATCCCATTCAGCCCCTCCTCGAGCCTGTTACACATGAACAGGAGGAGACCCATTCAGCCCCTTCTCGAGCCAGATACACAGGAACAGGAGGAGGAGCCCATTCAGCCCCTCGAGTCTGTTAAACAGGAACAGTCGGAGGCCCATTCAGCCCCTTCTCGAGCCTGTTACATAGGAACAGGAGGAGGCCCATTCAGCCACTTCTCGAGCCTGTTACACAGGAACAGGAGGAGGGCCATTCAGCCCCTTCTCGAGCCCGTTACACAGGAACAGGAGGAGGCCATTCAGCCCCTCCTCGAGCCTGTTACACAGGAACAGGAGGAGGCCTATTCAGCCCCTTCTCGAGCCTGTTACACAGGAACAGGAGGAGGTCCATTCAGCCCCTCGAGCCTGTTAAACAGGAACAGGAGGAGGTCCATTCAGCCCCTTCTCGAGCCTGTTACACAGGAACAGGACAACGCCCATTCAGCCCCTTCTCGAGCCTGTTACACTGGAACAGGTGGAGGTCCATTCAGCCCCTTCTCGAGCCTGTTACAAAGGAACAGGACAACGCCCATTCAGCCCCTTATCGAGCCTGTTAAACAGGAACAGGAGGAGGGCCATTCAGCCCCTTCTAGAGCATGTTACACAGGAACAGGAGGAGGCCCATTCAGCCCCTTCTCGAGCCTGTTACACAGGAACAGGAGGAGGAGCCCATTCAGCCCCTCGAGCCTGTTAAACAGGAACAGGAGGAGGTCCATTCAGCCCCTTCTCGAGCCTTTTACACAGGAACAGGAGGCGGACATTCAGCCCCTTATCGAGCCTCTTACACAGGAACAGGAGGAGGACCATTCAGCCCCTTCTCGAGCATGTTACACAGGAACAGGAGGAGGCCCATTCAGCCCCTTCTCGAGCCAGTTACACAGGAACAGGAGGAGGAGCCCATTCAGCCCCTCGAGCCTGTAAAACAGGAACAGGAGGAGGTCCATTCAGCCCCTTCTCGAGCCTGTTACACAGGAACAGGACAACGCCCATTCAGCCCCTTCTCGAGCCTGTTACACTGGAACAGGAGGATACCATTCAGCCCCTTCTCGAGCATGTTACACAGGAACAGGAGGAGGCCATTCAGCCCCTTCTCGAGCCTGTTACACAGGAACAGGAGGAGGTCCATTCAGCCCCTTCTCGAGCCTGTTACACAGGAACAGGAGGAGGACCATTCAGCCCCTTCTCGAGCATGTTACACAGGAACAGGAGGAGCCCATTCAGCACCTTCTCGAGCCAGTTACACAGGAACAGGAGGAGGCCTATTCAGCCCCTTCTTGAGCCAGTTACACAGGAACAGGAGGAGCCCATTCATCCCCTCGAGCCTGTAAAACAGGAACAGGAGGAGGTCCATTCAGCCCCTTCTCGAGCCTGTTACACTGGAACAGGAGGAGGGCCATTCAGCCCCTTCTCGAGCATGTTACACAGGAACAGGAGGAGGCCATTCAGCCCCTTCTCGAGCCTGTTACACAGGAACAGGAGGAGGCCCATTCTGCCCCTTCTCGAGCCTGTTACACAGGAACAGGAGGAGGCCCATTCAGCCCCTTCTCGAGCCTGTTACACAGGAACAGGAGGAGGGCCATTCAGCCCCTTCTCGAGCCAGTTACACAGGAACAGGAGGAGGGCCATTCAGCCCCTTCTCGAGCATGTTACACAGGAAAAGGAGGAGGGCCATTCAGCCCCTTCTCGAGCCAGTTACACAGGAACAGGAGGAGGAGCCCATTCAGCCCCTCGAGCCCGATACACAGGAACAGGAGGAAGTCCATTCAGCCCCTTCTCAAACCTGTTACACAAAAACAGGAGGAGGCCATTCAGCCCCTTTTCGAGCATTTTACACTGGAACAGGAGGATCCCATTCAGCCACTTCTCGAGCCTGTTACACAGGAACAGGAGGACGCCCATTCAGCCCCATCTCGAGCCTGTTACACAAGAACAGGAGGAGGCCCACTCAGCCCCTCGAGGCTGTTACACAGGAACAGGAGGAGGCCCATTCATCCCCTCCTTGAGCCTGTTACACAGGAACAGGAGGAGGCCCATTCATCACCTCCTCGAGCCTTTTACACAGGAACAGGAGGAGGTCCATTCAGCCCCTTCTCGACCCTGTTACACAGGAACAGGAGGACGGCCATTCAGCCCCTTCTCGAGCATGTTAAACAGGAACAGGAGGAGGCCATTCAGCCCCTTATCGAGCCTGTTACACAGGAACAGGAGGAGGGCCATTCAGCCCCTTCTCGAGCATGTTACACAGGAACAGGAGGAGGCCCATTCAGCCCCTTCTCGAGCCAGTTACACAGGAACAGGAGGAGGCCCATTCAGCCCCTCGAGCCTGTTAAACAGGAACAGGAGGAGGTCCATTCAGCCACTTCTCAAGCCTGTTACACAGGAACAGGAGAAAGCCCATTCAGCCACTTCTCGAGCCTGTTACACTGGAACAGGAGGAGGGCCATTCAGCCCCTCGATCCTGTTAATCAGGAACAGGAGGAGGCCCATTCAGCCCCTTCTCAATCCTGTTACACAGGAACAGGAAGATCCCATTGAGCCCCTTCTCGAGCCTTTTACACAGGAACAGGAGGATCCCATTCAGCCCCATCTCGAGACTGTTACACAGGAACAGGAGGAGCCCATTCAGCACCTTCTCGAGCCTGTTACACAGGAACAGGAGGAGCTCATTCAGCCCCTTCTCGAGCCTGTTACACAGGAACAGGAGGAGGCCCATTCAGCCCCTTCTCGAGCATTTTACACAGGAACAGGAGGATACCATTCAGCCCCTTCTCGTTCCTGTTACACAGGAACAGGAGGATCCCATTCAGCCCCTTCTCGAGCCTGTTACACAGGAACAGGAGGATCCCATTCAGCCCAATCTCGAGACTGTTACACAGGAACAGGAGAAGCTCATTCAGCCCCTTCTCGAGCCTGTTACACAGGAACAGGAGGAGGCCCATTTAGCCCCTTCTCAAGCCTGTTACAGAGGAACAGGAGGAGGCCATTCAGCCCCTCGAACCTGTTACACAGGAAAGGGAGGAGGCCCATTCAGCCCCTTTTCGAGCCTTTTACACTGGAACAGGAGGAACCCATTCAGCCCCTTCTCGAGCCTGTTACACAGGAACAGGAGGAGGCCCATTCAGCCCCTTCACGAGCCTGTTACACAGGAACAGGACAACGCCCATTCAGCGCCTTCTCGTGCCTGTTACACAGGAACAGGAGGAGGCCCACTCAGCACCTCGAGGCTGTTACACAGGAACAGGAGGAGGACCATTCAGCCCCTTCTCGAGCCTGTTACACAGGAACAGGAGGAAGCCCATTCAGCCCCTTCTCGAGCCTGTTACACAGGAACAGGAGGAGGCCCATTCAGCCCCTTCTCGAGCCTGTTACACAGGAACAGGAGGAGGGCCATTCAGCCCCTTCTCGAGCCTGTTACACAGGAACAGGAGGCGGTCCATTCAGCCCCTCGAGCCTGTTAAACAGGAACAGGAGGAGGTCCATTCAGCCCCATCTCGAGCCTGTTACACAGGAACAGGAGGAAGCCCATTCAGCCCCTTCTCGAGCCTGTTACACAGGAACAGGAGGAGGCCCATTCAGCTCCTTCTCGAGCCTGTTACACAGGAACAGGAGGAGGCCCATTCAGCCCCTTCTCGAGCCTGTTACACAGGAACAGGAGGAGGCCATTCAGCCCCTTCTCGAGACTGTTACTCAGGAACAGGATGAGGCCCATTCAGCCCCTTCTCGAGCCTGTTACACTGGAACAGGAGGAGGGCCATTCAGCCCCTTCTCGAGACTGTTACTCAGGAACAGGAGGAGGCCCATTCAGCCCCTTCTCGAGCCTGTTACAAAGGAACAGGAGGAGGCCCATTCAGCCCCTTCTCAATCCTGTTACACAGGAACAGGAGGATCCCATTCAGCCCCTTCTCGAGCCTTTTACACAGGAACAGGAGGATCCCATTCAGCCCCTTGTCGAGCCTGTTACACAGGAACATGAGGAGGCCCATTCAGCCCCTTCTCGAGCCTGTTACACAGGAACAGGAGGATCCCATTCAGCCCCTTCTCGAGCCTGTTACACAGGAACATGAGGAGGCCCATTCAGCCCCTTCTCGAGCCTGTTACACAGGAACAGGAGGATCCCATTCAGCCCCTTCTCGAGCCTGTTCCAAAGGAACAGGAGGAGGGCCATTCAGCCCCTTCTTGAGCCTGTTACACAGGAACAGGAGGATCCCATTCATCCTCTTCTCGAGCATTTTACACAGGAACAGGAGGATACCATTCAGCCCCTTCTCGTTCCTGTTACACAGGAACAGGAGGATCCCATTCAGCCCCTTCTCGAGCCTGTTACACAAGAACAGGAGGATCCCATTCAGCCCAATCTCGAGACTGTTACACAGGAACAGGAGAAGCTCATTCAGCCCCTCGAGCCTGTTACACAGGAACAGGAGGAGGCCCATTCAGCCCATTCTCGAGCCTGTTACACAGGAACAGGAGGAGGCCCATTCAACCCCTCGAGCCTGTTACACAGGAACAGGAGGAGGCCCATTCAGCCCCTTCTCGAGCCTGTTACACAGGAACAGGAGGAGCCCATTCAGCCGCTTCTCGAGCCTGTTACACAGGAACAGGAGGAGCCCCATTCAGCCCCTCGAGCCTGTTACACAGGAACAGGAGGAGCCCATTCAGCCCCTTCTCGAGCCTGTTACACAGGAACAGATGAAGGCCCATTCAGCCCCTCGAGCCTGTTACACAGGAACAGGAGGAGGGCCATTCAGCCCCTTCTCGAGCCTGTTACACAGGAACAGGAGGAGGCCCATTCAGCCCCTCGAGGCTGTTACACAGAAACAGGAGGAGGCCCATTCAGCCCCTCCTCGAGCCTGTTACACAGGAACAGGAGGAGACCCATTCAGCCCCATCTCGAGCCTGTGACACAGGAACAGCAGGAGGTCCATTCAGCCCCTCGAGCCTGTTAAACAGGAGCAGGAGGAGATCCATTCAGCCCCTTCTCGAGCCTGTTACACAGGAACAGGACAACGCCCATTCAGCCCCTTCTCGAGCCTGTTACACTGGAACAGGAGGAGGGCCATTCAGCCCCTTCTCGAGCACGTTACACAGGAACAAGAGGAGGCCATTCAGTCCCTTATCGAGCCTGTTACACAGGAACAGGAGGAGGGCCATTCAGCCCCTCGAGCATGTTACACAGGAACAGGAGGAGGCCCATTCAGCCCCTTCTCGAGCCTGTTACACAGGAACAGGAGGAGGACAATTCAGCCCCTTGTGTCTGTTAAACAGGAACAGGAGGAGGTCCATTCAGCCCCTTCTCGAGCCTGTTACACAGGAACAGGACAACGCCCATTCAGCCCCTTCTCGAGCCTGTTACACTGGAACAGGAGGAGGGCCATTCAGCCCCTTCTCGAGCATGTTACACAGGAACAGGAGGAGGCCATTCAGCCCCTTATCGAGCCGGTTACACATGAACAGGAGGAGGACCATTCAGCCCCTTCTCGAGCCTGTTACACAGGAACAGGAGGAGGGCCATTCAGCCCCTTCTCGAGCATGTTACACAGGAACAGGAGGAGGGCCTTTCAGCCCCTTCTCGAGCCAGTTACACAGGAACAGGAGGAGGAGCCCATTCAGCCCCTCGAGCCCGTTACACAGGAACAGGAGGAAGTCCATTCAGCCCCTTCTCAAGCCTGTTACACAAAAACAGGAGGAGGCCATTCAGCCCCTTTTCGAGCCTTTTACACTGGAACAGGAGGATCCCATTCAGCCACTTCTCGAGCCTGTTACACAGGAACAGGAGGAGGCCCATTCAGCCCCTTCTCGAGCCTGTTACACAGGAACAGGAGAACGCCCATTCAGCGCCTTCTCGAGCCTGTTACACAGGAACAGTGGGAGGCTATTCAGCCCCTCGAGCCTGTTACACAGGAACAGGAGGAGGACCATTCAGCCCCTTCTCGAGCCTGGTACACAGGAACAGGATGAGGCCCATTCAGCCCCTTCTCGAGCCTGTTACACAGGAACAGGAGGAGGCCCATTCAGCCCCTTCTCGAGCCTGTTACACAGGAACAGGAGGAGGCCCACTCAGCCCCTCGAGGCTGTTACACAGGAACAGGAGGAGGCCCATTCATCCCCTCCTCGAGCCTGGTACACAGGAACAGGAGGAGGCCCAAACAGCCCCTTCTCGAGCCTGTTACACAGGAACAGAAGGCCCATTCAGCCCCTTCTCGAGCCTGTTACACAGGAACAGGAGGAGGTCCATTCAGCCCCTTCTCGAGCCTGTTACACAGGAACAGGAGGCCCATTCAGCCCCTTCTCGAGCCTGTTACACAGGAACAGGAGGATGTCCATTCAGCCCCTTCTTGAGCCTGTTACACAGGAACAGGTGGAGGCCCATTCAGCAGCTTCTCGAGCCTGTTACACAGGAACAGGAGGAGGCCCATTCAGCCCCTTCTCGAGCCTGTTACACAGGAACAGGGGGAGGCCATTCAGCCCCTTCTGGAGCCTGTTACACAGGAACAGGATGAGGCCCATTCAGCCCCTCGAGCCTGTTACATAGGAACAGGAGGAGGCCCATTTAACCCCTTCTCGAGCCTGTTACACAGGAACAGGAGAAGCCCATTCAGCGCCTTCCCGAGCCTGTTACACAGGAACAGGAGGATCCCATTCAGCCCCTCAAGTCTGTTACACAGGAACAGGAGGAGGCCAATCAGCCCCTTCTCTAACCTGTTACACAGGAACAGGTGGAGGACCATTCAGCCCCTTCTCGAGCCTGGTACACAGGAACAGGATGAGACACATTCAGCCCCTTCTCGAGCCTGTTACACAGGAACAGGAGGAGGCCCGTTCAGCCCCTTCTCGAGCCTGTTACACCGGAACAGGAGGAGGCCATTCAGCCCATTCTCGAGCCTGTTACACAGGAACAGGAGGAGCCCATTCATCGCCTTCTCGAGCCTGTTACAAAGGAACAGGAGGATCCCATTCAGCCCCTCGAGTCTGTTACACAGGAACAGGAGGAGGCCCATTCAGCCCCTTCTCTAGCCTGTTACACAGGAACAGGAGGAGGCCCATTCAGCCCCTTCTCGAGCCTGTAACACAGGAACAGGAGGAGGTCTATTCAGCCCCTCGACCCTGTTACACAGGAACAGGAGGAGGTGAATTCAGCCCCTTCTCGAGTCTGTTACACAGGAACAGGAGGAGGCCCATTCAGCCCCTCGAGCCTGTTACACAGGAACAGGAAGAGTCCCATTCAGTACCTCGAGCCTGTTACACAGGAACAGGAGGAGGCCATTCAGCCCCTCTCTAAACTGTTAAACAGGAACAGGAGGAGGCCCATTCAGCCCCTTCTCGAGCCTGTTACACAGGAACAGGAGGATCCCATTCAGCCCCTTCTCGAGCCTGTTACACAGGCACAGAAGGAGGTGAATTCAGCCCCTCGAGCCTGTTACACAGGAACAGGAGGAGGCCCATTCAGCCCCTCGAGCCTGTTACACAGGAACAGGAAGAGTCCCATTCAGCACCTCGAGCCTGTTACACAGGAACAGGAGGAGGCCATTCAGCCCCTCTCTAGCCTGTTACACAGGAACAGAAGGAAGCCATTCAGCCCCTTCTCGAGCCTGTTACACAGGAACAGGAGGAGGCCTATTCAGCCCCTTCTCGAAACTGTTACACAGGAACAGGAGGAGGCCCATTTAGCCCCTTCTCGAGCCTGTTACACAGGCACAGGAGGAGGCCCATTCAGCCCCTCCAGCCTGTTACACAGGAACAGGACGAGCCCATTCAGCCCCTTCTCGAGCCTGATACACAGGAACAGGAGGAGGCCAATTCAGCCCCTTCTTGAGCCTGTTACACAGGAAGAGGAGGAGGCCATTCAGCCCCTTCTCGAGCCTGTTGCACAGGAACAGGAGGATCCCATTCAGACCCTTCTCGAGCCTGTGACACAGGAACAGGTGGAGGCCCCATTCAGCCCCTTCTCGAGCCTGTTACACAAGAGCAGGAGGAGGCCCATTCAGCCCCTTCTCGAGCCTGTTACACAGGAACAGGTGGAGGGCCATTCAGCACCTTCTCGAGCCTGTTACTCAGGAACAGGAGGAGGGCCATTCAGCCCCTTCTCGAGCCTGTTACTCAGGAACAGGGGGAGGCCATTCAGCCCCTTCTCGAGCCTGTTACACATGAACAGGAGGAGGCCCATCAGCCCCTTCTCGAGCCTGTTACACAGGAACAGGAGGCCCATTCAGCCCCTTCTCGAGCCTGTTACACAGGAACAGGAGGAGCCCATTCAGCCCCTTCTTGAGCCTGTTACATAGGAACAGGAGGAGGCCCATTCAGCCCCTTCTCGAGCCTGTTACACAGGAACAGGAGGAGGCCCATTTAGCCCCTTCTCGAGCCTGTTACACAGGAACAGGAGGAGGCCCATTCAGCCCCTTCTCGAGCCTGTTACACAGGAACAGGAGGATCCCATTCAGCCCCTTCTCGAGCCTGTTACACAGGAACAGGAGGAGGCCCATTCAGCCCCTTCTCGAGCCTGTTACACAGGAACAGGAGGAGGCCCATTCAGCCCCTTCTCGAGCCTGTTACACAGGAACAGGAGGATCCCATTCAGCCCCTTCTCGAGCCTGTTAAACAGGAACAGGAGGAGGACCATTCAGCCCCTTCTCAAGCCTGTTACACAGGAACAGGAGGAGGTTATTCAGCCCCTCGAGCCTGTTACACAGGAACAGTAGGATCCCATTCAGCCCCTTCTCGAGCCTGTTACACAGGAACAGCAGCAGGTGAATTCAGTCCCCTCGAGCCTGTTACACAGGAACAGGAGGAGGCCCATTCAGCCCGAGTCTGTAAAACAGAAACAGGAGGAGGCCATTCAGCCCCTTCTCGAGCCTGATACACAGGAACAGGAGGAGGCCAATTCAGCCCCTTCTTGAGCCTGTTACACAGGAAGAGGAGGAGGCCATTCAGCCCCTTCTCGAGCCTGTTGCACAGGAACAGGAGGATCCCATTCAGACCCTTCTCGAGCCTGTGACACAGGAACAGGTGGAGGCCCCATTCAGCCCCTTCTCGAGCCTGTTACACAAGAGCAGGAGGAGGCCCATTCAGCCCCTTCTCGAGCCTGTTACACAGGAACAGGTGGAGGGCCATTCAGCACCTTCTCGAGCCTGTTACTCAGGAACAGGAGGAGGGCCATTCAGCCCCTTCTCGAGCCTGTTACTCAGGAACAGGGGGAGGCCATTCAGCCCCTTCTCGAGCCTGTTACACATGAACAGGAGGAGGCCCATCAGCCCCTTCTCGAGCCTGTTACACAGGAACAGGAGGCCCATTCAGCCCCTTCTCGAGCCTGTTACACAGGAACAGGAGGAGCCCATTCAGCCCCTTCTTGAGCCTGTTACACAGGAACAGGAGGAGGCCCATTCAGCCCCTTCTCGAGCCTGTTACACAGGAACAGGAGGAGGCCCATTTAGCCCCTTCTCGAGCCTGTTACACAGGAACAGGAGGAGGCCCATTCAGCCCCTTCTCGAGCCTGTTACACAGGAACAGGAGGATCCCATTCAGCCCCTTCTCGAGCCTGTTACACAGGAACAGGAGGAGGCCCATTCAGCCCCTTCTCGAGCCTGTTACACAGGAACAGGAGGAGGCCCATTCAGCCCCTTCTCGAGCCTGTTACACAGGAACAGGAGGATCCCATTCAGCCCCTTCTCGAGCCTGTTAAACAGGAACAGGAGGAGGCCCATTCAGCCCCTTCTCAAGCCTGTTACACAGGAACAGGAGGAGGTTATTCAGCCCCTCGAGCCTGTTACACAGGAACAGTAGGATCCCATTCAGCCCCTTCTCGAGCCTGTTACACAGGAACAGCAGCAGGTGAATTCAGCCCCTCGAGCCTGTTACACAGGAACAGGAGGAGGCCCATTCAGCCCGAGTCTGTAAAACAGAAACAGGAGGAGGCCATTCAGCCCCTTCTCGAGCCTGTTACACAGGAACAGTAGGAGGGCCATTCAGCCCCTTCTCGAGCCTGTTACACAGGAACAGGAGGAGGCCCATTCAGCCCCTCGAGTCTGTTACACAGAAACAGGAGGAGGCCCATTCAGCCCCTTCTCGAGCCTGTTACACAGCAACAGGAGGAGGCTCATTCAGACCCTTCTTGAGCCTGTTACACAGGAACAGGAGGAGGCCATTCAGCCCCTCCTCGAGCCTGTTACACAGGAACAGGAGGAGGCCCATTCAGCCCCTTCTCGAGCCTGTTACACAGGAATAGGAGGAGGTCCATTCAGCCCCTCGAGCCTGTTAAACAGGAACAGGAGGAGGTCAATTCAGCCCCTTCTCGAGCCTGTTACACAGGAACAGGAGGAGGCCCATTCAGCCCCTTCTCGAGCCTGTTAAACAGGAACAGGAGGAGGACAATTCAGCCCCTCGTGTCTGTTAAACAGGAACAGGAGGAGGCCCATTCAGCCCCATCTCGAGCCTGTTACACAGGAACAGGAGGATCCCATTCAGCCCCTTCTCGAGCCTGTTACACAGGAACAGGAGGAGGCCCATTCAGCCCCTTCTCAAGCCTGTTACACAGGAACAGGAGGAGGTTATTCAGCCCCTCGAGCCTGTTACACAGGAACAGTAGGATCCCATTGAGCCCCTTCTCGAGCCTGTTACACAGGAACAGCAGCAGGTGAATTCAGCCCCTCGAGCCTGTTACACAGGAACAGGAGTAGGCCCATTTAGCCCCTTCTCAAGCCTGTTACAGAGGAACAGGAGGAGGCCATTCAGCCCCTCGAACCTGTTACACAGGAAAGGGAGGAGGCCCATTCAGCGCCTTCTCGAGCCTGTTACACAGGAACAGGAGGAGGCCCACTCAGCACCTCGAGACTGTTACACAGGAACAGGAGGAGGACCATTCAGCCCCTTCTCGAGCCTGTTACACAGGAACAGGAGGAAGCCCATTCAGCCCCTTCTCGAGCCCGTTACACAGGAACAGGAGGAGGCCCATTCAGCCCCTTCTCGAGCCTGTTACACAGGAACAGGAGGAGGGCCATTCAGCCCCTTCTCGAGCCTGTTACACAGGAACAGGAGGCAGTCCATTCAGCCCCTCGAGCCTGTTACACAGGAACAGGAGGAAGCCCATTCAGCCCCTTCTCGAGCCTGTTACACAGGAACAGGAGGAGGCCCATTCAGCCCCTTCTCGAGCCTGTTACACAGGAACAGGAGGAGGCCCATTCAGCCCCTTCTCGAGCCTGTTACACAGGAACAGGAGGAGGCCCATTCAGCCTCTTCTCAATCCTGTTACACAGGAACAGGAGGATCTCATTCAGCCCCTTCTCGAGCATGTTACACAGGAACAGGAGGATCCCATTCAGCCCCTTCTCGAGCCTGTTACACAGGAACAGGAGGATCCCATTCAGCCCCTTCTCGAGCATGTTACACAGGAACAGGAGGATCCCATTCAGCCCCTTCTCGATCCTGTTACACAGGAACAGGAGGAGGCCCATTCAGCCCCTTCTCGAGCCGGTTACACAGGAACAGGAGGAGGCCCATTCAGCCCATTCTCGAGCCTGTTACACAGGAATAGGAGGACGCCCATTCAGCCCCTTCTCGAGCCTGTTACACAGGAACAGGAGGAGGCCAATTCAGCCCCTTCTCGAGCCTGTTACACAGGAACAGGAGGAGGGCCATTCAGCCCCTTCTCGAGCCATATACACAGGAACAGGAGGAGGAGCCCATTCAGCCCCTCGAGTCTGTTAAACAGGAACAGGAGGAGGGCCATTCAGCCCCTCGAGCCTGTTACACAGGAACAGGAGGATCCCATTCAGCCCCTTCTCGAGCCTGTTACACAGGAACAGTAGGAGGCCCATTCAGCCCCTTCTCGAGCCTGTTACACAGGAACAGGAGGAGGTCCATTCAGCCCCTTCTCGAGCCTGTTACACAGGAACAGGAGGAGGCCCATTCAGCCCCTTCTCGAGCCTGTTACACTGGAACAGGAGGGGGGCCATTCAGCCCCTTCTCGAGCCTGTTACACAGGAAGAGGAGGAGGTCCATTCAGCCCCTTCTCGAGACTGTTACTCAGGAACAGGAGGAGGCCCATTCAGCCCCTTCTCGAGCCTGTTACACAGGAACAGGAGGAGGCCCATTCAGCCCCTTCTCAATCCTGTTACACAGGAACAGGAGGATCCCATTCAGCCCCTTCTCGAGCCTGTTACACAGGAACATGAGGAGGCCCATTCAGCCCCTTCTTGAGCCTGTTACTCAGGAACAGGAGGATCCCATTCATCCCCTTCTCGAGCATTTTACACAGGAACAGGAGGATACCATTCAGCCCCTTCTCGTTCCTGTTACACAGGAACAGGAGGATCCCATTCAGCCCAATCTCGAGACTGTTACACAGGAACAGGAGGATCCCATTCAGCCCAATCTCGAGACTGTTACACAGGAACAGGAGAAGCTCATTCAGCCCCTCGAGCCTGTTACACAGGAACAGGAGGATCCCATTCAGCCCAATCTCGAGACTGTTACACAGGAACAGGAGAAGCTCATTCAGCCCCTCGAGCCTGTTACACAGGAACAGGAGGAGGCCCATTCAGCCCATTCTCGAGCCTGTTACACAGGAACAGGAGGAGGCCCATTCAACCCCTCGAGCTTGTTACACAGGAACAGGAGGAGGCCCATTCAGCCCCTTCTCGAGCCTGTTACACAGGAACAGGAGGAGCCCATTCAGCCGCTTCTCGAGCCTGTTACACAGGAACAGGAGGAGCCCCATTCAGCCCCTCGAGCCTGTTACACAGGAACAGGAGGAGCCCATTCAGCCCCTTCTCGAGCCTGTTACACAGGAACAGGAGGAGGCCCATTCAGCCTCTCGAGCCTGTTACACAGGAACAGGAGGAGGCCCATTCAGCCCCTTCTCGAGCATGTTACACAGGAACAGGAGGAGGCCCATTCAGCCCCTTCTCGAGCCTGTTACACAGGAACAGGAGGAGGACAATTCAGCCCCTCGTGTCTGTTAAACAGGAACAGGAGGAGGTCCATTCAGCCACTTCTCGAGCCTGTTACACAGGAACAGGAGGCGGTCCATTCAGCCCCTCGAGCCTGTTACACAGGAACAGGAGGAAGCCCATTCAGCCCCTTCTCGAGCCTGTTACACAGGAACAGGAGGAGGCCCATTCAGCCCCTTCTCGAGCCTGTTACACAGGAACAGGAGGAGGCCCATTCAGCCCCTTCTCGAGCCTGTTACACAGGAACAGGAGGAGGCCCATTCAGCCTCTTCTCAATCCTGTTACACAGGAACAGGAGGATCTCATTCAGCCCCTTCTCGAGCATGTTACACAGGAACAGGAGGATCCCATTCAGCCCCTTCTCGAGCCTGTTACACAGGAACAGGAGGATCCCATTCAGCCCCTTCTCGAGCATGTTACACAGGAACAGGAGGATCCCATTCAGCCCCTTCTCGATCCTGTTACACAGGAACAGGAGGAGGCCCATTCAGCCCCTTCTCGAGCCGGTTACACAGGAACAGGAGGAGGCCCATTCAGCCCATTCTCGAGCCTGTTACACAGGAATAGGAGGACGCCCATTCAGCCCCTTCTCGAGCCTGTTACACAGGAACAGGAGGAGGCCAATTCAGCCCCTTCTCGAGCCTGTTACACAGGAACAGGAGGAGGGCCATTCAGCCCCTTCTCGAGCCATATACACAGGAACAGGAGGAGGAGCCCATTCAGCCCCTCGAGTCTGTTAAACAGGAACAGGAGGAGGGCCATTCAGCCCCTCGAGCCTGTTACACAGGAACAGGAGGATCCCATTCAGCCCCTTCTCGAGCCTGTTACACAGGAACAGGAGGAGGCCCATTCAGCCCCTTCTCGAGCCTGTTACACAGGAACAGGAGGAGGTCCATTCAGCCCCTTCTCGAGCCTGTTACACAGGAACAGGAGGAGGCCCATTCAGCCCCTTCTCGAGCCTGTTACACTGGAACAGGAGGGGGGCCATTCAGCCCCTTCTCGAGCCTGTTACACAGGAAGAGGAGGAGGTCCATTCAGCCCCTTCTCGAGACTGTTACTCAGGAACAGGAGGAGGCCCATTCAGCCCCTTCTCGAGCCTGTTACACAGGAACAGGAGGAGGCCCATTCAGCCCCTTCTCAATCCTGTTACACAGGAACAGGAGGATCCCATTCAGCCCCTTCTCGAGCCTGTTACACAGGAACATGAGGAGGCCCATTCAGCCCCTTCTTGAGCCTGTTACTCAGGAACAGGAGGATCCCATTCATCCCCTTCTCGAGCATTTTACACAGGAACAGGAGGATACCATTCAGCCCCTTCTCGTTCCTGTTACACAGGAACAGGAGGATCCCATTCAGCCCAATCTCGAGACTGTTACACAGGAACAGGAGGATCCCATTCAGCCCAATCTCGAGACTGTTACACAGGAACAGGAGAAGCTCATTCAGCCCCTCGAGCCTGTTACACAGGAACAGGAGGATCCCATTCAGCCCAATCTCGAGACTGTTACACAGGAACAGGAGAAGCTCATTCAGCCCCTCGAGCCTGTTACACAGGAACAGGAGGAGGCCCATTCAGCCCATTCTCGAGCCTGTTACACAGGAACAGGAGGAGGCCCATTCAACCCCTCGAGCCTGTTACACAGGAACAGGAGGAGGCCCATTCAGCCCCTTCTCGAGCCTGTTACACAGGAACAGGAGGAGCCCATTCAGCCGCTTCTCGAGCCTGTTACACAGGAACAGGAGGAGCCCCATTCAGCCCCTCGAGCCTGTTACACAGGAACAGGAGGAGCCCATTCAGCCCCTTCTCGAGCCTGTTACACAGGAACAGGAGGAGGCCCATTCAGCCTCTCGAGCCTGTTACACAGGAACAGGAGGAGGCCCATTCAGCCCCTTCTCGAGCATGTTACACAGGAACAGGAGGAGGCCCATTCAGCCCCTTCTCGAGCCTGTTACACAGGAACAGGAGGAGGACAATTCAGCCCCTCGTGTCTGTTAAACAGGAACAGGAGGAGGTCCATTCAGCCACTTCTCGAGCCTGTTACACAGGAACAGGAGGAGGCCCATTCAGCCCCTTCTCGAGCCTGTTACACAGGAACAGGAGGAGGACCATTCAGCCCCTTCTCGAGCCTGTTACACAGGAACAGGAGGAGGGCCATTCAGCCCCTTCTCGAGCCTGTTACACAGGAACAGGAGGAGGCCCATTCAGCCTCTCGAGGCTGTTACATAGGAACAGGAGGATCCCATTCAGCCCCTCCTCGAGCCTGTTACACAGGAACAGGAGGAGACCCATTCAGCCCCTTCTCGAGCCAGATACACAGGAACAGGAGGAGGAGCCCATTCAGCCCCTCGAGTCTGTTAAACAGGAACAGGAGGAGGTGCATTCAGCCCCTTCTCGAGCCTGTTACACAGGAACAGGACAACGCCCATTCAGCCCCTTCTCGAGCCTGTTACACTGGAACAGGAGGAGGGCCATTCCGCCCCTTCTCGAGCACGTTACACAGGAACAAGAGGAGGCCATTCAGTCCCTTATCGAGCCTGTTACAAGGTAACAGGAGGAGGGCCATTCAGCCCCTCGAGCCTGTTACACAGGAACAGGAGGAGGGCCATTCAGCCCCTTCTCGAGCATGTTACACAGGAACAGGAGGATGACCATTCAGCCCCTTCTCGAGCCAGTAACACAGGAACAGGATAAGGAGCCCATTCAGCCCCTCGAGCCTGTTACACAGGAACAGGAGGAGGCCCATTCAGCCTCTTCTCTAGCCTGTTACACAGGTAGAGGAGGAGGCCCATTCAGCCTCTCGAGCCTGTTACACAGGAACAGGAGGACGTCCATTCAGCCCCTTCTCAAGCCTGTTACAGAGGAACAGGAGAAGGCCATTCAGCCCCTTGAGCCTGTTACACAGGAACAGGAGGAGGCCCATTGAGCCCCTTCTCGAGCCTGTTACACAGGAACAGGAAGAGGCCCATTCAGCCCCTTCTCGAGCCTGTTACACAGGAACAGGAGGATCCCATTCAGCCCCTTCTCGAGCCTGTTACACAGTAACAGGAGGATCCCATTCAGCCCCTTCTCGAGCCTGTTACACAGGAACAGGACGATCCCATTCAGCCCCATCTCGAGACTGTTACACAGGAACAGGAGGATCTCATTCAGCCCCTTCTCGAGCCTGTTACACAGGAACAGGAGGACGCCCATTCAGCCCCTTCTCTAGCCTGTTACACAGGAACAGGAGGAGGCCCATTCAGCCCATTCTCGAGCCTGTTACACAGGAGCAGGATGAGGCCCATTCAGCCCCTCGAGCCTGTTACACAGGAACAGGAGGAGGTCCATTCAGCCACTCGAGCCTGTTACACAGGAACAGGAGGAGGCCCATTCAGCCCCTTCTCGAGCCTGTTACAGAGGAAGAGGAGGGAGGACCATTCAGCCCCTTCTCGAGCCTGTTACACAGGAACAGGAGGAGGCCCATTCAGCCCCTCGAGCCTGTTACACAGGAACAGGAGGAGCCCAGTCAGCCCCTTCTCGAGCCTGTTACACAGGAACGGGAGGAGGGCCATTCAGTCCCTTCTCGAGCGTGTTACACAGGATCAGGAGGAGGGCCATTCAGCCCCTTCTCGAGCCTGTTACACAGGAACAGTCGGAGGCCCATTCAGCCCCTTCTCGAGCCTGTTACATAGGAACAGGAGGAGGCCCATTCAGCCACTTCTCGAGCCTGTTACACAGGAACAGGAGGAGGGCCATTCAGCCCCTTCTCGAGCCCGTTACACAGGAACAGGAGGAGGCCATTCAGCCCCTCCTCGAGCCTGTTACACAGGAACAGGAGGAGGCCCATTCAGCCCCTTCTCAATCCTGTTACACAGGAACAGGAGGATCCCATTCAGCCCCTTCTCGAGCCTGTTACACAGGAACATGAGGAGGCCCATTCAGCCCCTTCTTGAGCCTGTTACTCAGGAACAGGAGGATCCCATTCATCCCCTTCTCGAGCATTTTACACAGGAACAGGAGGATACCATTCAGCCCCTTCTCGTTCCTGTTACACAGGAACAGGAGGATCCCATTCAGCCCAATCTCGAGACTGTTACACAGGAACAGGAGGATCCCATTCAGCCCAATCTCGAGACTGTTACACAGGAACAGGAGAAGCTCATTCAGCCCCTCGAGCCTGTTACACAGGAACAGGAGGATCCCATTCAGCCCAATCTCGAGACTGTTACACAGGAACAGGAGAAGCTCATTCAGCCCCTCGAGCCTGTTACACAGGAACAGGAGGAGGCCCATTCAGCCCATTCTCGAGCCTGTTACACAGGAACAGGAGGAGGCCCATTCAACCCCTCGAGCCTGTTACACAGGAACAGGAGGAGGCCCATTCAGCCCCTTCTCGAGCCTGTTACACAGGAACAGGAGGAGCCCATTCAGCCGCTTCTCGAGCCTGTTACACAGGAACAGGAGGAGCCCCATTCAGCCCCTCGAGCCTGTTACACAGGAACAGGAGGAGCCCATTCAGCCCCTTCTCGAGCCTGTTACACAGGAACAGGAGGAGGCCCATTCAGCCCCTCGAGCCTGTTACACAGGAACAGGAGGAGGCCCATTCAGCCCCTTCTCGAGCATGTTACACAGGAACAGGAGGAGGCCCATTCAGCCCCTTCTCGAGCCTGTTACACAGGAACAGGAGGAGGACAATTCAGCCCCTCGTGTCTGTTAAACAGGAACAGGAGGAGGTCCATTCAGCCCCTTCTCGAGCCTGTTACACAGGAACAGGAGGAGGCCCATTCAGCCCCTTCTCGAGCCTGTTACACAGGAACAGGAGGAGGACCATTCAGCCCCTTCTCGAGCCTGTTACACAGGAACAGGAGGAGGGCCATTCAGCCCCTTCTCGAGCCTGTTACACAGGAACAGGAGGAGGCCCATTCAGCCTCTCGAGGCTGTTACATAGGAACAGGAGGATCCCATTCAGCCCCTCCTCGAGCCTGTTACACAGGAACAGGAGGAGACCCATTCAGCCCCTTCTCGAGCCAGATACACAGGAACAGGAGGAGGAGCCCATTCAGCCCCTCGAGTCTGTTAAACAGGAACAGGAGGAGGTGCATTCAGCCCCTTCTCGAGCCTGTTACACAGGAACAGGACAACGCCCATTCAGCCCCTTCTCGAGCCTGTTACACTGGAACAGGAGGAGGGCCATTCCGCCCCTTCTCGAGCACGTTACACAGGAACAAGAGGAGGCCATTCAGTCCCTTATCGAGCCTGTTACACAGTAACAGGAGGAGGGCCATTCAGCCCCTCGAGCCTGTTACACAGGAACAGGAGGAGGGCCATTCAGCCCCTTCTCGAGCATGTTACACAGGAACAGGAGGATGACCATTCAGCCCCTTCTCGAGCCAGTAACACAGGAACAGGATAAGGAGCCCATTCAGCCCCTCGAGCCTGTTACACAGGAACAGGAGGAGGCCCATTCAGCCTCTTCTCTAGCCTGTTACACAGGTAGAGGAGGAGGCCCATTCAGCCTCTCGAGCCTGTTACACAGGAACAGGAGGACGTCCATTCAGCCCCTTCTCAAGCCTGTTACAGAGGAACAGGAGAAGGCCATTCAGCCCCTTGAGCCTGTTACACAGGAACAGGAGGAGGCCCATTGAGCCCCTTCTCGAGCCTGTTACACAGGAACAGGAAGAGGCCCATTCAGCCCCTTCTCGAGCCTGTTACACAGGAACAGGAGGATCCCATTCAGCCCCTTCTCGAGCCTGTTACACAGTAACAGGAGGATCCCATTCAGCCCCTTCTCGAGCCTGTTACACAGGAACAGGAGGATCTCATTCAGCCCCTTCTCGAGCCTGTTACACAGGAACAGGAGGACGCCCATTCAGCCCCTTCTCGAGCCTGTTACACAGGAACAGGAGGAGGCCCATTCAGCCCATTCTCGAGCCTGTTACACAGGAGCAGGATGAGGCCCATTCAGCCCCTCGAGCCTGTTACACAGGAACAGGAGGAGGTCCATTCAGCCACTCGAGCCTGTTACACAGGAACAGGAGGAGGCCCATTCAGCCCCTTCTCGAGCCTGTTACACAGGAAGAGGAGGGAGGACCATTCAGCCCCTTCTCGAGCCTGTTACACAGGAACAGGAGGAAGGCCACTCAGCCCCTTCTCGAGCCTGTTACACAGGAACAGGAGGAGGCCCATTCAGCCCCTCGAGCCTGTTACACAGGAACAGGAGGAGCCCAGTCAGCCCCTTCTCGAGCCTGTTACACAGGAACGGGAGGAGGGCCATTCAGTCCCTTCTCGAGCGTGTTACACAGGATCAGGAGGAGGGCCATTCAGCCCCTTCTCGAGCCTGTTACACAGGAACAGTCGGAGGCCCATTCAGCCCCTTCTCGAGCCTGTTACATAGGAACAGGAGGAGGCCCATTCAGCCACTTCTCGAGCCTGTTACACAGGAACAGGAGGAGGGCCATTCAGCCCCTTCTCGAGCCCGTTACACAGGAACAGGAGGAGGCCATTCAGCCCCTCCTCGAGCCTGTTACACAGGAACAGGAGGAGGCCTATTCAGCCCCTTCTCGAGCCTGTTACACAGGAACAGGAGGAGGTCCATTCAGCCCCTCGAGCCTGTTAAACAGGAACAGGAGGAGGTCCATTCAGCCCCTTCTCGAGCCTGTTACACAGGAACAGGACAACGCCCATTCAGCACCTTCTCGAGCCTGTTACACTGGAACAGGTGGAGGTCCATTCAGCCCCTTCTCGAGCCTGTTACAAAGGAACAGGACAACGCCCATTCAGCCCCTTATCGAGCCTGTTAAACAGGAACAGGAGGAGGGCCATTCAGCCCCTTCTAGAGCATGTTACACAGGAACAGGAGGAGGCCCATTCAGCCCCTTCTCGAGCCTGTTACACAGGAACAGGAGGAGGAGCCCATTCAGCCCCTCGAGCCTGTTAAACAGGAACAGGAGGAGGTCCATTCAGCCCCTTCTCGAGCCTTTTACACAGGAACAGGAGGCGGACATTCAGCCCCTTATCGAGCCTGTTACACAGGAACAGGAGGAGGACCATTCAGCCCCTTCTCGAGCATGTTACACAGGAACAGGAGGAGGCCCATTCAGCCCCTTCTCGAGCCAGTTACACAGGAACAGGAGGAGGAGCCCATTCAGCCCCTCGAGCCTGTAAAACAGGAACAGGAGGAGGTCCATTCAGCCCCTTCTCGAGCCTGTTACACAGGAACAGGACAACGCCCATTCAGCCCCTTCTCGAGCCTGTTACACTGGAACAGGAGGATACCATTCAGCCCCTTCTCGAGCATGTTACACAGGAACAGGAGGAGGCCATTCAGCCCCTTCTCGAGCCTGTTACACAGGAACAGGAGGAGGTCCATTCAGCCCCTTCTCGAGCCTGTTACACAGGAACAGGAGGAGGACCATTCAGCCCCTTCTCGAGCCCGTTACACAGGAACAGGAGGAGCCCATTCAGCACCTTCTCGAGCCAGTTACACAGGAACAGGAGGAGGCCTATTCAGCCCCTTCTTGAGCCAGTTACACAGGAACAGGAGGAGGCCCATTCGGCCCCTCGAGCCTGTTACACAGGAACAGGAGGAGCCCATTCATCCCCTCGAGCCTGTAAAACAGGAACAGGAGGAGGTCCATTCAGCCCCTTCTCGAGCCTGTTACACTGGAACAGGAGGAGGGCCATTCAGCCCCTTCTCGAGCATGTTACACAGGAACAGGAGGAGGCCATTCAGCCCCTTCTCGAGCCTGTTACACAGGAACAGGAGGAGGCCCATTCTGCCCCTTCTCGAGCCTGTTACACAGGAACAGGAGGAAGCCCATTCAGCCCCTTCTCGAGCCTGTTACACAGGAACAGGAGGAGGGCCATTCAGCCCCTTCTCGAGCCAGTTACACAGGAACAGGAGGAGGTCCATTCAGCCCCTTCTCGAGCATGTTACACAGGAAAAGGAGGAGAGCCATTCAGCCCCTTCTCGAGCCAGTTACACAGGAACAGGAGGAGGAGCCCATTCAGCCCCTCGAGCCCGATACACAGGAACAGGAGGAAGTCCATTCAGCCCCTTCTCAAACCTGTTACACAAAAACAGGAGGAGGCCATTCAGCCCCTTTTCGAGCATTTTACACTGGAACAGGAGGATCCCATTCAGCCACTTCTCGAGCCTGTTACACAGGAACAGGAGGACGCCCATTCAGCCCCATCTCGAGCCTGTTACACAAGAACAGGAGGAGGCCCACTCAGCCCCTCGAGGCTGTTACACAGGAACAGGAGGAGGCCCATTCATCCCCTCCTTGAGCCTGTTACACAGGAACAGGAGGAGGCCCATTCATCACCTCCTCGAGCCTTTTACACAGGAACAGGAGGAGGTCCATTCAGCCCCTCGAGCCTGTTAAACAGGAACAGGAGGAGGTCCATTCAGCCCCTTCTCGAGCCTGTTACACAGGAACAGGACAACGCCCATTCAGCCCCTTCTCGACCCTGTTACACAGGAACAGGAGGACGGCCATTCAGCCCCTTCTCGAGCATGTTAAACAGGAACAGGAGGAGGCCATTCAGCCCCTTATCGAGCCTGTTACACAGGAACAGGAGGAGGGCCATTCAGCCCCTTCTCGAGCATGTTACACAGGAACAGGAGGAGGCCCATTCAGCCCCTTCTCGAGCCAGTTACACAGGAACAGGAGGAGGCCCATTCAGCCCCTTCTCGAGCCTGTTAAACAGGAACAGGAGGAGGTCCATTCAGCCACTTCTCAAGCCTGTTACACAGGAACAGGAGAAAGCCCATTCAGCCACTTCTCGAGCCTGTTACACTGGAACAGGAGGAGGGCCATTCAGCCCCTCGATCCTGTTAATCAGGAACAGGAGGAGGCCCATTCAGCCCCTTCTCAATTCTGTTACACAGGAACAGGAAGATCCCATTCAGCCCCTTCTCGAGCCTTTTACACAGGAACAGGAGGATCCCATTCAGCCCCATCTCGAGACTGTTACACAGGAACAGGAGGAGCCCATTCAGCACCTTCTCGAGCCTGTTACACAGGAACAGGAGGAGCTCATTCAGCCCCTTCTCGAGCCTGTTACACAGGAACAGGAGGAGGCCCATTCAGCCCCTTCTCGAGCATTTTACACAGGAACAGGAGGATACCATTCAGCCTCTTCTCGTTCCTGTTACACAGGAACAGGAGGATCCCATTCAGCCCCTTCTCGAGCCTGTTACACAGGAACAGGAGGATCCCATTCAGCCCAATCTCGAGACTGTTACACAGGAACAGGAGAAGCTCATTCAGCCCCTTCTCGAGCCTGTTACACAGGAACAGGAGTAGGCCCATTTAGCCCCTTCTCAAGCCTGTTACAGAGGAACAGGAGGAGGCCATTCAGCCCCTCAAACCTGTTACACAGGAAAGGGAGGAGGCCCATTCAGCCCCTTTTCGAGCCTTTTACACTGGAACAGGAGGAACCCATTCAGCCCCTTCTCGAGCCTGTTACACAGGAACAGGAGGAGGCCCATTCAGCCCCTTCACGAGCCTGTTACACAGGAACAGGACAACGCCCATTCAGCGCCTTCTCGAGCCTGTTACACAGGAACAGGAGGAGGCCCACTCAGCACCTCGAGGCTGTTACACAGGAACAGGAGGAGGACCATTCAGCCCCTTCTCGAGCCTGTTACACAGGAACAGGAGGAAGCCCATTCAGCCCCTTCTCGAGCCTGTTACACAGGAACAGGAGGAGGCCCATTCAGCCCCTTCTCGAGCCTGTTACACAGGAACAGGAGGAGGGCCATTCAGCCCCTTCTCGAGCCTGTTACACAGGAACAGGAGGCGGTCCATTCAGCCCCTCGAGCCTGTTAAACAGGAACAGGAGGAGGTCCATTCAGCCCCATCTCGAGCCTGTTACACAGGAACAGGAGGAGGCCCATTCAGCCCCTTCTCGAGCCTGTTACACAGGAACAGGAGGAGGCCCATTCAGCCCCTTCTCGAGCCTGTTACACTGGAACAGGAGGGGGGCCATTCAGCCCCTTCTCGAGCCTGTTACACAGGAACAGGAGGAGGCCCATTCAGCTCCTTCTCGAGCCTGTTACACAGGAACAGGAGGAGGCCCATTCAGCCCCTTCTCGAGCCTGTTACACAGGAACAGGAGGAGGCCATTCAGCCCCTTCTCGAGACTGTTACTCAGGAACAGGATGAGGCCCATTCAGCCCCTTCTCGAGCCTGTTACACTGGAACAGGAGGAGGGCCATTCAGCCCCTTCTCGAGACTGTTACTCAGGAACAGGAGGAGGCCCATTCAGCCCCTTCTCGAGCCTGTTACAAAGGAACAGGAGGAGGCCCATTCAGCCCCTTCTCAATCCTGTTACACAGGAACAGGAGGATCCCATTCAGCCCCTTCTCGAGCCTTTTACACAGGAACAGGAGGATCCCATTCAGCCCCTTGTCGAGCCTGTTACACAGGAACATGAGGAGGCCCATTCAGCCCCTTCTCGAGCCTGTTACACAGGAACAGGAGGATCCCATTCAGCCCCTTCTCGAGCCTGTTACACAGGAACATGAGGAGGCCCATTCAGCCCCTTCTCGAGCCTGTTACACAGGAACAGGAGGATCCCATTCAGCCCCTTCTCGAGCCTGTTCCAAAGGAACAGGAGGAGGGCCATTCAGCCCCTTCTTGAGCCTGTTACACAGGAACAGGAGGATCCCATTCATCCTCTTCTCGAGCATTTTACACAGGAACAGGAGGATACCATTCAGCCCCTTCTCGTTCCTGTTACACAGGAACAGGAGGATCCCATTCAGCCCCTTCTCGAGCCTGTTACACAGGAACAGGAGGATCCCATTCAGCCCAATCTCGAGACTGTTACACAGGAACAGGAGAAGCTCATTCAGCCCCTCGAGCCTGTTACACAGGAACAGGAGGATCCCATTCAGCCCAATCTCGAGACTGTTACACAGGAACAGGAGAAGCTCATTCAGCCCCTCGAGCCTGTTACACAGGAACAGGAGGTGGCCCATTCAGCCCATTCTCGAGCCTGTTACACAGGAACAGGAGGAGGCCCATTCAACCCCTCGAGCCTGTTACACAGGAACAGGAGGAGGCCCATTCAGCCCCTTCTCGAGCCTGTTACACAGGAACAGGAGGAGCCCATTCAGCCGCTTCTCGAGCCTGTTACACAGGAACAGGAGGAGCCCCATTCAGCCCCTCGAGCCTGTTACACAGGAACAGGAGGAGCCCATTCAGCCCCTTCTCGAGCCTGTTACACAGGAACAGGAGGAGGCCCATTCAGCCCCTCGAGCCTGTTACACAGGAACAGGAGCAGGCCCATTCAGCCCCTTCTCGAGCCTGTTACACAGGAACAGGAGGAGGCCAATTCAGCCACTTCTCGAGCCTGTTACACAGGAACAGGAGGAGGGCCATTCAGCCCCTTCTCGAGCCTGTTACACAGGAACAGGAGGAGGCCCATTCAGCCCCTCGAGGCTGTTACACAGGAACAGGAGGAGGCCCATTCAGCCCCTCCTCGAGCCTGTTACACAGGAACAGGAGGAGACCCATTCAGCCCCATCTCGAGCCTGTGACACAGGAACAGCAGGAGGTCCATTCAGCCCCTCGAGCCTGTTAAACAGGAGCAGGAGGAGATCCATTCAGCCCCTTCTCGAGCCTGTTACACAGGAACAGGACAACGCCCATTCAGCCCCTTCTCGAGCCTGTTACACTGGAACAGGAGGAGGGCCATTCAGCCCCTTCTCGAGCACGTTACACAGGAACAAGAGGAGGCCATTCAGTCCCTTATCGAGCCTGTTACACAGGAACAGGAGGAGGGCCATTCAGCCCCTCGAGCATGTTACACAGGAACAGGAGGAGGCCCATTCAGCCCCTTCTCGAGCCTGTTACACAGGAACAGGAGGAGGACAATTCAGCCCCTTGTGTCTGTTAAACAGGAACAGGAGGAGGTCCATTCAGCCCCTTCTCGAGCCTGTTACACAGGAACAGGACAACGCCCGTTCAGCCCCTTCTCGAGCCTGTTACACTGGAACAGGAGGAGGGCCATTCAGCCCCTTCTCGAGCATGTTACACAGGAACAGGAGGAGGCCATTCAGCCCCTTATCGAGCCGGTTACACATGAACAGGAGGAGGACCATTCAGCCCTTTCTCGAGCCTGTTACACAGGAACAGGAGGAGGGCCATTCAGCCCCTTCTCGAGCATGTTACACAGGAACAGGAGGAGGGCCTTTCAGCCCCTTCTCGAGCCAGTTACACAGGAACAGGAGGAGGCCCATTCAGCCCCTCGAGCCCGTTACACAGGAACAGGAGGAAGTCCATTCAGCCCCTTCTCAAGCCTGTTACACAAAAACAGGAGGAGGCCATTCAGCCCCTTTTCGAGCCTTTTACACTGGAACAGGAGGATCCCATTCAGCCACTTCTCGAGCCTGTTACACAGGAACAGGAGGAGGCCCATTCAGCCCCTTCTCGAGCCTGTTACACAGGAACAGGAGAACGCCCATTCAGCGCCTTCTCGAGCCTGTTACACAGGAACAGTGGGAGGCTATTCAGCCCCTCGAGCCTGTTACACAGGAACAGGAGGAGGACCATTCAGCCCCTTCTCGAGCCTGGTACACAGGAACAGGATGAGGCCCATTCAGCCCCTTCTCGAGCCTGTTACACAGGAACAGGAGGAGGCCCATTCAGCCCCTTCTCGAGCCTGTTACACAGGAACAGGAGGAGGCCCACTCAGCCCCTCGAGGCTGTTACACAGGAACAGGAGGAGGCCCATTCATCCCCTCCTCGAGCCTGGTACACAGGAACAGGAGGAGGCCCAAACAGCCCCTTCTCGAGCCTGTTACACAGGAACAGAAGGCCCATTCAGCCCCTTCTCGAGCCTGTTACACAGGAACAGGAGGAGGTCCATTCAGCCCCTTCTCGAGCCTGTTACACAGGAACAGGAGGCCCATTCAGCCCCTTCTCGAGCCTGTTACACAGGAACAGGAGGATGTCCATTCAGCCCCTTCTTGAGCCTGTTACACAGGAACAGGAGGAGCCCATTCAGCAGCTTCTCGAGCCTGTTACACAGGAACAGGTGGAGGCCCATTCAGCCCCTTCTCGAGCCTGTTACACAGGAACAGGAGGAGGTCTATTCAGCCCCTCGACCCTGTTACACAGGCACAGAAGGAGGTGAATTCAGCCCCTTCTCGAGCCTGTTACACAGGAACAGGAGGAGGCCCATTCAGCCCCTCGAGCCTGTTACACAGGAACAGGAAGAGTCCCATTCAGTACCTCGAGCCTGTTACACAGGAACAGGAGGAGGCCATTCAGCCCCTCTCTAAACTGTTAAACAGGAACAGGAGGAGGCCCATTCAGCCCCTTCTCGAGCCTGTTACACAGGAACAGGAGGATCCCATTCAGCCCCTTCTCGAGCCTGTTACACAGGCACAGAAGGAGGTGAATTCAGCCCCTCGAGCCTGTTACACAGGAACAGGAGGAGGCCCATTCAGCCCCTCGAGCCTGTTACACAGGAACAGGAAGAGTCCCATTCAGCACCTCGAGCCTGTTACACAGGAACAGGAGGAGGCCATTCAGCCCCTCTCTAGCCTGTTACACAGGAACAGAAGGAAGCCATTCAGCCCCTCTCGAGCCTGTTACAGAGGAATAGGAGGAGGCCTATTCAGCCCCTTCTCGAAACTGTTACACAGGAACAGGAGGAGGCCCATTTAGCCCCTTCTCGAGCCTGTTACACAGGCACAGGAGGAGGCCCATTCAGCCCCTCCAGCCTGTTACACAGGAACAGGACGAGCCCATTCAGCCCCTTCTCGAGCCTGATACACAGGAACAGGAGGAGGCCAATTCAGCCCCTTCTTGAGCCTGTTACACAGGAAGAGGAGGAGGCCATTCAGCCCCTTCTCGAGCCTGTTGCACAGGAACAGGAGGATCCCATTCAGACCCTTCTCGAGCCTGTGACACAGGAACAGGTGGAGGCCCCATTCAGCCCCTTCTCGAGCCTGTTACACAAGAGCAGGAGGAGGCCCATTCAGCCCCTTCTCGAGCCTGTTACTCAGGAACAGGAGGAGGGCCATTCAGCCCCTTCTCGAGCCTGTTACTCAGGAACAGGGGGAGGCCATTCAGCGCCTTCTCGAGCCTGTTACACATGAACAGGAGGAGGCCCATCAGCCCCTTCTCGAGCCTGTTACACAGGAACAGGAGGCCCATTCAGCCCCTTCTCGAGCCTGTTACACAGGAACAGGAGGAACCCATTCAGCCCCTTCTTGAGCCTGTTACACAGGAACAGGAGGAGGCCCATTCAGCCCCTTCTCGAGCCTGTTACACAGGAACAGGAGGAGGCCCATTTAGCCCCTTCTCGAGCCTGTTACACAGGAACAGGAGGAGGCCCATTCAGCCCCTTCTCGAGCCTGTTACACAGGAACAGGAGGATCCCATTCAGCCCCTTCTCGAGCCTGTTACACAGGAACAGGAGGAGGCCCATTCAGCCCCTTCTCGAGCCTGTTACACAGGAACAGGAGGAGGCCCATTCAGCCCCTTCTCGAGCCTGTTACACAGGAACAGGAGGATCCCATTCAGCCCCTTCTCGAGCCTGTTAAACAGGAACAGGAGGAGGCCCATTCAGCCCCTTCTCAAGCCTGTTACACAGGAACAGGAGGAGGTTATTCAGCCCCTCGAGCCTGTTACACAGGAACAGTAGGATCCCATTCAGCCCCTTCTCGAGCCTGTTACACAGGAACAGCAGCAGGTGAATTCAGCCCCTCGAGCCTGTTACACAGGAACAGGAGGAGGCCCATTCAGCCCGAGTCTGTAAAACAGAAACAGGAGGAGGCCATTCAGCCCCTTCTCGAGCCTGTTACACAGGAACAGTAGGAGGGCCATTCAGCCCCTTCTCGAGCCTGTTACACAGGAACAGGAGGAGGCCCATTCAGCCCCTCGAGTCTGTTACACAGAAACAGGAGGAGGCCCATTCAGCCCCTTCTCGAGCCTGTTACACAGCAACAGGAGGAGGCTCATTCAGACCCTTCTTGAGCCTGTTACACAGGAACAGGAGGAGGCCATTCAGCCCCTCCTCGAGCCTGTTACACAGGAACAGGAGGAGGCCCATTCAGCCCCTTCTCGAGCCTGTTACACAGGAATAGGAGGAGGTCCATTCAGCCCCTCGAGCCTGTTAAACAGGAACAGGAGGAGGTCAATTCAGCCCCTTCTCGAGCCTGTTACACAGGAACAGGAGGAGGCCCATTCAGCCCCTTCTCGAGCCTGTTACACAGGAACAGGAGGAGGACAATTCAGCCCCTCGTGTCTGTTAAACAGGAACAGGAGGAGGCCCATTCAGCCCCATCTCGAGCCTGTTACACAGGAACAGGAGGATCCCATTCAGCCCCTTCTCGAGCCTGTTACACAGGAACAGGAGGAGGCCCATTCAGCCCCTTCTCAATCCTGTTACACAGGAAGAGGAGGAGGTTATTCAGCCCCTCGAGCCTGTTACACAGGAACAGGAGGATCCCATTGAGCCCCTTCTCGAGCCTGTTACACAGGAACAGCAGCAGGTGAATTCAGCCCCTCGAGCCTGTTACACAGGAACAGGAGTAGGCCCATTTAGCCCCTTCTCAAGCCTGTTACAGAGGAACAGGAGGAGGCCATTCAGCCCCTCGAACCTGTTACACAGGAAAGGGAGGAGGACAATTCAGCGCCTTCTCGAGCCTGTTACACAGGAACAGGAGGAGGCCCACTCAGCACCTCGAGGCTGTTACACAGGAACAGGAGGAGGACCATTCAGCCCCTTCTCGAGCCTGTTACACAGGAACAGGAGGAAGCCCATTCAGCCCCTTCTCGAGCCTGTTACACAGGAACAGGAGGAGGCCCATTCAGCCCCTTCTCGAGCCTGTTACACAGGAACAGGAGGAGGGCCATTCAGCCCCTTCTCGAGCCTGTTACACAGGAACAGGAGGCGGTCCATTCAGCCCCTCGAGCCTGTTAAACAGGAACAGGAGGAGGTCCATTCAGCCCCATTTCGAGCCTGTTACACAGGAACAGGAGGAGGCCCATTCAGCCCCTTCTCGAGCCTGTTACACTGGAACAGGAGGGGGGCCATTCAGCCCCTTCTCGAGCCTGTTACACAGGAACAGGAGGAGGCCCATTCAGCCCCTTCTCGAGCCTGTTACACTGGAACAGGAGGAGGGCCATTCAGCCCCTTCTCGAGACTGTTACTCAGGAACAGGAGGAGGCCCATTCAGCCCCTTCTCGAGCCTGTTACAAAGGAACAGGAGGAGGCCCATTCAGCCCCTTCTCAATCCTGTTACACAGGAACAGGAGGATCCCATTCAGCCCCTTTTCGAGCCTTTTACACAGGAACAGGAGGATCCCATTCAGCCCCTTGTCGAGCCTGTTACACAGGAACATGAGGAGGCCCATTCAGCCCCTTCTCGAGCCTGTTACACAGGAACAGGAGGATCCCATTCAGCCCCTTCTCGAGCCTTTTACACAGGAACATGAGGAGGCCCATTCAGCCCCTTCTCGAGCCTGTTACACAGGAACAGGAGGATCCCATTCAGCCCCTTCTCGAGCCTGTTACAAAGGAACAGGAGGAGGGCCATTCAGCCCCTTCTTGAGCCTGTTACACAGGAACAGGAGGATCCCATTCATCCTCTTCTCGAGCATTTTACACAGGAACAGGAGGATACCATTCAGCCCCTTCTCGTTCCTGTTACACAGGAACAGGAGGATCCCATTCAGCCCCTTCTCGAGCCTGTTACACAGGAACAGGAGGATCCCATTCAGCCCAATCTCGAGACTGTTACACAGGAACAGGAGAAGCTCATTCAGCTCCTCGAGCCTGTTACACAGGAACAGGAGGATCCCATTCAGCCCAATCTCGAGACTGTTACACAGGAACAGGAGAAGCTCATTCAGCCCCTCGAGCCTGTTATACAGGAACAGGAGGAGGCCCATTCAGCCCATTCTCGAGCCTGTTACACAGGAACAGGAGGAGGCCCATTCAACCCCTCGAGCCTGTTACACAGGAACAGGAGGAGGCCCATTCAGCCCCTTCTCGAGCCTGTTACACAGGAACAGGAGGAGCCCATTCAGCCGCTTCTCGAGCCTGTTACACAGGAACAGGAGGAGCCCCATTCAGCCCCTCGAGCCTGTTACACAGGAACAGGAGGAGCCCATTCAGCCCCTTCTCGAGCCTGTTACACAGGAACAGGAGGTGGCCCATTCAGCCCCTCGAGCCTGTTACACAGGAACAGGAGGAGGCCCATTCAGCCCCTTCTCGAGCCTGTTACACAGGAACAGGAGGAGGCCAATTCAGCCACTTCTCGAGCCTGTTACACAGGAACAGGAGGAGGGCCATTCAGCCCCTTCTCGAGCCTGTTACACAGGAACAGGAGGAGGCCCATTCAGCCCCTCGAGGCTGTTACACAGGAACAGGAGGAGGCCCATTCAGCCCCTCCTCGAGCCTGTTACACAGGAACAGGAGGAGACCCATTCAGCCCCATCTCGAGCCAGTGACACAGGAACAGCAGGAGGTCCATTCAGCCCCTCGAGCCTGTTAAACAGGAGCAGGAGGAGATCCATTCAGCCCCTTCTCGAGCCTGTTACACAGGAACAGGACAACGCCCATTCAGCCCCTTCTCGAGCCTGTTACACTGGAACAGGAGGAGGGCCATTCAGCCCCTTCTCGAGCACGTTACACAGGAACAAGAGGAGGCCATTCAGTCCCTTATCGAGCCTGTTACACAGGAACAGGAGGAGGGCCATTCAGCCCCTCGAGCATGTTACACAGGAACAGGAGGAGGCCCATTCAGCCCCTTCTCGAGCCTGTTACACAGGAACAGGAGGAGGACAATTCAGCCCCTTGTGTCTGTTAAACAGGAACAGGAGGAGGTCCATTCAGCCCCTTCTCGAGCCTGTTACACAGGAACAGGACAACGCCCATTCAGCCCCTTCTCGAGCCTGTTACACTGGAACAGGAGGAGGGCCATTCAGCCCCTTCTCGAGCATGTTACACAGGAACAGGAGGAGGCCATTCAGCCCCTTATCGAGCCGGTTACACATGAACAGGAGGAGGACCATTCAGCCCCTTCTCGAGCCTGTTACACAGGAACAGGAGGAGGGCCATTCAGCCCCTTCTCGAGCATGTTACACAGGAACAGGAGGAGGGCCTTTCAGCCCCTTCTCGAGCCAGTTACACAGGAACAGGAGGAGGAGCCCATTCAGCCCCTCGAGCCCGTTACACAGGAACAGGAGGAAGTCCATTCAGCCCCTTCTCAAGCCTGTTACACAAAAACAGGAGGAGGCCATTCAGCCCCTTTTCGAGCCTTTTACACTGGAACAGGAGGATCCCATTCAGCCACTTCTCGAGCCTGTTACACAGGAACAGGAGGAGGCCCATTCAGCCCCTTCTCGAGCCTGTTACACAGGAACAGGAGAACGCCCATTCAGCGCCTTCTCGAGCCTGTTACACAGGAACAGTGGGAGGCTATTCAGCCCCTCGAGCCTGTTACACAGGAACAGGAGGAGGACCATTCAGCCCCTTCTCGAGCCTGGTACACAGGAACAGGATGAGGCCCATTCAGCCCCTTCTCAAGCCTGTTACACAGGAACAGGAGGAGGCCCATTCAGCCCCTTCTCGAGCCTGTTACACAGGAACAGGAGGAGGCCCACTCAGCCCCTCGAGGCTGTTACACAGGAACAGGAGGAGGCCCATTCATCCCCTCCTCGAGCCTGGTACACAGGAACAGGAGGAGGCCCATTCAGCCCCTTCTCGAGCCTGTTACACAGGAACAGGAGGAGGTCCATTCAGCCCCTTCTCGAGCCTGTTACACAGGAACAGGAGGCCCATTCAGCCCCTTCTCGAGCCTGTTACACAGGAACAGGAGGAGGTCCATTCAGCCCCTTCTTGAGCCTGTTACACAGGAACAGGTGGAGGCCCATTCAGCCCCTTCTCGAGACTGTTACACAGGAACAGGAGGAGGCCCATTCAGCCCCTTCTCGAGCCTGTTACACAGGAACAGGATGAGGCCCATTCAGCCCCTCGAGCCTGTTACACCGGAACAGGAGTATCCCATTCAGACCTTCTCGAGCCTGTTACATAGGAACAGGAGGAGGCCCATTTAACCCCTTCTCGAGCCTGTTACACAGGAACAGGATGAGGCCCATTCAGCGCCTTCCCGAGCCTGTTACACAGGAACAGGAGGATCCCATTCAGCCCCTCAAGTCTGTTACACAGGAACAGGAGGAGGCCAATCAGCCCCTTCTCTAACCTGTTACACAGGAACAGGTGGAGGACCATTCAGCCCCTTCTCGAGCCTGGTACACAGGAACAGGATGAGACACATTCAGCCCCTTCTCGAGCCTGTTACACAGGAACAGGAGGAGGCCCGTTCAGCCCCTTCTCGAGCCTGTTACACCGGAACAGGAGGAGGCCATTCAGCCCATTCTCGAGCCTGTTACACAGGAACAGGAGGAGCCCATTCATCGCCTTCTCGAGCCTGTTACAAAGGAACAGGAGGATCCCATTCAGCCCCTCGAGTCTGTTACACAGGAACAGGAGGAGGCCCATTCAGCCCATTCTCTAGCCTGTTACACAGGAACAGGAGGAGGCCCATTCAGCCCCTTCTCGAGCCTGTAACACAGGAACAGGAGGAGGTCTATTCAGCCCCTCGACCCTGTTACACAGGAACAGGAGGATCGCATTCAGCCCCTTCTCGAGCCTGTTACACAGGAACAGGTGGAGGGCCATTCAGCACCTTCTCGAGCCTGTTACTCAGGAACAGGAGGAGGGCCATTCAGCCCCTTCTCGAGCCTGTTACTCAGGAACAGGGGGAGGCCATTCAGCCCCTTCTCGAGCCTGTTACACATGAACAGGAGGAGGCCCATCAGCCTCTTCTCGAGCCTGTTACACAGGAACAGGAGGCCCATTCAGCCCCTTCTCGAGCCTGTTACACAGGAACAGGAGGAGCCCATTCAGCCCCTTCTTGAGCCTGTTACACAGGAACAGGAGGAGGCCCATTCAGCCCCTTCTCGAGCCTGTTACACAGGAACAGGAGGAGGCCCATTTAGCCCCTTCTCGAGCCTGTTACACAGGAACAGGAGGAGGCCCATTCAGCCCCTTCTCGAGCCTGTTACACAGGAACAGGAGGATCCCATTCAGCCCCTCGAGCCTGTTATAAAGGAACACGAGTAGGACATTCAGCCCCTTCTCGAGCCTGTTACACAGGAACAGGGGGACGCCCATTCAGCCCCTTCTCGAGCCTGTTACACAGGAACAGGAGGAGGCCCATTCAGCCCCTCGAGCCTGTTACACAGGAACAGGAGGTCGGCCATTCAGACCCTCGAGCGTGTTACACAGGAACAGGAGGATCCCATTCAGCCCCTCGAGCCTGTTACACAGGAACAGGAGGAGGCCCATTCAGCCCCTTCTCGAGCCTGTTACACAGGAACAGGAGGATCCCATTCAGCCCCTTCTCGAGCCTGTTACACAGGAACAGGAGGAGGCCCATTCAGCCCCTTCTCGAGCCTGTTACACAGGAACAGGAGGAGGCCCATTCAGCCCCTTCTCGAGCCTGTTACACAGGAACAGGAGGAGGACAATTCAGCCCCTCGTGTCTGTTAAACAGGAACAGGAGGAGGCCCATTCAGCCCCATCTCGAGCCTGTTACACAGGAACAGGAGGATCCCATTCAGCCCCTTCTCGAGCCTGTTACACAGGAACAGGAGGAGGCCCATTCAGCCCCTTCTCAAGCCTGTTACACAGGAACAGGAGGAGGTTATTCAGCCCCTCGAGCCTGTTACACAGGAACAGTAGGATCCCATTCAGCCCCTTCTCGAGCCTGTTACACAGGAACAGCAGCAGGTGAATTCAGCCCCTCGAGCCTGTTACACAGGAACAGGAGGAGGCCCATTCAGCCCGAGTCTGTAAAACAGAAACAGGAGGAGGCCATTCAGCCCCTTCTCGAGCCTGTTACACAGGAACAGGAGGAGGCACATTCAGCCCCTTCTCGAGCCTGTTACTCAGGAACAGGAGGAGGCCCATTCAGCCCCTCGAGTCTGTTACACAGAAACAGGAGGAGGCAATTCATCCCCTTCTCGAGCCTGTTACACAGGAACAGGAGGAGGCCCATTCAGACCCTTCTTGAGCCTGTTACACAGGAACAGGAGGAGGCCATTCAGCCCCTCCTCGAGCCTGTTACACAGGAACAGGAGGAAGCCCATTCAGCCCCTTCTCGAGCCTGTTACACAGCAACAGGAGGAGGCCCATTCAGACCCTTCTTGAGCCTGTTACACAGGAACAGGAGGAGGCCATTCAGCCCCTCCTCGAGCCTGTTAGACAGGAACAGGAGGAGGCCCATTCAGCCCCTTCTCGAGCCTGTTACACAGGAATAGGAGGAGGTCCATTCAGCCCCTCGAGCCTGTTAAACAGGAACAGGAGGAGGTCAATTCAGCCCCTTCTCGAGCCTGTTACACAGGAACAGGAGGAGGCCCATTCAGCCCCTTCTCGAGCCTGTTACACAGGAACAGGAGGAGGACAATTCAGCCCCTCGTGTCTGTTAAACAGGAACAGGAGGAGGCCCATTCAGCCCCATCTCGAGCCTGTTACACAGGAACAGGAGGAGGCCCATTCAGCCCCTTCTCGAGCCTGTTACACAGGAACAGGAGGATCCCATTCAGCCCCTTCTCGAGCCTGTTACACAGGAACAGGACAACGCCCATTCAGCCCCTTCTCGAGCCTGTTACACTGGAACAGGAGGAGGGCCATTCAGCCCCTTCTCGAGCATGTTACACAGGAACAGGAGGAGGCCATTCAGCCCCTTATCGAGCCGGTTACACATGAACAGGAGGAGGACCATTCAGCCCCTTCTCGAGCATGTTACACAGGAACAGGAGGAGGGCCTTTCAGCCCCTTCTCGAGCCAGTTACACAGGAACAGGAGGAGGAGACAATTCAGCCCCTCGAGCCCGTTACACAGGAACAGGAGGAAGTCCATTCAGCCCCTTCTCAAGCCTGTTACACAAAAACAGGAGGAGGCCATTCAGCCCCTTTTCGAGCCTTTTACACTGGAACAGGAGGATCCCATTCAGCCACTTCTCGAGCCTGTTAAACAGGAACAGGAGGACGCCCATTCAGCCCCTTCTCGAGCCTGTTACACAGGAACAGGACAACGCCCATTCAGCGCCTTCTCGAGCCTGTTACACAGGAACAGTAGGAGGCCCACTCAGCCCCTCGAGGCTGTTACACAGGAACAGGAGGAGGCCCATTCATCCCCTCCTCGAGCCTGGTACACAGGAACAGGAGGAGGCCCAAACAGCCCCTTCTCGAGCCTGTTACACAGGAACAGGAGGAGGTCCAATCAGCCCCTTCTCGAGCCTGTTACACAGGAACAGGAGGCCCATTCAGCCCCTTCTCGAGCCTGTTACACAGGAACAGGAGGAGGTCCATTCAGCCCCTTCTTGAGCCTGTTACACAGGAACAGGAGGAGGCCCATTCAGCCCCTTCTTGAGCCTGTTACACAGGAACAGGAGGAGGACCATTCAGCCTCTTCTCTAGCCTGTTACACAGGAACAGGAGGAGGCCCATTCACCCCTTCTCGAGGCTGTTAGACAGGAACAGGAGGAGGCCCATTCAGCAGCTTCTCGAGCCTGTTACATAGGAACAGGAGGAGGCCCATTCAGACCCTCGAGCCTGTTACACAGGAACAGGAGGAGGCCCATTCAGCCCCTTCTCGAGCCTGTTACACAGGAACAGGAGGAGGCCCATTCAGTCCCTCCTCGAGCCTGTTACACAGGAACAGGAGGATCCCATTCAGCCCCTTCTCGAGCCTGTTACACAGGAACAGGAGGAGGACCATTCAGCCCCTCTCGAGCCTGTTACACAGGAACAGGAAGAGGCCCATTCAGCCCCTTCTCGAGCCTGTTACACAGGAACAGGAGGAGGCCCATTCAGCCCCTTCTCGAGCCTGTTACACAGGAACAGGAGGAGGCCCATTCAGGCCCTTCTCGATCCTGTTACACCGGAACAGGAGGAGGCCATTCAGCCCATTCTCGAGCCTGTTACACAGGAACAGGAGAAGCCCATTCATCGCCTTCTCGAGCCTGTTACAAAGGAACAGGAGGATCCCATTCAGCCCCTCTAGTCTGTTACACAGGAACAGGAGGAGGCCCATTCAGCCCCTTCTCTAGCCTGTTACACAGGAACAGGAGGAGAACCATTCAGCCCCTTCTCCAGCCTGTTACACAGGAACAGGAGGAGGCCCATTCAGCCCCTTCTCGAGCCTGTAACACAGGAAAAGGAGGAGGCCCATTCAGCCCCTTCTCGAGCCTGTTACACAGGCACAGGAGGAGGCGAATTCAGCCCCTTTAGCCTGTTACACAGGAACAAGAGGAGGCCCATTCAGCCCCTTCTGGAGCCTGTTACACAGGAACAGGAGGATCCCATTCAGCCCCTTCTCGAGCCTGTTACACAGGCACAGAAGGAGGTGAATTCAGCCCCTTCTCGAGCCTGTTACACAGGAACAGGAGGAGCCCATTCAGCCCCTCGAGCCTGTTACACAGGAACAGGAGGAGCCCATTCAGCCCCTTCTCGAGCCTGTTCCACAGGAACAGGAGGAGGCCCATTCAGCCCCTCGAGCCTGTTACAGAGGAACAGGAAGAGTCCCATTCAGCACCTCGAGCCTGTTACACAGGAACAGGAGGAGGCCATTCAGCCCCTCTCTAGCCTGTTACACAGGAACAGGAGGAAGCCATTCAGCCCCTCTCGAGCCTGTTACAGAGGAATAGGAGGAGGCCCATTCAGCCCCTTCTCGAAACTGTTAAACAGGAACAGGAGGAGACCCATTCAGCCCCTTCCCGAGCCTGTTACACAGGAACAGGAGGATCCCATTCAGCCCCTTCTCGAGCCTGTTACACAGGCACAGAAGGAGGTGAATTCAGCCTCTCGAACCTGTTACACAGGAACAGGAGGAGGCCCATTCAGCCCCTCGAGCCTGTTACACAGGAACAGGAAGAGTCCCATTCAGCACCTCGAGCCTGTTACACAGGAACAGGAGGAGGCCATTCAGCCCCTCTCTAGCCTGTTACACAGGAACAGGAGGAAGCTATTCAGCCCCTCTCGAGCCTGTTACAGAGGAATAGGAGGAGGCCTATTCAGCCCCTTCTCGAAACTGTTAAACAGGAATAGGAGGAGGCCCATTTAGCCCCTTCTCGAGCCTGTTACACAGGCACAGGAGGAGGCCCATTCAGCCCCTCCAGCCTGTTACACAGGAACAGGACGAGCCCATTCAGCCCCTTCTCGAGCCTGATACACAGGAACAGGAGGAGGCCAATTAAGCCCCTTCTTGAGCCTGTTACACAGGAACAGGAGGAGGCCATTCAGCCCCTTCTCGAGCCTGTTGCACAGGAACAGGAGGATCCCATTCAGCCCCTTCTCGAGCCTGTGACACAGGAACAGGTGGAGGCCCCATTCAGCCCCTTCTCGAGCCTGTTACACAGGAACAGGAGGAGGCCCATTCAGCCCCTCGAGCCTGTTACAGAGGAACAGCAAGAGTCCCATTCAGCCCCTCGAGCCCGTTACACAGGAACAGGAGGAAGTCCATTCAGCCCCTTCTCAAGCCTGTTACACAAAAACACGAGGAGGCCATTCAGCCCCTTTTCGAGCCTTTTACACTGGAACAGGAGGATCCCATTCAGCCACTTCTCGAGCCTGTTACACAGGAACAGGAGGAGGCCCATTCAGCCCCTTCTCGAGCCTGTTACACAGGAACAGGAGGAGGCCCATTCAGCGCCTTCTCGAGCCTGTTACACAGGAACAGGAGGAGGCCCACTCAGCCCCTCGAGGCTGTTACACAGGAACAGGAGGAGGCCCATTCATCCCCTCCTCGAGCCTGGTACACAGGAACAGGAGGAGGCCCAAACAGCCCATTCTCGAGCCTGTTACACAGGAACAGGAGGCCCATTCAGGCCCTTCTCGAGCCTGTTACACAGGAACAGGAGGAGGTCCAATCAGCCCCTTCTCGAGCCTGTTACACAGGAACAGGAGGCCCATTCAGCCCCTTCTCGAGCCTGTTACACAGGAACAGGAAGAGCCCTTTCAGCCCCTTCTCGAGCCTGTTACACAGGAACAGGAGGAGGTCCATTCAGCCCCTTCTTGAGCCTGTTACACAGGAACAGGAGGAGGCCCATTCAGCCCCTTCTTGAGCCTGTTACACAGGAACAGGAGGAGGCCCATTCAGCCTCTTCTCTAGCCTGTTACACAGGAACAGGAGGAGGCCCATTCACCCCTTCTCGAGGCTGTTAGACAGGAACAGGAGGAGGCCCATTCAGCAGCTTCTCGAGCCTGTTACATAGGAACAGGAGGAGGCCCATTCAGACCCTCGAGCCTGTTACACAGGAACAGGAGGAGGCCCATTCAGCCCCTTCTCGAGCCTGTTACACAGGAACAGGGGGAGGCCATTCAGCCCCTTCTGGAGCCTGTTACACAGGAACAGGATGAGGCCCATTCAGCCCCTCGAGCCTGTTACACCGGAACAGGAGGATCCCATTCAGACCTTCTCGAGCCTGTTACATAGGAACAGGAGGAGGCCCATTTAACCCCTTCTCGAGCCTGTTACACAGGAACAGGAGGATCCCATTCAGCCCCTCAAGTCTGTTACACAGGAACAGGAGGAGGCCAATCAGCCCCTTCTCTAACCTGTTACACAGGAACAGGAGGAGGCCCATTCAGCCCCTTCTCGAGCCTGGTACACAGGAACAGGATGAGGCACATTCAGCCCCTTCTCGAGCCTGTTACACAGGAACAGGAGGAGGCCCATTCAGCCCCTCCTCGAGCCTGTTACACAGGAACAGGAGGATCCCATTCAGCCCCTTCTCGAGCCTGTTACACAGGAACAGGAGGAGGACCATTCAGCCCCTCTCGAGCCTGTTACACAGGAACAGGAAGAGGCCCATTCAGCCCCTTCTCGAGCCTGTTACACAGGAACAGGAGGAGGCCCATTCAGGCCCTTCTCGAGCCTGTTACACCGGAACAGGTGGAGGCCATTCAGCCCATTCTCGAGCCTGTTACACAGGAACAGGAGGAGCCCATTCATCGCCTTCTCGAGCCTGTTACAAAGGAACAGGAGGATCCCATTCAGCCCCTCGAGTCTGTTACACAGGAACAGGAGGAGGCCCATTCAGCCCCTTCTCTAGCCTGTTACACAGGAACAGGAGGAGGACAATACAGCCCCTTCTCCAGCCTGCTACACAGGAACAGGAGGAGGCCCATTCAGCCCCTTCTCGAGCCTGTAACACAGGAACAGGAGGAGGTCTATTCAGCCCCTCGAACCTGTTACACAGGAACAGGAGGAGGCGAATTCAGCCCCTTTAGCCTGTTACACAGGAACAAGAGGAGGCCCATTCAGCCCCTTCTGGAGCCTGTTACACAGGAACAGGAGGATCCCATTCAGCCCCTTCTGGAGCCTGTTACACAGGAACAGGAGGATCCCATTCAGCCCCTTCTCGAGCCTGTTACACAGGCACAGAAGGAGGTGAATTCAGCCCCTTCTCGAGCCTGTTACACAGGAACAGGAGGAGCCCATTCAGCCCCTCGAGCCTGTTACACAGGAATAGGAGGAGCCCATTCAGCCCCTTCTCGAGCCTGTTCCACAGGAACAGGAGGAGGCCCATTCAGCCCCTCGAGCCTTTTAAAGAGGAACAGGAAGAGTCCCATTCAGCACCTCGAGCCTGTTACACAGGAACAGGAGGAGGCCATTCAGCCCCTCTCTAGCCTGTTACACAGGAACAGGAGGAAGCCATTCAGCCCCTCTCGAGCCTGTTACAGAGGAATATGAGGAGGCCCATTCAGCCCCTTCTCGAAACTGTTAAACAGGAACAGGAGGAGACCCATTCAGCCCCTTCTCGAGCCTGTTACACAGGAACAGGAGGATCCCATTCAGCCCCTTCTCGAGCCTGTTACACAGGCACAGAAGGAGGTGAATTCAGCCCCTCGAACCTGTTACACATGAACAGGAGGAGGCCATTCAGCCCCTCTCTAGCCTGTTACACAGGAACAGGAGGAAGCCATTCAGCCCCTCTCGAGCCTGTTACAGAGGAATAGGAGGAGGCCTATTCAGCCCCTTCTCGAAACTGTTAAACAGGAATAGGAGGAGGCCCATTTAGCCCCTTCTCGAGCCTGTTACACAGGCACAGGAGGAGGCCCATTCAGCCCCTCCAGCCTGTTACACAGGAACAGGACGAGCCCATTCAGCCCCTTCTCGAGCCTGATACACAGGAACAGGAGGAGGCCAATTAAGCCCCTTCTTGAGCCTGTTACACAGGAACAGGAGGAGGCCATTCAGCCCCTTCTCGAGCCTGTTGCACAGGAACAGGAGGATCCCATTCAGACCCTTCTCGAGCCTGTGACACAGGAACAGGTGGAGGCCCATTTCAGCCCCTTCTCGAGCCTGTTACACAGGAACAGGAGGAGCCCCATTCAGCCCCTTCTCGAGCCTGTTACACAGGAACAGGAGGAGCCCCATTCAGCCCCTTCTCGAGCCTGTTACACAGGAACAGGAGGAGGGCCATTCAGCCCCTTCTCGAGCCTGTTACTCAGGAACAGGAGGAGGGCCATTCTGCCCCTTCTCGAGCCTGTTACTCAGGAACAGGAGGAGGCCCATTCAACTCTTCTCGAGCCTGTTACACAGGAACATGAGGAGGGCCATTCAGCCCCTTCTCGAGCCTGTTACACAGGAACAGGAGGAGGCCCATTCAGCCCCTTCTTGAGCCTCTTACACAGGAACAGGAGGAGGCCCATTCAGCCCCTTCTCGAGCCTGTTACACAGGAACAGGAGGAGGCCCATTCAGCCCCTTCTCGAGCCTGTTACACAGGAACAGGAGGAGGCCCATTCAGCCCCTTCTCGAGCCTGTTACACAGGAACAGAAGGAGGCCCATTCAGCCCCTTCTCGAGCCTGTTACACAGGAACAGGAGGAGGCCATTCAGCCCCTTCTCGTGCCTGTTACACAGGAACAGGTGGAGGCCCATTCAGCCCCTTCTCGAGCCTGTTGCACAGGTACAGGAGGATCCCATTCAGCCCCTTCTCGAGCCTGTTACACAGGAACAGGAGGATCCCATTCAGCCCCTCGAGCCTGTTATAAAGGAACAGGAGTAGGTCATTCAGCCCCTTCTCGAGCCTGTTACACAGGAACAGGAGGAGGCCCATTCAGCCCCTCGAGCCTGTTACACAGGAACAGGAGACCCATTCAGCCCCTTCTCGAGCCTGTTACACAGGAACAGGAGGATCCCATTCAGCCCCTTCTCGAGCCTGTTACACAGGAACAGGAGGAGGCCCATTCAGCCCCTTCTCGAGCCTGTTACACAGGAACAGGAGGAGGCCCATTCAGCCCCTTCTCGAGCCTGTTACACAGGAACAGGAGGATCCCATTCAGCCCCTTCTCGAGCCTGTTACACAGGAACAGGAGGAGGCCCATTCAGCCCCTTCTCGAGACTGTTACACAGGAACAGGAGGAGGTTATTCAGCCCCTCGAGCCTGTTACACAGGAACAGTAGGATCCCATTCAGCCCCTTCTCGAGCCTGTTACACTGGAACAGCAGGAGGTGAATTCAGCCCCTCGAGCCTGTTACACAGGAACAGGAGGAGGCCCATTCAGCCCCTTCTCGAGCCTGTTACACAGGAACAGGAGGAGGTTATTCAGCCCCTCGAGCCTGTTACACAGGAACAGTAGGATCCCATTCAGCCCCTTCTCGAGCCTGTTACACTGGAACAGCAGGAGGTGAATTCAGCCCCTCGAGCCTGTTACACAGGAACAGGAGGAGCCCATTCAGCCCGAGTCTGTTACACAGAAATAGGAGGAGGCCATTCAGCCCCTTCTCGAGCCTGTTACAAAGGAACAGGAGGAGGCACATTCAGCCCCTTCTCGAGCCTGTTACACAGGAACAGGAGGAGGCCCATTCAGCCCCTCGAGTCTGTTACACAGAAACAGGAGGAGGCCATTCAGCCCCTTCTCGAGCCTGTTACACAGGAACAGGAGGAGGGCCCATTCAGCCCCTTCTCGAGCCTGTTACACAGGAACAGGAGGAGGCCCATTCAGCCCCTTGGAGCCCTATTACACAGGAACAGGAGGAGGCCCAAAACAGCCCCTTCTCGAGCCTGTTACACAGGAACAGGAGGAGACCCATTCAGCCCCTTCTCGAGCCTGTTACACAGGAACAGGAGGAGCCCTTTCAGGCCCTTCTCGAGCCTGTTACACAGGAACAGGAGGAGGTCCATTCAGCCCCTTCTTGAGCCTGTTACACAGGAACAGGAGGAGGCCCATTCAACCCCTTCTCGAGCCTGTTACACAGGAACAGGTGGAGGCCCATTCACCCCTTCTCGAGGCTGTTAGACAGGAACAGGGGGGAGGCCATTCAGCCCCTTCTCGAGCCTGTTACACAGGAACAGGAGGATCCCATTCAGACCTTCTCGAGCCTGTTACACAGGAACAGGAGGAGGCCCATTTAACCCCTTCTCGAGCCTGTTACACAGGAACAGGAGAAGCCCATTCAGCGCCTTCCCGAGCCTGTTACACAGGAACAGGTGGATCCCATTCAGCCCCTCGAGTCTGTTACACAGGAACAGGAGGGGGCCAATCAGCCCCTTCTCTAACCTGTTACACAGGAACAGGTGGAGGACCATTCAGCCCCTTCTCGAGCCTGGTACACAGGAACAGGATGAGGCCCATTTAGCCCCTTCTCGAGCCTGTTACACAGGTACAGGACGAGGGCCATTCAGCCCCTCCTCGAGCCTTTTACAAAGGAACAGGAGGAGCCCATTCATCGCCTTCTAGAGCCTGTTACACAGGAACAGGAGGAGGCACATTCAGCCCCTTCTCGAGCCTGTTTCACAGGAACAGGCGGAGGCACATTCAGCCCCTTCTCGAGCCTGTTACACAGGAACAGGAGGAGGCCCATTCAGGCCCTTCTCGAGCCTGTTACACCGGAACAGGAGGAGGCCATTCAGCCCATTCTCGAGCCTGTTACACAGGAACAGGAGGAGCCCATTCATCGCCTTCTCGAGCCTGTTACAAAGGAACAGGAGGATCCCATTCAGCCCCTCGACCCTGTTACACAGGAACAGGAGGAGGCCCATTCACCCCCTTCTCTAGCCTGTTACACAGGAACAGGAGGAGGACCATACAGCCCCTTCTCGAGCCTGTTACACAGGAACAGGAGGAGGCCCATAACCCCCTATCGAGCCTGTAACACAGGAACAGGAGGAGGCGAATTCAGCCCCTTTAGCCTGTTACACAGGAACAAGAGGAAGCCCATTCAGCCCCTTCTGGAGCCTGTTACACAGGAACAGGAGGATCCCATTCAGCCCCTTCTCGAGCCTGTTACACAGGCACAGAAGGAGGTGAATTCAGCCCCTTCTCGAGCCTGTTACACAAGAACAGGAGGAGGCCATTCAGCCCCTTCTCGAGCCTGTTACACAGGAACAGGAGGAGGCCCATTCAGCCCCTTCTTGAGCCTGTTACACAGGAACAGGAGGAGGCCATTCAGCCCCTTCTCGAGCCTGTTGCACAGGAACAGGAGGAGCCCCATTCAGCCCCTCGAGCCTGTGACACAGGAACAGGTGGAGGCCCCATTCAGCCCCTTCTCGAGCCTGTTACACAGGAACAGGAGGAGCCCCATTCAGCCCCTTCAAGAGCCTGTTACACAAGAACAGGAGGAGCCCCATTCAGCCCCTTCAAGAGCCTGTTACACAGGAACAGGAGGAGGGCCATTCAGCCCCTTCTCGAGCCTGTTACTCAGGAACAGGAGGAGGGCCATTCAGCCCCTTCTCGAGCCTGTTTCTCAGGAACAGGGGGAGGCCATTCAGCCCCTTCTCGAGCCTGTTACACATGAACAGGAGGAGGCTCATTCAGCTCCTTCTCGAGCCCGTTACACAGGAACAGGAGGAAGTCCATTCAGCCCCTTCTCAAGCCTGTTACACAAAAACAGGAGGAGGCCATTCAGCCCCTTTTCGAGCCTTTTACACTGGAACAGGAGGATCCCATTCAGCCACTTCTCGAGCCTGTTACACAGGAACAGGAGGACGCCCATTCAGCCCCTTCTCGAGCCTGTTACACAGGAACAGGACAACGCCCATTCAGCGCCTTCTCGAGCCTGTTACACAGGAACAGTAGGAGGCCCACTCAGCCCCTCGAGGCTGTTACACAGGAACAGGAGGAGGGCCATTCAGCCCCTTCTCGAGCCTGTTACTCAGGAACAGGAGGAGGTCCAATCAGCCCCTTCTCGAGCCTGTTACACAGGAACAGGAGGAGGTCCATTCAGCCTCTTCTCGAGCCTGTTACACAGGAACAGGAGGAGGCCCTTTCAGCCCCTTCTCGAGCCTGTTACACAGGAACAGGAAGAGCCCTTTCAGCCCCTTCTCGAGCCTGTTACACAGGAACAGGAGGAGGTCCATTCAGCCCCTTCTTGAGCCTGTTACACAGGAACAGGAGGAGGCCCATTCAGCCCCTTCTTGAGCCTGTTACACAGGAACAGGAGGAGGACCATTCAGCCTCTTCTCTAGCCTGTTACACAGGAACAGGAGGAGGCCCATTCACCCCTTCTCGAGGCTGTTAGACAGGAACAGGAGGAGGCCCATTCAGCAGCTTCTCGAGCCTGTTACATAGGAACAGGAGGAGGCCCATTCAGACCCTCGAGCCTGTTACACAGGAACAGGAGGAGGCCCATTCAGCCCCTTCTCGAGCCTGTTACACAGGAACAGGGGGAGGCCATTCAGCCCCTTCTGGAGCCTGTTACACAGGAACAGGATGAGGCCCATTCAGCCCCTCGAGCCTGTTACACCGGTACAGGAGGAGGCCCATTTAACCCCTTCTCGAGCCTGTTACACAGGAACAGGAGGAGGACCCATTCAGCCCCTTCTCGAGCCTGTTACACAGGAACAGGAGGAGGCCCATTCAGCCCCTTCTCGAGCCTGGTACACAGGAACAGGATGAGGCACATTCAGCCCCTTCTCGAGCCTGTTACACAGGAACAGGAGGAGGCCCATTCAGCCCCTTCTCGAGCCTGTTACACAGGAACAGGAGGAGGCCCATTCAGGCCCTTCTCGAGCCTGTTACACCGGAACAGGAGGAGGCCATTCAGCCCATTCTCGAGCCTGTTACACAGGAACAGGAGGAGCCCATTCATCGCCTTCTCGAGCCTGTTACAAAGGAACAGGAGGATCCCATTCAGCCCCTCGAGTCTGTTACACAGGAACAGGAGGAGGCCCATTCAGCCCCTTCTCTAGCCTGTTACACAGGAACAGGAGGAGGACAATACAGCCCCTTCTCCAGCCTGTTACACAGGAACAGGAGGAGGCCCATTCAGCCCCTTCTCGAGCCTGTAACACAGGAACAGGAGGAGGTCTATTCAGCCCCTCGACCCTGTTACACAGGAACAGGAGGAGGCGAATTCAGCCCCTTTAGCCTGTTACACAGGAACAAGAGGAGGCCCATTCAGCCCCTTCTGGAGCCTGTTACTCAGGAACAGGAGGATCCCATTCAGCCCCTTCTCGAGCCTGTTACACAGGCACAGAAGGAGGTGAATTCAGCCCCTTCTCGAGCCTGTTACACAGGAACAGGAGGAGCCCATTCAGCCCCTCAAGCCTGTTACACAGGAACAGGAGGAGCCCATTCAGCCCCTTCTCGAGCCTGTTCCACAGGAACAGGAGGAGGCCCATTCAGCCCCTCGAGCCTGTTACACAGGAACAGGAAGAGTCCCATTCAGCACCTCGAGCCTGTTACACAGGAACAGGAGGAGGCCATTCAGCCCCTCTCTAGCCTGTTACACAGGAACAGGAGGAAGCCATTCAGCCCCTCTCGAGCCTGTTACAGAGGAATAGGAGGAGGCCCATTCAGCCCCTTCTCGAAACTGTTAAACAGGAACAGGAGGAGACCCATTCAGCCCCTTCTCGAGCCTGTTACACAGGAACAGGAGGATCCCATTCAGCCCCTTCTCGAGCCTGTTACACAGGCACAGAAGGAGGTGAATTCAGCCCCTCGAACCTGTTACACAGGAACAGGAGGAGGCCCATTCAGCCCCTCGAGCCTGTTACACAGGAACAGGAGGAGGCCCATTCAGACCCTCGAGCCTGTTACACAGGAACAGGAAGAGTCCCATTCAGCACCTCGAGCCTGTTACACAGGAACAGGAGGAGGCCATTCAGCCCCTCTCTAGCCTGTTACACAGGAACAGGAGGAAGCCATTGAGCCCCTCTCGAGCCAGTTACAGAGGAATAGGAGGAGGCCTATTCAGCCCCTTCTCGAAACTGTTAAACAGGAATAGGAGGAGGCCCATTTAGCCCCTTCTCGAGCCTGTTACACAGGCACAGGAGGATCCCATTCAGCCCCTCCAGCCTGTTACACAGGAACAGGACGAGCCCATTCAGCCCCTTCTCGAGCCTGTTACACAGGAACAGGAGGAGGCCCATTCAGCCCCTCCAGCCTGTTACACAGGAACAGGACGAGCCCATTCAGCCCCTTCTCGAGCCTGATACACAGGAACAGGAGGAGGCCATTCAGCCCCTTCTCGAGCCTGTTGCACAGGAACAGGAGGATCCCATTCAGACCCTTCTCGAGCCTGTGACACAGGAACAGGTGGAGGCCCCATTCAGCCCCTCTCGAGCCTGTTACACAGGAACAGGAGGAGCCCCATTCAGCCCCTTCTCGAGCCTGTTACACAAGAGCAGGAGGAGGCCCATTCAGCCCCTTCTCGAGCCTGTTACACAGGAACAGGAGGAGGGCCATTCAGCCCCTTCTCGAGCCTGTTACACAGGAACAGGAGGAGGCCCATTCAGCCCCTTCTCGAGCCTGTTACACAGGAACAGGAGGAGGCCCATTCAGTCCCTTCTCGAGCCTGTTACACAGGAACAGGAGGATCCCATTCAGCCCCTTCTCGAGCCTGTTACACAGGAACAGGAGGAGGCCCATTCAGCCCCTCGAGCCTGTTATAAAGGAACATGAGTAGGTCATTCAGCCCCTTCTCGAGCCTGTTACATAGGAACAGGAGGAGGTCCATTCAGCCGCTCCTTGAGCCTGTTACACAGGAACAGGAGGAGTCCCATTCAGCCCCTCGAGCCTGTTACACAGGAACAGGAGACCCATTCAGCCCCTTCTCGAGCCTGTTACACAGGAACAGGAGGATCCCATTCAGCCCCTTCTCGAGCCTGTTACACAGGAACAGGAGGAGGCCCATTCAGCCCCTTCTCGAGCCTGTTACACAGGAACAGGAGGATCCCATTCAGCCCCTTCTCGAGCCTGTTACACAGGAACAGGAGGAGGCCCATTCAGCCCCTTCTCAAGCCTGTTACACAGGAACAGGAGGAGGTTATTCAGCCCCTCGAGCCTGTTACACAGGAACAGTAGGATCCCATTCAGCCCCTTCTCGAGCCTGTTACACTGGAACAGCAGGAGGTGAATTCAGCCCCTCGAGCCTGTTACACAGGAACAGGAGGAGGCCCATTCAGCCCGAGTCTGTTACACAGAAACAGGAGGAGGCCATTCAGCCCCTTCTCGAGCCTGTTACAAAGGAACAGGAGGAGGCACATTCAGCCCCTTCTCGAGCCTGTTACACAGGAACAGGAGGAGGCCCATTCAGCCCCTCGAGTCTGTTACACAGAAACAGGAGGAGGCCATTCAGCCCCTTCTCGAGCCTGTTACACAGGAACAGGAGGAGGCCCATTCAGCCCCTTCTCGAGCCTGTTACACAGTAACAGGAGGAGGCCCATTCAGACCCTTCTTGAGCCTGTTACACAGGAACAGGAGGAGGCCCAAACAGCCCCTTCTCGAGCCTGTTACACAGGAACAGGAGGAGGCCCATTCAGCCCCTTGGAGCCTATTACACAGGAACAGGAGGAGGCCCTAACAGCCCCTTCTCGAGTCTGTTACACAGGAACAGGAGGAGACCATTCAGCCCCTTCTCGAGCCTGTTACACAGGAACAGGAGGAGCCCTTTCAGGCCCTTCTCGAGCCTGTTACACAGGAACAGGAGGAGGTCCATTCAGCCCCTTCTTGAGCCTGTTACACAGGAACAGGAGGAGGCCCATTCAGCCCCTTCTCGAGCCTGTTACACAGGAACAGGAGGAGGCCCATTCACGCCTTCTCGAGGCTGTTAGACAGGAACAGGGGGAGGCCATTCAACCCCTTCTGGAGCCTGTTACACAGGAACAGGATGAGGCCCATTCAGCCCCTCGAGCCTGTTACACCGGAACAGGAGGATCCCATTCAGACCTTCTCGAGCCTGTTACACAGGAACAGGAGGAGGCCCATTTAACCCCTTCTCGAGCCTGTTACACAGGAACAGGAGAAGCCCATTCAGCCCCTTCTCGAGCCTGTTACACAGGAACATGTGGATCCCATTCAGCCCCTCGAGACTGTTACACAGGAACAGGAGGAGGCCAATCAGCCCCTTCTCTAACCTGTTACACAGGAACAGGTGGAGGACCATTCAGCCCCTTCTCGAGCCTGGTACACAGGAACAGGATGAGGCCCATTTAGCCCCTTCTCGAGCCTGTTACACAGGTACAGGACGAGGGCCATTCAGCCCCTCCTCGAGCCTTTTACAAAGGAACAGGAGGAGCCCATTCATCGCCTTCTAGAGCCTGTTACACAGGAACAGGAGGAGGCACATTCAGCCCCTTCTCGAGCCTGTTTCACAGGAACAGGCGGAGGCACATTCAGCCCCTTCTCGAGCCTATTACACAGGAACAGGAGGAGGCCCGTTCAGCCCCTTCTCGAGCCTGTTACACAGGAACAGGAGGAGGCCCATTCAGGCCCTTCTCGAGCCTGTTACACAGGAACAGGAGGAGGCCATTCAGCCCATTCTCGAGCCTGTTACACAGGAACAGGAGGAGCCCATTCATCGCCTTCTCGAGCCTGTTACAAAGGAACAGGAGGATCCCATTCAGCCCCTCGACCCTGTTACACAGGAACAGGAGGAGGCCCATTCAGCCCCTTCTCTAGCCTGTTACACAGGAACAGGAGGAGGACCATACAGCCCCTTCTCGAGCCTGTTACACAGGAACAGGAGGAGGCCCATAACCCCCTCTCGAGCCTGTAACACAGGAACAGGAGGAGGTCTATTCAGACCCTCGACCCTGTTACACAGGAACAGGAGGAGGCGAATTCAGCCCCTTTAGCCTGTTACACAGGAACAAGAGGAAGCCCATTCAGCCCCTTCTGGAGCCTGTTACACAGGAACAGGAGGATCCCATTCAGCCCCTTCTCGAGCCTGTTACACAGGCACAGAAGGAGGTGAATTCAGCCCCTTCTCGAGCCTGTTGCACAAGAACAGGAGGAGGCCATTCAGCCCCTTCTCGAGCCTGTTACACAGGAACAGGAGGAGGCCCATTCAGCCCCTTCTTGAGCCTGTTACACAGGAACAGGAGGAGCCCCATTCAGCCCCTCGAGCCTGTGACACAGGAACAGGTGGAGGCCCCATTCAGCCCCTTCTCGAGTCTGTTACACAGGAACAGGAGGAGGCCCATTCAGCCCCTTCTCGAGCCTGTTACACAAGAACAGGAGGAGGCCCATTCAGCCCCTTCAAGAGCCTGTTACACAGGAACATGAGGAGGGCCATTCAGCCCCTTCTCGAGCCTGTTACTCAGGAACAGGAGGAGGGCCATTCAGCCCCTTCTCGAGCCTGTTTCTCAGGAACAGGGGAGAGGCCATTCAGCCCCTTCTCGAGCCTGTTACACATGAACAGGAGGAGGCTCATTCAGCTCCTTCTCGAGCGTGTTACACAGGAACAGGAGGAGGCCCATTCAGCCCCTTCTCGAGCCTGTCACACAGGAACAGGAGGAGGTCCATTCAGCCCCTTCTTGAGCCTGTTACACAGGAACAGGAGGAGCCCATTCAGCCCCTTCTTGAGCCTGTTACACAGGAACAGGAGGAGGAGGCCCATTCAGCCCCTTCTCGAGCCTGTTACACAGGAACAGGAGGCGGCCCATTCAGCCCCTTCTCGAGCCTGTTACACAGGAACAGGAGGAGGCCCATTCAGCCCCTTCTCGAGCCTGTTACACAGGAACAGGAGGAGGCCCATTCAGCCCCTTCTCGAGCCTGTTACACAGGAACAGGAGGAGGCCCATTCAGCCCCTTCTCGAGCCTGTTACACAAGAACAGGAGGAGGCCCATTCAGTCCCTTCTCGAGCCTGTTACGCAGGAACAGAAGGAGGCCCATTCAGCCCCTTCTCGAGCCTGTTACACAGGAACAGGAGGAGGCCATTCAGCCCCATCTCGAGCCTGTTACACAGGAACAGGTGGAGGCCCATTCAGCCCCTTCTCGAGCCTGTTACACAGGAACAGGAGGATGCCCATTCAGGCCCTTCTCGAGCCTGTTACACAGGTACAGGAGGATCCCATTCAGCCCCTTCTCGAGCCTGTTACACAGGAACAGGAGGATCCCATTCAGCCCCTCGAGCCTGTTCTAAAGGAACAGGAGGAGGGCCATTCAGCCCCTTCTCGAGCCTGTTACACAGGAACAGGAGGAGGCCCATTCAGCCCCTCGAGCCTGTTACACAGGAACAGGAAGAGTCCCATTCAGCGCCTCGAGCCTGTTACACAGGAACAGGAGGAGGCCATTCAGCCCCTCTCTAGCCTGTTACACAGGAACAGGAGAAAGCCATTCAGCCCCTCTCGAGCCTGTTACAGAGGAATAGGAGGAGGCCCATTCAGCCTCTTCTCGAAACTGTTAAACAGGAACAGGAGGAGGCCCATTCAGCCCCTTCTCGAGCCTGTTACACAGGAACAGGAGGAGACCATTCAGCCCCTTCTCGAGCCTGTTTCACAGGCACAGGAGGAGGCCCATTCAGCCCCTCGAGCCTGTTACACAGGAACAGGAGGAGCCCATTCAGCCCCTTCTCGAGCCTGTTACACAGGAACAGGAGGAGGCCCATTCAGCCCCTTCTTGAGCCTGTTACACAGGAACAGGAGGAGGACAATACAGCCCCTTCTCCAGCCTGTTACACAGGAACAGGAGGAGGCCCATTCAGCCCCTTCTCGAGCCTGTAACACAGGAACAGGAGGAGGTCTATTCAGCCCCTCGACCCTGTTACACAGGAACAGGAGGAGGCGAATTCAGCCCCTTTAGCCTGTTACACAGGAACAAGAGGAGGCCCATTCAGCCCCTTCTCGAGCCTGTTACACAGGAACAGGAGGAGGCCCATTCAGCCCCTTCTCCAGCCTGTTACACAGGAACAGGAGGAGGTTATTCAGCCCCTCGAGCCTGTTACACAGGAACAGTAGGATCCCATTCAGCCCCTTCTCGAGCCTGTTACACTGGAACAGCAGGAGGTGAATTCAGCCCCTCGAGCCTGTTACACAGGAACAGGAGGAGGCCCATTCAGCCCGAGTCTGTTACACAGAAACAGGAGGAGGCCATTCAGCCCCTTCTCGAGCCTGTTACAAAGGAACAGGAGGAGGCACATTCAGCCCCTTCTCGAGCCTGTTACACAGGAACAGGAGGAGGCCCATTCAGCCCCTCGAGTCTGTTACACAGAAACAGGAGGAGGCCATTCAGCCCCTTCTCGAGCCTGTTACACAGGAACAGGAGGAGGCCCATTCAGCCCCTTCTCGAGCCTGTTACACAGCAACAGGAGGAGGCCCATTCAGACCCTTCTTGAGCCTGTTACACAGGAACAGGAGGAGGCCCAAACAGCCCCTTCTCGAGCCTGTTACACAGGAACAGGAGGAGGCCCATTCAGCCCCTTGGAGCCTATTACACAGGAACAGGAGGAGGCCCTAACAGCCCCTTCTCGAGTCTGTTACACAGGAACAGGAGGAGACCATTCAGCCCCTTCTCGAGCCTGTTACACAGGAACAGGAGGAGCCCTTTCAGGCCCTTCTCGAGCCTGTTACACAGGAACAGGAGGAGGTCCATTCAGCCCCTTCTTGAGCCTGTTACACAGGAACAGGAGGAGGCCCATTCAGCCCCTTCTCGAGCCTGTTACACAGGAACAGGAGGAGGCCCATTCACGCCTTCTCGAGGCTGTTAGACAGGAACAGGGGGAGGCCATTCAACCCCTTCTGGAGCCTGTTACACAGGAACAGGATGAGGCCCATTCAGCCCCTCGAGCCTGTTACACCGGAACAGGAGGATCCCATTCAGACCTTCTCGAGCCTGTTACACAGGAACAGGAGGAGGCCCATTTAACCCCTTCTCGAGCCTGTTACACAGGAACAGGAGAAGCCCATTCAGCCCCTTCTCGAGCCTGTTACACAGGAACATGTGGATCCCATTCAGCCCCTCGAGACTGTTAGACAGGAACAGGGGGAGGCCAATCAGCCCCTTCTCTAACCTGTTACACAGGAACAGGTGGAGGACCATTCAGCCCCTTCTCGAGCCTGGTACACAGGAACAGGATGAGGCCCATTTAGCCCCTTCTCGAGCCTGTTACACAGGTACAGGACGAGGGCCATTCAGCCCCTCCTCGAGCCTTTTACAAAGGAACAGGAGGAGCCCATTCATCGCCTTCTAGAGCCTGTTACACAGGAACAGGAGGAGGCACATTCAGCCCCTTCTCGAGCCTGTTTCACAGGAACAGGCGGAGGCACATTCAGCCCCTTCTCGAGCCTATTACACAGGAACAGGAGGAGGCCCGTTCAGCCCCTTCTCGAGCCTGTTACACAGGAACAGGAGGAGGCCCATTCAGGCCCTTCTCGAGCCTGTTACACAGGAACAGGAGGAGGCCATTCAGCCCATTCTCGAGCCTGTTACACAGGAACAGGAGGAGCCCATTCATCGCCTTCTCGAGCCTGTTACAAAGGAACAGGAGGATCCCATTCAGCCCCTCGACCCTGTTACACAGGAACAGGAGGAGGCCCATTCAGCCCCTTCTCTAGCCTGTTACACAGGAACAGGAGGAGGACCATACAGCCCCTTCTCGAGCCTGTTACACAGGAACAGGAGGAGGCCCATAACCCCCTCTCGAGCCTGTAACACAGGAACAGGAGGAGGTCTATTCAGACCCTCGACCCTGTTACACAGGAACAGGAGGAGGCGAATTCAGCCCCTTTAGCCTGTTACACAGGAACAGGAGGAGGCCCATTCAGACCCTTCTCGAGCCTGTTACACAGGAACAAGAGGAAGCCCATTCAGCCCCTTCTGGAGCCTGTTACACAGGAACAGGAGGATCCCATTCAGCCCCTTCTCGAGCCTGTTACACAGGCACAGAAGGAGGTGAATTCAGCCCCTTCTCGAGCCTGTTGCACAAGAACAGGAGGAGGCCATTCAGCCCCTTCTCGAGCCTGTTACACAGGAACAGGAGGAGGCCCATTCAGCCCCTTCTTGAGCCTGTTACACAGGAACAGGAGGAGCCCCATTCAGCCCCTCGAGCCTGTGACACAGGAACAGGTGGAGGCCCCATTCAGCCCCTTCTCGAGTCTGTTACACAGGAACAGGAGGAGGCCCATTCAGCCCCTTCTCGAGCCTGTTACACAAGAACAGGAGGAGGCCCATTCAGCCCCTTCAAGAGCCTGTTACACAGGAACATGAGGAGGGCCATTCAGCCCCTTCTCGAGCCTGTTACTCAGGAACAGGAGGAGGGCCATTCAGCCCCTTCTCGAGCCTGTTTCTCAGGAACAGGGGGGAGGCCATTCAGCCCCTTCTCGAGCCTGTTACACATGAACAGGAGGAGGCTCATTCAGCTCCTTCTCGAGCGTGTTACACAGGAACAGGAGGAGGCCCATTCAGCCCCTTCTCGAGCCTGTCACACAGGAACAGGAGGAGGTCCATTCAGCCCCTTCTTGAGCCTGTTACACAGGAACAGGAGGAGCCCATTCAGCCCCTTCTTGAGCCTGTTACACAGGAACAGGAGGAGGAGGCCCATTCAGCCCCTTCTCGAGCCTGTTACACAGGAACAGGAGGCGGCCCATTCAGCCCCTTCTCGAGCCTGTTACACAGGAACAGGAGGAGGCCCATTCAGCCCCTTCTCGAGCCTGTTACACAGGAACAGGAGGAGGCCCATTCAGCCCCTTCTCGAGCCTGTTACACAGGAACAGGAGGAGGCCCATTCAGCCCCTTCTCGAGCCTGTTACACAAGAACAGGAGGAGGCCCATTCAGTCCCTTCTCGAGCCTGTTACGCAGGAACAGAAGGAGGCCCATTCAGCCCCTTCTCGAGCCTGTTACACAGGAACAGGAGGAGGCCATTCAGCCCCATCTCGAGCCTGTTACACAGGAACAGGTGGAGGCCCATTCAGCCCCTTCTCGAGCCTGTTACACAGGTACAGGAGGATCCCATTCAGCCCCTTCTCGAGCCTGTTACACAGGAACAGGAGGATCCCATTCAGCCCCTCGAGCCTGTTCTAAAGGAACAGGAGGAGGGCCATTCAGCCCCTTCTCGAGCCTGTTACACAGGAACAGGAGGAGGCCCATTCAGCCCCTCGAGCCTGTTACACAGGAACAGGAAGAGTCCCATTCAGCGCCTCGAGCCTGTTACACAGGAACAGGAGGAGGCCATTCAGACCCTCTCTAGCCTGTTACACAGGAACAGGAGAAAGCCATTCAGCCCCACTCGAGCCTGTTACAGAGGAATAGGAGGAGGCCCATTCAGCCTCTTCTCGAAACTGTTAAACAGGAACAGGAGGAGGCCCATTCAGCCCCTTCTCGAGCCTGTTACACAGGAACAGGAGGAGACCATTCAGCCCCTTCTCGAGCCTGTTTCACAGGCACAGGAGGAGGCCCATTCAGCCCCTCGAGCCTGTTACACAGGAACAGGAGGAGCCCATTCAGCCCCTTCTCGAGCCTGTTACACAGGAACAGGAGGAGGCCCATTCAGCCCCTTCTTGAGCCTGTTACACAGGAACAGGAGGAGGACAATACAGCCCCTTCTCCAGCCTGTTACACAGGAACAGGAGGAGGCCCATTCAGCCCCTTCTCGAGCCTGTAACACAGGAACAGGAGGAGGTCTATTCAGCCCCTCGACCCTGTTACACAGGAACAGGAGGAGGCGAATTCAGCCCCTTTAGCCTGTTACACAGGAACAAGAGGAGGCCCATTCAGCCCCTTCTGGAGCCTGTTACTCAGGAACAGGAGGATCCCATTCAGCCCCTTCTCGAGCCTGTTACACAGGCACAGAAGGAGGTGAATTCAGCCCCTTCTCGAGCCTGTTACACAGGAACAGGAGGAGCCCATTCAGCCCCTCGAGCCTGTTACACAGGAACAGGAGGAGCCCATTCAGCCCCTTCTCGAGCCTGTTCCACAGGAACAGGAGGAGGCCCATTCAGCCCCTCGAGCCTGTTACACAGGAACAGGAAGAGTCCCATTCAGCACCTCGAGCCTGTTACACAGGAACAGGAGGAGGCCATTCAGCCCCTCTCTAGCCTGTTACACAGGAACAGGAGGAAGCCATTCAGCCCCTCTCGAGCCTGTTACAGAGGAATAGGAGGAGGCCCATTCAGCCCCTTCTCGAAACTGTTAAACAGGAACAGGAGGAGACCCATTCAGCCCCTTCTCGAGCCTGTTACACAGGAACAGGAGGATCCCATTCAGCCCCTTCTCGAGCCTGTTACACAGGCACAGAAGGAGGTGAATTCAGCCCCTCGAACCTGTTACACAGGAACAGGAGGAGGCCCATTCAGCCCCTCGAGCCTGTTACACAGGAACAGGAGGAGGCCCATTCAGACCCTCGAGCCTGTTACACAGGAACAGGAAGAGTCCCATTCAGCACCTCGAGCCTGTTACACAGGAACAGGAGGAGGCCATTCAGCCCCTCTCTAGCCTGTTACACAGGAACAGGAGGAAGCCATTCAGCCCCTCTCGAGCCTGTTACAGAGGAATAGGAGGAGGCCTATTCAGCCCCTTCTCGAAACTGTTAAACAGGAATAGGAGGAGGCCCATTTAGCCCCTTCTCGAGCCTGTTACACAGGCACAGGAGGAGGCCCATTCAGCCCCTCCAGCCTGTTACACAGGAACAGGACGAGCCCATTCAGCCCCTTCTCGAGCCTGATACACAGGAACAGGAGGAGGCCAATTAAGCCCCTTCTTGAGCCTGTTACACAGGAACAGGAGGAGGCCATTCAGCCCCTTCTCGAGCCTGTTGCACAGGAACAGGAGGATCCCATTCAGACCCTTCTCGAGCCTGTGACACAGGAACAGGTGGAGGCCCCATTCAGCCCCTTCTCGAGCCTGTTACACAGGAACAGGAGGAGCCCCATTCAGCCCCTTCTCGAGCCTGTTACACAAGAGCAGGAGGAGGCCCATTCAGCCCCTTCTCGAGCCTGTTACACAGGAACAGGAGGAGGGCCATTCAGCCCCTTCTCGAGCCTGTTACTCAGGAACAGGAGGAGGCCCATTCAGCTCCTTCTCGAGCCTGTTACACAGGAACATGAGGAGGGCCATTCAGCCCCTTCTCGAGCCTGTTACACAGGAACAGGAGGAGCCCATTCAGCCCCTTCTTGAGCCTGTTACACAGGAACAGGAGGAGGCCCATTCAGCCCCTTCTCGAGCCTGTTACACAGGAACAGGAGGAGGCCCATTCAGCCCCTTCTCGAGCCTGTTACACAGGTACAGGAGGAGGCCCATTCAGCCCCTTCTCGAGCCTGTTACACAGGAACAGGAGGAGGCCCATTCAGTCCCTTCTCGAGCCTGTTACGCAGGAACAGAAGGAGGCCCATTCAGCCCCTTCTCGAGCCTGTTACACAGGAACAGGAGGAGGCCATTCAGCCCCTTCTCGTGCCTGTTACACAGGAACAGGTGGAGGCCCATTCAGCCCCTTCTCGAGCCTGTTGCACAGGTACAGGAGGATCCCATTCAGCCCCTTCTCGAGCCTGTTACACAGGAACAGGAGGATCGCATTCAGCCCCTCGAGCCTGTTATAAAGGAACATGAGTAGGTCATTCAGCCCCTTCTCGAGCCTGTTACACAGGAACAGGAGGCCCATTCAGCCGCTTCTTGAGCCTGTTACACAGGAACAGGAGGAGTCCCATTCAGCCCCTCGAGCCTGTTACACAGGAACAGGAGACCCATTCAGCCCCTTCTCGAGCCTGTTACACAGGAACAGGAGGATCCCATTCAGCCCCTTCTCGAGCCTGTTACACAGGAACAGGAGGAGGCCCATTCAGCCCCTTCTCGAGCCTGTTACACAGGAACAGGAGGAGGTTATTCAGCCCCTCGAGCCTGTTACACAGGAACAGTAGGATCCCATTCAGCCCCTTCTCGAGCCTGTTACACTGGAACAGCAGGAGGTGAATTCAGCCCCTCGAGCCTGTTACACAGGAACAGGAGGAGGCCCATTCAGCCCGAGTCTGTTACACAGAAACAGGAGGAGGCCATTCAGCCCCTTCTCGAGCCTGTTACAAAGGAACAGGAGGAGGCACATTCAGCCCCTTCTCGAGCCTGTTACACAGGAACAGGAGGAGGCCCATTCAGCCCCTCGAGTCTGTTACACAGAAACAGGAGGAGGCCATTCAGCCCCTTCTCGAGCCTGTTACACAGGAACAGGAGGAGGCCCAAACAGCCCCTTCTCGAGCCTGTTACACAGGAACAGGAGGAGGCCCATTCAGCCCCTTGGAGCCTATTACACAGGAACAGGAGGAGGCCCTAACAGCCCCTTCTCGAGTCTGTTACACAGGAACAGGAGGAGACCATTCAGCCCCTTCTCGAGCCTGTTACACAGGAACAGGAGGAGCCCTTTCAGGCCCTTCTCGAGCCTGTTACACAGGAACAGGAGGAGGTCCATTCAGCCCCTTCTTGAGCCTGTTACACAGGAACAGGAGGAGGCCCATTCAGCCCCTTCTCGAGCCTGTTACACAGGAACAGAAGGAGGCCCATTCACCCCTTCTCGAGGCTGTTAGACAGGAACAGGGGGAGGCCATTCAACCCCTTCTGGAGCCTGTTACACAGGAACAGGATGAGGCCCATTCAGCCCCTCGAGCCTGTTACACCGGAACAGGAGGATCCCATTCAGACCTTCTCGAGCCTGTTACACAGGAACAGGAGGAGGCCCAATTAACCCCTTCTCGAGCCTGTTACACAGGAACAGGAGAAGCCCATTCAGCCCCTTCTCGAGCCTGTTACACAGGAACAGGAGGAGGCCCATAACCCCCTCTCGAGCCTGTAACACAGGAACAGGAGGAGGTCTATTCAGACCCTCGACCCTGTTACACAGGAACAGGAGGAGGCGAATTCAGCCCCTTTAGCCTGTTACACAGGAACAAGAGGAAGCCCATTCAGCCCCTTCTGGAGCCTGTTACACAGGAACAGGAGGATCCCATTCAGCCCCTTCTCGAGCCTGTTACACAGGCACAGAAGGAGGTGAATTCAGCCCCTTCTCGAGCCTGTTGCACAAGAACAGGAGGAGGCCATTCAGCCCCTTCTCGAGCCTGTTACACAGGCACAGAAGGAGGTGAATTCAGCCCCTCCTCGAGCCTGTTACACAAGAACAGGAGTAGGCCATTCAGCCCCTTCTCGAGCCTGTTACACAGGAACAGGTGGAAGCCCCATTCAGCCCCTTCTCGAGCCTGTTACACAGGAACAGGAGGAGGCCCATTCAGCCCCTTCTCGAGCCTATTACACAAGAACAGGAGGAGGCCCATTCAGCCCCTTCAAGAGCCTGTTACACAGGAACATGAGGAGGGCCATTCAGCCCCTTCTCGAGCCTGTTACTCAGGAACAGGAGGAGGGCCATTCAGCCCCTTCTCGAGCCTGTTTCTCAGGAACAGGGGGGAGGCCATTCAGCCCCTTCTCGAGCCTGTTACACATGAACAGGAGGAGGCTCATTCAGCTCCTTCTCGAGCGTGTTACACAGGAACAGGAGGAGGCCCATTCAGCCCCTTCTCGAGCCTGTCACACAGGAACAGGAGGAGGTCCATTCAGCCCCTTCTTGAGCCTGTTACACAGGAACAGGAGGAGCCCATTCAGCCCCTTCTTGAGCCTGTTACACAGGAACAGGAGGAGGAGGCCCATTCAGCCCCTTCTCGAGCCTGTTACACAGGAACAGGAGGCGGCCCATTCAGCCCCTTCTCGAGCCTGTTACACAGGAACAGGAGGAGGCCCATTCAGCCCCTTCTCGAGCCTGTTACACAGGAACAGGAGGAGGCCCATTCAGCCCCTTCTCGAGCCTGTTACACAGGAACAGGAGGAGGCCCATTCAGCCCCTTCTCGAGCCTGTTACACAAGAACAGGAGGAGGCCCATTCAGTCCCTTCTCGAGCCTGTTACGCAGGAACAGGAGGAGGCCCATTCAGCCCCTTCTCGAGCCTGTTACACAGGTACAGGAGGATCCCATTCAGCCCCTTCTCGAGCCTGTTACACAGGAACAGGAGGATCCCATTCAGCCCCTCGAGCCTGTTCTAAAGGAACAGGAGGAGGGCCATTCAGCCCCTTCTCGAGCCTGTTACACAGGAACAGGAGGAGGCCCATTCAGCCCCTCGAGCCTGTTACACAGGAACAGGAAGAGTCCCATTCAGCGCCTCGAGCCTGTTACACAGGAACAGGAGGAGGCCATTCAGCCCCTCTCTAGCCTGTTACACAGGAACAGGAGAAAGCCATTCAGCCCCTCTCGAGCCTGTTACAGAGGAATAGGAGGAGGCCCATTCAGCCTCTTCTCGAAACTGTTAAACAGGAACAGGAGGAGGCCCATTCAGCCCCTTCTCGAGCCTGTTACACAGGAACAGGAGGAGACCATTCAGCCCCTTCTCGAGCCTGTTTCACAGGCACAGGAGGAGGCCCATTCAGCCCCTCGAGCCTGTTACACAGGAACAGGAGGAGCCCATTCAGCCCCTTCTCGAGCCTGTTACACAGGAACAGGAGGAGGCCCATTCAGCCCCTTCTTGAGCCTGTTACACAGGAACAGGAGGAGGCCATTCAGCCCCTTCTCGAGCCTGTTACACACGAACAGGAGGAGCCCCATTCAGCCCCTCGAGCCTGTGACACAGGAACAGGTGGAGGCACCATTCAGCCCCTTCTCGAGCCTGTTACAGAGCAACAGGAGGAGCCCCATTCAGCCCCTTCTCGAGCCTGTTACACAAGAACAGGAGGAGGCCCATTCAGCCCCTTCTCGAGCCTGTTACACAGGAACAGGAGGAGGGCCATTCAGCCCCTTCTCGAGCCTGTTACTCAGGAACAGGAGGAGGGCCATTCAGCCCCTTCTCGAGCCTGTTACTCAGGAACAGGAGGAGGCCATTCAGCCCCTTCTCGAGCCTGTTACACATGAACAGGAGGAGGCACATTCAGCTCCTTCTCGAGCCTGTTACACAGGAACAGGAGGAGCCCATTCAGACCCTTCTCGAGCCTGTTACACAGGAACAGGAGGTGCCCATTCAGCCCCTTCTTGAGCCTGTTACACAGGAACAGGAGGAGGCCCATTCAGCCCCTTCTCGAGCCTGTTACACAGGAACAGGAGGAGGCCCATTCAGCCCCTTCTCGAAACTGTTAAACAGGAACAGGAGGAGGCCCATTCAGCCCCTACTCGAGCCTGTTACACAGGAACAGGAGGATCCCATTCAGCCCCTTCTCGAGCCTGTTACACAGGAACAGGAGGATCCCATTCAGCCCCTTCTCGAGCCTGTTACACAGGAACAGGAGTCCCATTCAGCCCCTTCTCGAGCATGTTACACAGGAACAGGAGGAGGCCCATTCAGCCCCTTCTCGAGCATGTTACACAGGAACAGGAGGAGGCCCATTCAGCCCCTTCTCGAGCCTGTTACACAGGAACAGGAGGATCCCATTCAGCCCCTCGAGCCTGTTACACAGGAACAGGAGGAGGCCCATTCAGCCCCTTCTCGAGCCTGTTACACAGGAACAGGAGGATGACATTCAGCCCCTCGAGCCTGTTACACAGGAACAGGAGGAGGCCCATTCAGCCCCTCGAGCCTGTTACACAGGAACAGGAGGAGGCCATTCAGTCCCTCTCTAGCCTGTTACACAGGAACAGAAGGAAGCCATTCAGCCCCTCTCGAGCCTGTTACAGAGGAATAGGAGGAGGCCCATTCAGCCCCTTCTCGAAACTGTTAAACAGGAACAGGAGGAGGCCCATTCAGCCCCTTCTCGAGCCTGTTACACAGGAACAGAGGGAGACCCATTCAGCCCCTTCTCGAGCCTGTTACACAGGAACAGGAGGAGCCCCATTCAGCCCCTCGAGCCTGTTACATAGGAACAGGAGGAGCCCATTCAGCCCCTTCTCGAGCCTGTTACACAGGAACAGGAGGAGGCCCATTCAGCCCCTTCTTGAGCCTGTTACACAGGAACACGAGGAGGCCATTCAGCCCCTTTTCGAGCCTGTTACACGGGAACAGGAGGAGCCCCATTCAGCCCCTCGAGCCTGTGACACAGGAACAGGTGGAGGCCCCATTCAGCCCCTTCTCGAGCCTGTTACACAGGAACAGGAGGAGGCCCATTCAGCCCCATCTCGAGCCTTTTACACAGTAACAGGAGGAGGGCCATTCAGCCCCTTCTCGAGCCTGTTACTCAGGAACAGGAGGAGGCCATTCAGCCCCTTCTCGAGCCTGTTACTCAGGAACAGGAGGAGGCCATTCAGCCCCTTCTCGAGCCTGTTACACATGAACAGGAGGAGGCCCATTCAGCTCCTTCTCGAGTCTGTTACACAGGAATAGGAGGAGCCTATTCAGCCCCTTCTCGAGCCTGTTGCACAGGAACAGGAGGAGCCCATTCAGCCCCTTCTTGAGCCTGTTACACAGGAACAGGAGGAGGCCCATTCAGCCCCTCTCGAGCCTGTTACACAGGAACAGGAGGAGGCCCATTCAGCCCCTTCTCGAGCCTGTTACACAGGAACAGGAGGAGGCCCATTCAGCCCCTTCTCGAGCCTGTTACACAGGAACAGGAGGAGGCCCATTCAGCCCCTTCTCGAGCCTGTTACACAGGAACAGGAGGATCCCAATTCAGCCCCTCGAGCCTGTTACAAAGGAACAGGAGGAGGCCATTCAGCCCCTTCTCGAGCCTGTTACACAGGAACAGGAGGATCCCATTCAGCCCCTCGAGCCTGTTACAAAGGAACAGGAGGAGGCCATTCAGCCGCTTCTTGAGCCTGTTACACGGGAACAGTAGTAGTCTCATTCAGCCCCTCGAGCCTGTTACACAGGAACAGGAGGCCATTCAGCCCCTTCTCGAGCCTGTTTCACAGGAACAGGAGGATCCCATTCAGCCCCTTCTCGAGCCTGTTACACAGGAACAGGAGGAGTTTCATTCAGCCCCTTCTCGAGCCTGTTACACTGGAACAGGAGGAGCCCCATTCAGCCGCTCGAGCCTGTTACACAGGAACAGGAGGAGGCCCATTCAGCCCCTCGAGCCTGTTACACAGGAACAGGAGGAGGCCCATTCAGCCCCTTCTCGAGCCTATTACACAGGAACAGGAGGAGGCCCATTCAGCCGCTCGAGCCTGTTACACAGGAACAGGAGGAGGCCCATTCAGCCCCTCGAGCTTGTTACACAGGAACAGGAGGAGTCCCATTCAGCCCCTTCTCGAGCCTGTTACACAGGAACAGGAGGAGGCCCATTCAGGCGCTTCTCGAGCCTGTTACACAGGAACAGGAGGATCCCATTCAGCCCCTTCTCGAGCCTGTTACACAGGAACAGGGGGAGGCCCATTCAGCCCCTCGAGCCTGTTACACAAGAACAGGAGGAGGCCCATTCAGCCCCTTCTCGAGCCTGTTACACAGGAACAGGAGGAGGCCCATTCAGCCCCTCGAGCCTGTTACACAGGAACAGGAGGAGGCCCATTCAGCCCCTTCTCGAGCTTGTTACACAGGAACAGGAAGAGGGCCATTGAGCCCCTCCTCGAGCCTGTTACACAGGAACAGGAGGAGGCCCATTCATCGCCTTCTCGAGCCCGTTACACAGGAACAGGAGGAGCCCATTCATCGCCTTCTCGAGCCTGTTACAAAGGAACAGGAGGATCCCATTCAGCCCCTCGAGTCTGTTACACAGGAACAGGAGGAGGCCCATTCAGCCCCTCAAGTCTGTTACACAGGAACAGGAGGAGGCCAGTCAGCCCCTCGAGCCTGTTACACAGGAACAGGAGGAGGCCCATTCAGCCCCTCGAGCCTGTTACACAGGAACAGGAGGAGGCCAGTCAGCCCCTCGAGCCTGTTACACAGGAACAGGAAGAGTCCCTTTCAGCACCTCGAGCCTGTTACACAGGAACAGGAGGAGGCCATTCAGCCCCTCTCTAGCCTGTTACACAAGAACAGGTGGAAGCCATTCAGCCCCTCTCGAGCCTGTTACAGAGGAACAGGAGGAGGCCCATTCAGCCCCTTCTCGAAACTGTTAAACAGGAACAGGAGGAGGGCCATTCAGCCCCTTCTCGAGCCTGTTACACAGGAACAGGAGGAGGCCCATTCATCCCCTTCTCGAGCCTGTTACGCAGGAACAGGAGGAGGCCCATTCAGCCCCTTCTCGAGCCTGTTACACAGGAACAGGAGGATCCCATTCAGCCCCTTCTCGAGCCGGTTACACAGGAACAGGAGGAGGCCCATTCAGCCCCTTCTCGAGCCTGTTACACAGGAACAGGAGGAGGCCCATTCAGCCCCTCGAGCCTGTTACACAGGAACAGGAAGAGTCCCATTCAGCACCTCGAGCCTGTTACACAGGAAAGGAGGAGGCCATTCAGCTCCTCTCTAGCCTGTTACACAGGAACAGGAGAAAGCCATTCAGCCCCTCTCGAGCCTGTTACAGAGGAATAGGAGGAGGCCCATTCAGCCTCTTCTCGAGCCTGTTACACAGGAACAGGAGGATCCCATTCAGCCCCTTCTCGAGCCTGTTACACAGGCACAGAAGGAGGTGAATTCAGCCCCTCGAACCTGTTACACAGGAATAGGAGGAGGCCCATTCAGCCCCTTCTCGAGCCTGTTACACAGGAACAGGAGGATCCCATTCAACCCCTCGAGCCTGTTACACAGGAACAGGAGGAGGCCCATTCAGCCCCTTCTCGAGCCTGTTACATAGGAACAGGAGGAGGCCCATTCAGCCCCTTCTTGAGCCTGTTACACAGGAACAGGAGGAGGCCCATTCAGCCCCTTCTCGAGCCTGTTACACAGGAACAGGAGGAGTCCCATTCAGCCCCTTCTCGAGCCTGTTACACAGGAACAGGAGGAGGCCCATTCAGTCCCTTCTCGAGCCTGTTACGCAGGAACAGGAGGATGCCCATTCAGCCCCTTCTCGAGCCTGTTACACAGGAACAGGAGGAGGCCCATTCAGTCCCTTCTCGAGCCTGTTACACAGGAACAGGTGGAGGCCCATTCAGCCCCTTCTCGAGTCTGTTGCACAGGTACAGGAGGATCCCATTCAGCCCCTTCTCGAGCCTGTTACACAGGAACAGGAGGATCCCATTCAGCCCCTCGAGCCTGTTATAAAGGAACAGGAGTAGGTCATTCAGCCCCTTCTCGAGCCTGTTACATAGGAACAGGAGGAGGTCCATTCAGCCGCTTCTGGAGCCTGTTACACAGGAACAGGAGGAGTCCCATTCAGCCCCTCGAGCATGTTACACAGGAACAGGAGGAGGCCCATTCAGCCCCTTCTCGAGCCTGTTACACAGGAACAGGAGGAGGTCCATTCAGCCCCTTCTCGAGCCTGTTACACAGGAACAGGAGGAGGTCCATTCAGCCCCTTCTCGAGCCTGTGACACAGGAACAGGAGGAGGTTATTCAGCCCCTCGAGCCTGTTACACAGGAACAGTAGGATCCCATTCAGCCCCTTCTCGAGCCTGTTACACTGGAACAGCAGGAGGTGAATTCAGCCCCTCGAGCCTGTTACACAGGAACAGGAGGATCCCATTCAGACCTTCTCGAGCCTTTTACATAGGAACAGGAGGAGGCCCATTTAACCCCTTCTCGAGCCTGTTACACAGGAACAGGAGAAGCCCATTCAGCCCCTTCTCGAGCCTGTTACACAGGAACAGGTGGATCCCATTCAGCCCCTCGAGTCTGTTACACAGGAACAGGTGGAGGACCATTCAGCCCCTTCTCGAGCCTGGTACACAGGAACAGGATGAGGCCCCTTTAGCCCCTTCTCGAGCCTGTTACACAGGTACAGGACGAGGGCCATTCAGCCCCTCCTCGAGTCTTTTACAAAGGAACAGGAGGAGCCCATTCATCGCCTTCTAGAGCCTGTTACACAGGAACAGGAGGAGGCACATTCAGCCCCTTCTCGAGCCTGTTTCACAGGAACAGGCGGAGGCACATTCAGCCCCTTCTCGAGCCTGTTACACAGGAACAGGAGGAGGCCCGTTCAGCCCCTTCTCGAGCCTGTTACACAGGAACAGGAGGAGGCCCATTCAGGCCCTTCTCGAGCCTGTTACACCGGAACAGGAGGAGGCCATTCAGCCCATTCTCGAGCCTGTTACACAGGAACAGGAGGAGCCCATTCATCGCCTTCTCGAGCCTGTTACAAAGGAACAGGAGGATCCCATTCAGCCCCTCGACCCTGTTACACAGGAACAGGAGGAGGCCCATTCAGCCCCTTCTCTACCATGTTACACAGGAACAGGAGGAGGACCATACAGCCCCTTCTCGAGCCTGTTACACAGGAACAGGAGGAGGCCCATAACCCCCTCTCGAGCCTGTAACACAGGAACAGGAGGAGGTCTATTCAGCCCCTCGACCCTGTTACACAGGAACAGGAGGAGGCGAATTCAGCCCCTTCTCGAGCCTGTTACACAGGCACAGAAGGAGGTGAATTCAGCCCCTTCTCGAGCCTGTTACACAAGAACAGGAGGAGGCCATTCAGCCCCTTCTCGAGCCTGTTACACAGGAACAGGAGGAGGCCCATTCAGCCCCTTCTTGAGCCTGTTACACAGGAACAGGAGGAGGCCATTCATCCCCTTCTCGAGCCTGTTGCACAGGAACAGGAGGAGCCCCATTCAGCCCCTCGAGCCTGTGACACAGGAACAGGTGGAGGCCCCATTCAGCCCCTTCTCGAGCCTGTTACACAGGAACAGGAGGAGCCCCATTCAGCCCCTTCTCGAGCCTGTTACACAAGAACAGGAGGAGGCCCATTCAGCCCCTTCAAGAGCCTGTTACACAGGAACAGGAGGAGGGCCATTCAGCCCCTTCTCGAGCCTGTTACTCAGGAACAGGAGGAGGGCCATTCAGCCCCTTCTCGAGCCTGTTTCTCAGGAACAGGGGGAGGCCATTCAGCCCCTTCTCGAGCCTGTTACACAAAAACAGGAGGAGGCCATTCAGCCCCTTTTCGAGCCTTTTACACTGGAACAGGAGGATCCCATTCAGCCAATTCTCGAGCCTGTTACACAGGAACAGGAGGAGGCCCATTCAGCGCCTTCTCGAGCCTGTTACACAGGAACAGTAGAAGGCCCACTCAGCCCATCGAGGCTGTTACACAGGAACAGGAGGAGGCCCATTCATCCCCTCCTCGAGTCTGTTACACAGGAAACAGGAGGAGGTCCAATCAGCCCCTTCTCGAGCCTGTTACATAGGAACAGGAGGAGGCCCATTCAGACCCTCGAGCCTGTTACACAGGAACAGGAGGAGGCCCATTCAGCCCCTTCTCGAGCCTGTTACACAGGAACAGGAGGAGGCCCATTCAGCCCCTTCTCGAGCCTGTTGCACTGGAACAGGAGGAGGTCCATTCAGCCCCTTCTTGAGCCTGTTACACAGGAACAGGAGGAGGCCCATTCAGCCCCTTCTTGAGCCTGTTACACAGGAACAGGAGGAGGACCATTCAGCCTCTTCTCTAGCCTGTTACACAGGAACAGGAGGAGGCCCATTCAGCCCCTTCTCGAGCCTGTTACACAGGAACAGGAGGAGGCCCATTCAGCAGCTTCTCGAGCCTGTTACATAGGAACAGGAGGAGGCCCATTCAGACCCTCGAGCCTGTTACACAGGAACAGGAGGAGGCCCATTCAGCCCCTTCTCGAGCCTGTTACACAGGAACAGGGGGAGGCCATTCAGCCCCTTCTGGAGCCTGTTACACAGGAACAGGATGAGGCCCATTCAGCCCCTCGAGCCTGTTACACCGGAACAGGAGGATCCCATTCAGCCCCTTCTCGAGCCTGTTACATAGGAACAGGAGGAGGCCCATTTAACCCCTTCTCGAGCCTGTTACACAGGAATAGGAGAAGCCCATTCAGCGCCTTCCCGAGCCTGTTACACAGGAACAGGAGGATCCCGTTCAGCCCCTCAAGTCTGTTACACAGGAAAAGGAGGAGGCCAATCAGCCCCTTCTCTAACCTGTTACACAGGAACAGGTGGAGGACCATTCAGCCCCTTCTCGAGCCTGTTACACAGGAACAGGAGGAGGCCCATTCAGCCCCTTCTCGAGCCTGTTACACAGTAACAGGAGGAGGCCCATTCAGCCCCTCGAGCCTGTTACACAGGAACAGGAGGAGGCCCATTTAGCCCCTTCTCGAGCCTGTTACACAGGAACAGGAGGAGGCCCATTCAGGCCCTTCTCGAGCCTGTTACACCGGAACAGGAGGAGGCCATTCAGCCCATTCTCGAGCCTGTTACACAGGAACAGGAGGAGCCCATTCATCGCCTTCTCGAGCCTGTTACAAAGGAACAGGAGGATCCCATTCAGCCCCTCGAGTCTGTTACACAGGAACAGGAGGAGGCCCATTCAGCCCCTTCTCTAGCCTGTTACAGAGGAACAGGAGGAGGACAATACAGCCCCTTCTCCAGCCTGTTACACAGGAACAGGAGGAGGCCCATTCAGCCCCTTCTCGAGCCTGTAACACAGGAACAGGAGGAGGTCTATTCAGCCCCTCGACCCTGTTACACAGGAACAGGAGGAGGCGAATTCAGCCCCTTTAGCCTGTTACACAGGAACAAGAGGAGGCCCATTCAGCCCCTTCTGGAGCCTGTTACACAGGAACAGGAGGATCCCATTCAGCCCCTTCTCGAGCCTGTTACACAGGCACAGAAGGAGGTGAATTCAGCCCCTTCTCGAGCCTGTTACTCAGGAACAGGAGGAGCCCATTCAGCCCCTCAAGCCTGTTACACAGGAACAGGAGGAGCCCATTCAGCCCCTTCTCGAGCCTGTTCCACAGGAACAGGAGGAGGCCCATTCAGCCCCTCGAGCCTGTTACACAGGAACAGGAAGAGTCCCATTCAGCACCTCGAGCCTGATACACAGGAGCAGGAGGAGGCCAATTCAGCCCCTTCTCGAGCCTGTTACACAGGAACAGGAGGAGGCCATTCAGCCCCTTCTCGAGCCTGTTGCACAGGAACAGGAGGATCCCATTCAGACCCTTCTCGAGCCTGTGACACAGGAACAGGTGGAGGCCCCATTCAGCCCCTTCTCGAGCCTGTTACACAGGAACAGGTGGAGGCCCCATTCAGCCCCTTCTCGAGCCTGTTACACAGGAGCAGGAGGAGCCCCATTCAGCCCCTTCTCGAGCCTGTTACACAGGAACAGGAGGAGGTCCATTCAGCCCCTCGAGCCTGTTACACAGGAACAAGAGGAGCCCATTCAGCCCCTTCTCGAGCCTGTTACACAGGAACAGGAGAAGGCCCATTCAGCCCCTTCTCGAGCCTGTTACACAGGAACATGAGGAGGGCCATTCAGCCCCTTCTCGAGCCTGTTACACAGGAACAGGAGGAGCCCATTCAGCCCCTTCTTGAGCCTGTTACACAGGAACAGGAGGAGGCCCATTCAGCCCCTTCTCGAGCCTGTTACACAGGAACAGGAGGAGCCCCATTCAGCCCCTTCTCGAGCCTGTTACACAGGAACAGGAGGAGGCCCATTCAGCCCCTTCTCGAGCCTGTTACACAGGAACAGGAGGAGGTCCATTCAGCCCCTTCTCGAGCCTGTTACACAGGAACAGGAGGAGGCCATTCAGCCCCTTCTCGTGCCTGTTACACAGGAACAGGTGGAGGCCCATTCAGCACCTTCTCGAGCCTGTTGCACAGGTACAGGAGGATCCCATTCAGCCCCTTCTCGAGCCTGTTACACAGGAACAGGAGGATCCCATTCAGCCCCTCGAGCCTGTTATAAAGGAACAGGAGTAGGTCATTCAGCCCCTTCTCGAGCCTGTTACATAGGAACAGGAGGAGGTCCATTCAGCCGCTTCTTGAGCCTGTTACACAGGAACAGGAGGAGTCCCATTCAGCCCCTCGAGCCTGTTACACAGGAACAGGAGACCCATTCAGCCCCTTCTCGAGCCTGTTACACAGGAACAGGAGGATCCCATTCAGCCCCTTCTCGAGCCTGTTACACAGGAACAGGAGGAGGCCCATTCAGCACCTTCTCGAGCCTGTTACACAGGAACAGGAGGAGGGCCATTCAGCCCCTTCTCGAGCCTGTTACACAGGAACAGGAGGAGGCCCATTCAGCCCCTTCTCGAGCCTGTTACACAGGAACAGGAGGAGGCCCATTCAGCCCTTTCTCGAGCCTGTTACACAGGAACAGGAGGAGGCCCATTCAGTCCCTTCTCGAGCCTGTTACGCAGGAACAGGAGGATGCCCATTCAGCCCCTTCTCGAGCCTGTTACACAGGAACAGGAGGAGGCCCATTCAGTCCCTTCTCGAGCCTGTTACACAGGAACAGGTGGAGGCCCATTCAGCCCCTTCTCGAGCCTGTTGCACAGGTACAGGAGGATCCCATTCAGCCCCTTCTCGAGCCTGTTACACAGGAACAGGAGGATCCCATTCAGCCCCTCGAGCCTGTTATAAAGGAACAGGAGGAGGCCATTCAGCCCCTTCTCGAGCCTGTTACACAGGAACAGGAGGAGGTCCATTCAGCCGCTTCTGGAGCCTGTTACACAGGAACAGGAGGAGTCCCATTCAGCCCCTCGAGCATGTTACACAGGAACAGGAGGAGGCCCATTCAGCCCCTTCTCGAGCCTGTTACACAGGAACAGGAGGAGGCCCATTCAGCCCCTTCTCGAGCCTGTTACACAGGAACAGGAGGAGGTCCATTCAGCCCCTTCTCGAGCCTGTTACACAGGAACAGGAGGAGGTCCATTCAGCCCCTTCTCGAGCCTGTGACAAAGGAACAGGAGGAGGTTATTCAGCCCCTCGAGCCTGTTACACAGGAACAGTAGGATCCCATTCAGCCCCTTCTCGAGCCTGTTACACTGGAACAGCAGGAGGTGAATTCAGCCCCTCGAGCCTGTTACACAGGAACAGGAGGATCCCATTCAGACCTTCTCGACCCTTTTACATAGGAACAGGAGGAGGCCCATTTAACCCTTCTCGAGCCTGTTACACAGGAACAGGAGAAGCCCATTCAGCCCCTTCTCGAGCCTGTTACACAGGAACAGGTGGATCCCATTCAGCCCCTCGAGTCTGTTACACAGGAACAGGTGGAGGACCATTCAGCCCCTTCTCGAGCCTGGTACACAGGAACAGGATGAGGCCCATTTAGCCCCTTCTCGAGCCTGTTACACAGGTACAGGACGAGGGCCATTCAGCCCCTCCTCGAGTCTTTTACAAAGGAACAGGAGGAGCCCATTCATCGCCTTCTAGAGCCTGTTACACAGGAACAGGAGGAGGCACATTCAGCCCCTTCTCGAGCCTGTTTCACAGGAACAGGCGGAGGCACATTCAGCCCCTTCTCGAGCCTGTTACACAGGAACAGGAGGAGGCCCGTTCAGCCCCTTCTCGAGCCTGTTACACAGGAACAGGAGGAGGCCCATTCAGGCCCTTCTCGAGCCTGTTACACCGGAACAGGAGGAGGCCATTCAGCCCCATTCTCGAGCTGTTACACAGGAACAGGAGGAGCCCATTCATCGCCTTCTCGAGCCTGTTACAAAGGAACAGGGAGGATCCCATTCAGCCCCTCGACCCTGTTACACAGGAAGCAGGAGGAGGCCCATTCAGCCCCTTCTCTAGCATGTTACACAGGAACAGGAGGAGGACCATACAGCCCCTTCTCGAGCCTGTTACACAGGAACAGGAGGAGGCCCATAACCCCCTCTTGAGCCTGTAACACAGGAACAGGAGGAGGTCTATTCAGCCCCTCGACCCTGTTACACAGGAACAGGAGGAGGCGAATTCAGCCCCTTCTCGAGCCTGTTACACAGGCACAGAAGGAGGGAATTCAGCCCCTTCTCGAGCTGTTACACAAGAACAGGAGGAGGCCATTCAGCCCCTTCTCGAGCCTGTTACACAGGAACAGGAGGAGGCCCATTCAGCCCCTTCTTGAGCCTGTTACACAGGAACAGGAGGAGGCCATTCATCCCCTTCTCGAGCCTGTTGCACAGGAACAGGAGGAGCCCCATTCAGCCCCTCGAGCCTGTGACACAGGAACAGGTGGAGGCCCCATTCAGCCCCTTCTCGAGGCCTGTTACACAGGAACAGGAGGAGCCCCATTCAGCCCCTTCTCGAGCCTGTTACACAAGAACAGGAGGAGGCCCATTCAGCCCCTTCAAGAGCCTGTTACACAGGAACAGGAGGAGGGCCATTCAGCCCCTTCTCGAGCCTGTTACTCAGGAACAGGAGGAGGGCCATTCAGGCCCCTTCTCGAGCCTGTTTCTCAGGAACAGGGGGAGGCCATTCAGCCCCTTCTCGAGCCTGTTAACACAAAAACAGGAGGAGGCCATTCAGCCCCTTTTCGAGCCTTTTACACTGGAACAGGGAGGATCCCATTCAGCCAATTCTCGAGCCTGTTACACAGGAACAGGAGGAGGCCCATTCAGCGCCTTCTCGAGCCTGTTACACAGGAACAGTAGAAGGCCCACTCAGCCCCATCGAGGCTGTTACACAGGAACAGGAGGAGGCCCATTCATCCCCTCCTCGAGTCTGTTACACAGGAACAGGAGGAGGTCCAATCAGCCCCTTCTCGAGCCTGTTACATAGGGAACAGGAGGAGGCCCATTCAGACCCTCGAGGCCTGTTACACAGGAACAGGAGGAGGCCCATTCAGCCCCTTCTCGAGCCTGTTACACAGGAACAGGAGGAGGCCCATTCAGCCCTTCTCGAGCCTGTTGCACAGGAACAGGAGGAGGTCCATTCAGCCCCTTCTTGAGCCTGTTACACAGGAACAGGAGGAGGCCCATTCAGCCCCTTCTTGAGCCTGTTACACAGGAACAGGAGGAGGACCATTCAGCCTCTTCTCTAGCCTGTTACACAGGAACAGGAGGAGGCCCATTCAGCCCCTTCTCGAGCCTGTTACACAGGAACAGGAGGAGGCCCATTCAGCAGCTTCTCGAGCCTGTTACATAGGAACAGGAGGAGGCCCATTCAGACCCTCGAGCCTGTTACACAGGAACAGGAGGAGGCCCATTCAGCCCCTTCTCGAGCCTGTTACACAGGAACAGGGGGAGGCCATTCAGCCCCTTCTGGAGCCTGTTACACAGGGAACAGGATGAGGCCCATTCAGCCCCTCGAGCCTGTTACACCGGAACAGGAGGATCCCATTCAGCCCCTTCTCGAGCCTGTTACATAGGAACAGGAGGAGGCCCATTTAACCCCTTCTCGAGCCTGTTACACAGGAATAGGAGAAGCCCCATTCAGCGCCTTCCCGAGCCTGTTACACAGGAACAGGAGGATCCCATTCAGCCCCTCAAGTCTGTTACACAGGAACAGGAGGAGGCCAATCAGCCCCTTCTCTAACCTGTTACACAGGAACAGGTGGAGGACCATTCAGCCCCTTCTCGAGCCTGTTACACAGGAACAGGAGGAGGCCCATTCAGCCCCTTCTCGAGCCTGTTACACAGTAACAGGAGGAGGCCCATTCAGCCCCTCGAGCCTGTTACACAGGAACAGGAGGAGGCCCATTTAGCCCTTCTCGAGCCTGTTACACAGGAACAGGAGGGGGCCCATTCAGGCCCTTCTCGAGCCTGTTACACCGGAACAGGAGGAGGCCATTCAGCCCATTCTCGAGCCTGTTAGCACAGGAACAGGAGGAGCCCATTCATCGCCTTCTCGAGCCTGTTACAAAGGAACAGGAGGATACCATTCAGCCCCTCGAGTCTGTTACACAGGAACAGGAGGAGGCCCATTCAGCCCCTTCTCTAGCCTGTTACAGAGGAACAGGAGGAGGACAATACAGCCCCTTCTCCAGCCTGTTACACAGGAACAGGAGGAGGCCCATTCAGCCCCTTCTCGAGCCTGTAACACAGGAACAGGAGGAGGTCTATTCAGCCCCTCGACCCTGTTACACAGGAACAGGAGGAGGCAAATTCAGCCCCTTTAGCCTGTTACACAGGAACAAGAGGAGGCCCATTCAGCCCCTTCTGGAGCCTGTACACAGGAACAGGAGGATCCCATTCAGCCCCTTCTCGAGCCTGTTACACAGGCACAGAAGGAGGTGAATTCAGCCCCTTCTCGAGCCTGTTACACAGGAACAGGAGGAGCCCATTCAGCCCCTCGAGCCTGTTACACAGGAACAGGAGGAGCCCATCAGCCCCTTCTCGAGCCTGTTCCACAGGAACAGGAGGGAGGCCCATTCAGCCCCTCGAGCCTGTAACACAGGAACAGGAAGAGTCCCATTCAGCACTCGAGCCTGATACACAGGAGCAGGAGGAGGCCAATTCAGCCCCTTCTCGAGCCTGTACACAGGAACAGGAGGAGGCCATTCAGCCCCCTTCTCGAGCCTGTTGCACAGGAACAGGAGGATCCCATTCAGACCCTTCTCGAGCCTGTGGACACAGGAACAGGTGGAGGCCCCATTCAGCCCCTTCTCGAGCCTGTTACACAGGATCAGGTGGAGGCCCCATTCAGCCCCTTCTCGAGCCTGTTACACAGGAACAGGAGGAGCCCCATTCAGCCCCTTCTCGAGCCTGTTACACCAGGAACAGGAGGAGGTCCATTCAGCCCCTCGAGCCTGTTACACAGGAACAAGAGGAGCCCATTCAGCCCCTTCTCGAGCCTTTTACACAGGAACAGGAGAAGGCCCATTCAGCCCCTTCTCGAGCCTGTTACACAGGAACATGAGGAGGGCCATTCAGCCCCTTCTCGAGCCTGTTACACAGGAACAGGAGGAGCCCATTCAGCCCCTTCTTGAGCCTGTTACACAGGAACAGGAGGAGGGCCCATTCAGCCCCTTCTCGTAGCCTGTTACACAGGAACAGGAGGAGCCCCATTCAGCCCCCTTCTCGAGCCTGTTACACAGGAACAGGAGGAGGCCCATTCAGCCCCCCTTCTCGAGCCTGTTACACAGGAACAGGAGGAGGTCCATTCAGCCCCTTCTCGAGCCTGTTATAAAGGAACAGGAGTAGGCCATTCAGCCCCTTCTCGAGCCTGTTACATAGGAACAGGAGGAGGTCCATTCAGCCGCTTCTTGAGCCTGTTACACAGGAACAGGAGGAGTCCCATTCAGCCCCTCGAGCCTGTTACACAGGAACAGGAGACCCATTCAGCCCCTTCTCGAGCCTGTTACACAGGAACAGGAGGATCCCATTCAGCCCCTTCTCGAGCCTGTTACACAGGAACAGGAGGAGGCCCATTCAGCCCCTTCTCGAGCCTGTTACACAGGAACAGGAGGAGGGCCATTCAGCCCCTTCTCGAGCCTGTTACACAGGAACAGGAGGAGGCCCATTCAGCCCCTTCTCGAGCCTGTTACACAGGAACAGGAGGAGGCCCATTCAGCCCCTTCTCGAGCCTGTTACACAGGAACAGGAGGAGGCCCATTCAGCCCCTTCTCGAGCCTGTTACACAGGAACAGGAGGAGGTTATTCAGCCCCTCGAGCCTGTTACACAGGAACAGTAGGATCCCATTCAGCCCCTTCTCGAGCCTGTTACACTGGAACAGCAGGAGGTGAATTCAGCCCCTCGAGCCTGTTACACAGGAACAGGAGGAGGCCCATTCAGCCTGAGTCTTTTACACAGAAACAGGAGGAGGCCATTCAGCCCCTTCTCGAGCCTGTTACAAAGGAACAGGAGGAGGCATATTCAGCCCCTTCTCGAGCCTGTTACATAGGAACAGGAGGAGGCCCATTCAGCCCCTCGAGTCTGTTACACAGAAACAGGAGGAGGCCATTCAGCCCCTTCTCGAGCCTGTTACACAGGAACAGGAGGAGGCCCATTCAGCCCCTTCTCGAGCCTGTTACACAGCAACAGGAGGAGGCCCATTCAGACCCTTCTTGAGCCTGTTACACAGGAACAGGAGGAGGCCCAAACAGCCCCTTCTCGAGCCTGTTACACAGGAACAGGAGGAGGCCCATTCAGCCCCTTCTCGAGTCTGTTACACAGGAACAGGAGGAGACCATTCAGCCCCTTCTCGAGCCTGTTACACAGGAACAGGAGGAGCCCTTTCAACCCCTTCTCGAGCCTGTTACACAGGAACAGGAGGAGGTCCATTCAGCCCCTTCTTGAACCTGTTACACAGGAACAGGAGGAGGCCCATTCAGCCCCTTCTCGAGCCTGTTACACAGGAACAGGAGGAGGCCCATTCACCCCTTCTCGAGGCTGTTAGACAGGAACAGGGGGAGGCCATTCAACCCCTTCTGGAGCCTGTTACACAGGAACAGGAGGAGGCCCATTCAGCCCCTCGAGCTTGTTACACCGGAACAGGAGGATCCCATTCAGCCCCTTCTCGAGCCTGTTACACAGGAACAGGAGGAGGCCCATTCAGCCCCTTCTCGAGCCTGTTACACAGGAACAGGAGGATCCCATTCAGCCCCTCGAGCCTGTTACAAAGGAACAGGAGGAGGCCATTCAGCCCCTTCTCGAGCCTGTTACACAGGAACAGGAGGATCCCATTCAGCCCCTCGAGCCTGTTACAAAGGAACAGGAGGAGGCCATTCAGCCGCTTCTTGAGCCTGTTACACGGGAACAGGAGGAGTCTCATTCAGCCCCTCGAGCCTGTTACACAGGAACAGGAGACCCATTCAGCCCCTTCTCGAGCCTGTTTCACAGGAACAGGAGGAGGTCCATTCAGCCCCTCGAGCCTGTTACACAGGAACAGGAGGAGTTCCATTCAGCCCCTTCTCGAGCCTGTTACACTGGAACAGGAGGAGCCCCATTCAGCCGCTCGAGCCTGTTACACAGGAACAGGAGGAGGCCCATTCAGCCCCTCGAGCCTGTTACACAGGAACAGGAGGAGGCCCATTCAGCCCCTTCTCGAGCCTGTTACACAGGAACAGGAGGAGGCCCATTCAGCCGCTCGAGCCTCTTACACAGGAACAGGAGGAGGCCCATTCAGCCCCTCGAGCCTGTTACACAGGAACAGGAGGAGGCCCATTCAGCCCCTTCTCGAGCCTGTTACACAGGAACAGGAGGAGGCCCATTCAGGCGCGTCTCGAGCCTGTTACACAGGAACAGGAGGATCCCATTCAGCCCCTTCTCGAGCCTGTTACACAGGAACAGGAGGAGGCCCATTCAGCCCCTTCTCGAGCCTGTTACACAGGAACAGGAGGAGGCTATTCAGCCCCTCGAGCCTGTTACACAGGAACAGGAGGAGGACCATTCAGCCCCTTCTCGAGCCTGGTACACAGGAACAGGATGAGGCCCATTCAGCCCCTTCTCGAGCTTGTTACACAGGAACAGGAAGAGGGCCATTGAGCCCCTCCTCGAGCCTGTTACACAGGAACAGGAGTAGGCCCATTCATCGCCTTCTCGAGCCTGTTACACACTAACAGGAGGAGGCACATTCAGCCCCTTCTCGAGCCTGTTACACAGGAACAGGAGGAGGCACATTCAGCCCCTTCTCGAGCCTGTTACACAGGAACAGGAGGAGCCCATTCAGCCCCTCGAGTCTGTTACACCGGAACAGGAGGAGGCCATTCAGCCCTTCTCGAGCCTGTTACACAGGAACAGGAGGAGCCCATTCATCGCCTTCTCGAGCCTGTTACAAGGAACAGGAGGATCCCATTCAGCCCCTCGAGTCTGTTACACAGGAACAGGAGGAGGCCCATTCAGCCCCTTCTCGAGCCTGTTACACAGGAACAGGAGGAGGCCAGTCAGCCCCTCGAGCCTGTTACACAGGAATAGGAAGAGTCCCTTTCAGCACCTCGAGCCTGTTACACAGGAACAGGAGGAGGCCATTCAGCCCCTCTCTAGCCTGTTACACAAGAACAGGAGGAAGACATTCAGCCCCTCTCGAGCCTGTTACAGAGGAACAGGAGGAGGCCCATTCAGCCCCTTCTCGAAACTGTTAAACAGGAACAGGAGGAGGGCCATTCAGCCCCTTCTCGAGCCTGTTACACAGGAACAGGAGGAGGCCCATTCAGCCCCTTCTCGAGCCTGTTACACAGGAACAGGAGGATCCCATTCAGCCCCTTCTCGAGCCGGTTACACAGGAACAGGAGGAGGCCCATTCAGCCCCTTCTCGAGCCTGTTACACAGGAACAGGAGGAGGTCCATTCAGCCCCTTCTCGAGCCTGTTACACAGGAACAGGAGGAGGCCCATTCAGCCCCTTCTCGAGCCTGTTACACAGGAACAGGAGGAGGCCCATTCAGCCCCTCGAGCCTGTTACACAGGAACAGGAAGAGTCCCATTCAGCACCACGAGCCTGTTACACAGGAACAGGAGGAGGCCATTCAGCTCCTCTCTAGCCTGTTACACAGGAACAGGAGAAAGCCATTCAGCCCCTCTCGAGTCTGTTACAGAGGAATAGGAGGAGGCCCATTCAGCCCCTTCTCGAGCCTGTTACACAGGAACATGAGGATCCCATTCAGCCCCTTCTCGAGCCTGTTACACAGGAACAGGAGGAGGGCCATTCAGCCCCTTCTCGAGCCTGTTACACAGGAACAGGAGGAGGCCCATTCAGCCCCTCGAGCCTGTTACACAGGAACAGGAAGAGTCCCATTCAGCGCCTCGAGCCTGTTACACAGGAACAGGAGGAGGCCATTCAGCCCCTCTCTAGCCTGTTACACAGGAACAGGAGAAAGCCATTCAGCCCCTCTCGATCCTGTTACAGAGGAATAGGAGGAGGCCCATTCAGCCTCTTCTCGAAACTGTGAAACAGGAACAGGAGGAGGCCCATTCAGCCCCTTCTCGAGCCTGTTACACAGGAACAGGAGGAGACCCATTCAGCCCCTTCTTGAGCCTGTTACACAGGAACAGGAGGAGGGCCATTCAGCCCCTTCTCGAGCCTGTTACTCAGGAACAGGAGGAGGGCCATTCAGCCCCTTCTCGAGCCTGTTACTCAGAAACAGGAGGAGGCCATTCAGCCCCTTCTCGAGCCTGTTACACATGAACAGGAGGAGGCCCATTCAGCTCCTTCTCGAGCCTGTTATACAGGAACAGGAGGAGGCCCATTCAGCCCCTTCTCGAGCCTGTTACACAGGAACAGGAGGAGGCCCATTCAGCCCCTTCTCGAGCCTGTTACACAGGAACAGGAGGAGGCCCATTCAGCCCCTTCTCGAAACTGTTAAACAGGAACAGGAGGAGGCCCATTCAGCCCCTTCTCGAGCCTGTTACACAGGAACAGGAGGATCCCATTCAGCCCCTTCTCGAGCCTGTTACACAGGAACAGGAGTCCCATTCAGCCCCTTCTCGAGCATGTTACACAGGAACAGGAGGAGGCCCATTCAGCCCCTTCTCGAGCATGTTACACAGGAACAGGAGGAGGCCCATTCAGCCCCTTCTCGAGCCTGTTACACAGGAACAGGAGGAGGCCCATTCAGCCCCTTCTCGAGCCTGTTACACAGGAACAGGAGGAGGCCCATTCAGCCCCTCGAGCCTGTTACACAGGAACAGGAGGAGGCCATTCAGTCCCTCTCTAGCCTGTTACACAGGAACAGAATGAAGCCATTCAGCCCCTCTCGAGACTGTTACAGAGGAATAGGAGGAGGCCCATTCAGCCCCTTCTCGAAACTGTTAAACAGGAACAGGAGGAGGCCCATTCAGCCCCTTCTCGAGCCTGTTACACAGGAACAGGAGGAACCCCATTCAGCCCCTCGAGCCTGTTACATAGGAACAGGAGGAGCCCATTCAGCCCCTTCTCGAGCCTGTTACACAGGAACAGGAGGAGGCCCATTCAGCCCCTTCTTGAGCCTGTTACACAGGAACAGGAGGAGCCCATTCAGCCCCTCGAGTCTGTTACACCGGAACAGGAGGAGGCCATTCAGCCCTTCTCGAGCCTGTTACACAGGAACAGGAGGAGCCCATTCATCGCCTTCTCGAGCCTGTTACAAGGAACAGGAGGATCCCATTCAGCCCCTCGAGTCTGTTACACAGGAACAGGAGGACGCCCATTCAGCCCCTTCTCGAGCCTGTTACACAGGAACAGGAGGAGGCCAGTCAGCCCCTCGAGCCTGTTACACAGGAATAGGAAGAGTCCCTTTCAGCACCTCGAGCCTGTTACACAGGAACAGGAGGAGGCCATTCAGCCCCTCTCTAGCCTGTTACACAAGAACAGGAGGAAGACATTCAGCCCCTCTCGAGCCTGTTACAGAGGAACAGGAGGAGTCCCATTCAGCCCCTTCTCGAAACTGTTAAACAGGAACAGGAGGAGGGCCATTCAGCCCCTTCTCGAGCCTGTTACAAAGGAACAGGAGGAGGCCCATTCAGCCCCTTCTCGAGCCTGTTACACAGGAACAGGAGGATCCCATTCTGCCCCTTCTCGAGCCGGTTACACAGGAACAGGAGGAGGCCCATTCAGCCCCTTCTCGAGCCTGTTACACAGGAACAGGAGGAGGCCCATTCAGCCCCTCGAGCCTGTTACACAGGAACAGGAAGAGTCCCATTCAGCACCACGAGCCTGTTACACAGGAACAGGAGGAGGCCATTCAGCTCCTCTCTAGCCTGTTACACAGGAACAGGAGAAAGCCATTCAGCCCCTCTCGAGTCTGTTACAGAGGAATAGGAGGAGGCCCATTCAGCCCCTTCTCGAGCCTGTTACACAGGAACATGAGGATCCCATTCAGCACCTTCTCGAGCCTGTTACACAGGAACAGGAGGAGGGCCATTCAGCCCCTTCTCGAGCCTGTTACACAGGAACAGGAGGAGGCCCATTCAGCCCCTCGAGCCTGTTACACAGGAACAGGAAGAGTCCCATTCAGCGCCTCGAGCCTGTTACACAGGAACAGGAGGAGGCCATTCAGCCCCTCTCTAGCCTGTTACACAGGAACAGGAGAAAGCCATTCAGCCCCTCTCGATCCTGTTACAGAGGAATAGGAGGAGGCCCATTCAGCCTCTTCTCGAAACTGTTAAACAGGAACAGGAGGAGGCCCATTCAGCCCCTTCTCGAGCCTGTTACACAGGAACAGGAGGAGACCCATTCAGCCCCTCGAGCCTGTTACACAGGAACAGGACAACGCCCATTCAGCCCCTTCTTGAGCCTGTTACACAGGAACAGGAGGAGCCCATTCAGCCCCTTCTCGAGCCTGTTACACAGGCACAGGAGGAGGCCCATTCAGCCCCTCGAGCCTGTTACACAGGAACAGGAGGAGCCCATTCAGCCCCTTCTCGAGCCTGTTACACAGGAACAGGAGGAGGCCCATTCAGCCCCTTCTTGAGCCTGTTACACAGGAACAGGAGGAGGCCATTCAGCCCCTTATCGAGCCTGTTCCACACGAACAGGAGGAGCCCCATTCAGCCCCTCGAGCCTGTGACACAGGAACAGGTGGAGGCCCCATTCAGCCCCTTCTCGAGCCTGTTACACAGGAACAGGAGGAGCCCCAATTCAGCCCCTTCTCGAGCCTGTTACACAAGAACAGGAGGAGGCCCATTCAGCCCCTTCTCGAGCCTGTTACACAGGAACAGGAGGAGGGCCATTCAGCCACTTCTCGAGCCTGTTACTCAGGAACAGGAGGAGGGCCATTCAGCCCCTTCTCGAGCCTGTTACTCAGAAACAGGAGGAGGCCATTCAGCCCCTTCTCGAGCCTGTTACACATGAACAGGAGGAGGCCCATTCAGCTCCTTCTCGAGCCTGTTATACAGGAACAGGAGGAGGCCCATTCAGCCCCTTCTCGAGCCTGTTACACAGGAACAGGAGGAGCCCATTCAGCCCCTTCTTGAGCCTGTTACACAGGAACAGGAGGAGGCCCATTCAGCCCCTTCTCGAGCCTGTTACACAGGAACAGGAGGAGGCCCATTCAGCCCCTTCTCGAAACTGTTAAACAGGAACAGGAGGAGGCCCATTCAGCCCCTTCTCGAGCCTGTTACACAGGAACAGGAGGATCCCATTCAGCCCCTTCTCGAGCCTGTTACACAGGAACAGAAGTCCCATTCAGCCCCTTCTCGAGCATGTTACACAGGAACAGGAGGAGGCCCATTCAGCCCCTTCTCGAGCATGTTACACAGGAACAGGAGGAGGCCCATTCAGCCCCTTCTCGAGCCTGTTACACAGGAACAGGAGGAGGCCCATTCAGCCCCTTCTCGAGCCTGTTAAACAGGAACAGGAGGATCACATTCAGCCCCTCGAGCATGTTACACAGGAACAGGAGGAGGCCCATTCAGCCCCTCGAGCCTGTTACACAGGAACAGGAGGAGGCCATTCAGTCCCTCTCTAGCCTGTTACACAGGAACAGAATGAAGCCATTCAGCCCCTCTCGAGACTGTTACAGAGGAATAGGAGGAGGCCCATTCAGCCCCTTCTCGAAACTGTTAAACAGGAACAGGAGGAGGCCCATTCAGCCCCTTCTCGAGCCTGTTACACAGGAACAGGAGGAGCCCCATTCAGCCCCTCGAGCCTGTTACATAGGAACAGGAGGAGCCCATTCAGCCCCTTCTCGAGCCTGTTACACAGGAACAGGAGGAGGCCCATTCAGCCCCTTCTTGAGCCTGTTACACAGGAACAGGAGGAGCCCATTCAGCCCCTCGAGTCTGTTACACCGGAACAGGAGGAGGCCATTCAGCCCTTCTCGAGCCTGTTACACAGGAACAGGAGGAGCCCATTCATCGCCTTCTCGAGCCTGTTACAAGGAACAGGAGGATCCCATTCAGCCCCTCGAGTCTGTTACACAGGAACAGGAGGAGGCCCATTCAGCCCCTTCTCGAGCCTGTTACACAGGAACAGGAGGAGGCCAGTCAGCCCCTCGAGCCTGTTACACAGGAATAGGAAGAGTCCCTTTCAGCACCTCGAGCCTGTTACACAGGAACAGGAGGAGGCCATTCAGCCCCTCTCTAGCCTGTTACACAAGAACAGGAGGAAGACATTCAGCCCCTCTCGAGCCTGTTACAGAGGAACAGGAGGAGGCCCATTCAGCCCCTTCTCGAAACTGTTAAACAGGAACAGGAGGAGGCCCATTCAGCCCCTTCTCGAGCCTGTTACACAGGAACAGGAGGATCCCATTCAGCCCCTTCTCGAGCCGGTTACACAGGAACAGGAGGAGGCCCATTCAGCCCCTTCTCGAGCCTGTTACACAGGAACAGGATGAGGCCCATTCAGCCCCTCGAGCCTGTTACACAGGAACAGGAAGAGTCCCATTCAGCACCACGAGCCTGTTACACAGGAACAGGAGGAGGCCATTCAGCTCCTCTCTAGCCTGTTACACAGGAACAGGAGAAAGCCATTCAGCCCCTCTCGAGTCTGTTACAGAGGAATAGGAGGAGGCCCATTCAGCCCCTTCTCGAGCCTGTTACACAGGAACATGAGGATCCCATTCAGCCCCTTCTCGAGCCTGTTACACAGGAACAGGAGGAGGGCCATTCAGCCCCTTCTCGAGCCTGTTACAGAGGAACAGGAGGAGGCCCATTCAGCCCCTCGAGCCTGTTACACAGGAACAGGAAGAGTCCCATTCAGCGCCTCGAGCCTGTTACACAGGAACAGGAGGAGGCCATTCAGCCCCTCTCTAGCCTGTTACACAGGAACAGGAGAAAGCCATTCAGCCCCTCTCGATCCTGTTACAGAGGAATAGGAGGAGGCCCATTCAGCCTCTTCTCGAAACTGTTAAACAGGAACAGGAGGAGGCCCATTCAGCCCCTTCTCGAGCCTGTTACACAGGAACAGGAGGAGACCCATTCAGCCCCTTCTTGAGCCTGTTACACAGGAACAGGAGGAGCCCATTCAGCCCCTTCTCGAGCCTGTTACACAGGCACAGGAGGAGGCCCATTCAGCCCCTCGAGCCTGTTACACAGGAACAGGAGGAGCCCATTCAGCCCCTTCTCGAGCCTGTTACACAGGAACAGGAGGAGGCCCATTCAGCCCCTTCTTGAGCCTGTTACACAGGAGCAGGAGGAGGCCATTCAGCCCCTTATCGAGCCTGTCCCACACGAACAGGAGGAGCCCCATTCAGCCCCTCGAGCCTGTGACACAGGAACAGGTGGAGGCCCCATTCAGCCCCTTCTCGAGCCTGTTACACAGGAACAGGAGGAGCCCCATTCAGCCCCTTCTCGAGCCTGTTACTCAGAAACAGGAGGAGGCCATTCAGCCCCTTCTCGAGCCTGTTACACATGAACAGGAGGAGGCCCATTCAGCTCCTTCTCGAGCCTGTTATACAGGAACAGGAGGAGGCCCATTCAGCCCCTTCTCGAGCCTGTTACACAGGAACAGGAGGAGCCCATTCAGCCCCTTCTTGAGCCTGTTACACAGGAACAGGAGGAGGCCCATTCAGCCCCTTCTCGAGCCTGTTACACAAGAACAGGAGGAGGCCCATTCAGCCCCTTCTCGAAACTGTTAAACAGGAACAGGAGGAGGCCCATTCAGCCCCTTCTCGAGCCTGTTACACAGGAACAGGAGGATCCCATTCAGCCCCTTCTCGAGCCTGTTACACAGGAACAGGAGTCCCATTCAGCCCCTTCTCGAGCATGTTACACAGGAACAGGAGGAGGCCCATTCAGCCCCTTCTCGAGCCTGTTACACAGGAACAGGAGGATCCCATTCAGCCCCTTCTCGAGCCTGTTACACAGGCACAGAAGGAGGTGAATTCAGCCCCTCGAACCTGTTACACAGGAACAGGAGGAGGCCCATTCAGCCCCTCGAGCCTGTTACACAGGAACAGGAAGAGTCCCATTCAGCACCTCGAGCCTGTTACACAGGAACAGGAGGAGGCCATTCAGCCCCTCTCTAGCCTGTTACACAGGAACAGGAGGAAGCTATTCAGCCCCTCTCGAGCCTGTTACAGAGGAATATGAGGAGGCCTATTCAGCCCCTTCTCGAAACTGTTAAACAGGAATAGGAGGAGGCCCATTTAGCCCCTTCTCGAGCCTGTTACACAGGCACAGGAGGAGGCCCATTCAGCCCCTCCAGCCTGTTACACAGGAACAGGACGAGCCCATTCAGCCCCTTCTCGAGCCTGATACACAGGAACAGGAGGAGGCCATTCAGCCCCTTCTCGAGCCTGTTGCACAGGAACAGGAGGATCCCATTCAGCCCCTTCTCGAGCCTGTGACACAGGAACAGGTGGAGGCCCCATTCAGCCCCTTCTCGAGCCTGTTACACAGGAACAGGAGGAGGCCCATTCAGCCCCTCGAGCCTGTTACAGAGGAACAGGAAGAGTCCCATTCAGCCCCTCGAGCCCGTTACACAGGAACAGGAGGAAGTCCATTCAGCCCCTTCTCAAGCCTGTTACACAAAAACAGGAGGAGGCCATTCAGCCCCTTTTCGAGCCTTTTACACTGGAACAGGAGGATCCCATTCAGCCACTTCTTAGCCTGTTACACAGGAACAGGAGGACGCCCATTCAGCGCCTTCTCGAGCCTGTTACACAGGAACAGGACGAGGCCCACTCAGCCCCTCGAGGCTGTTACACAGGAACAGGAGGAGGCCCATTCATCCCCTCCTCGAGCCTGGTACACAGGAACAGGAGGAGGCCCAAACAGCCCCTTCTCGAGCCTGTTACACAGGAACAGGAGGCCCATTCAGGCCCTTCTCGAGCCTGTTACACAGGAACAGGAGGAGGTCCAATCAGCCCCTTCTCGAGCCTGTTACACAGGAACAGGAGGAGCCCATTCAGCCCCTTCTCGAGCCTGTTACACAGGAACAGGAAGAGCCCTTTCAGCCCCTTCTCGAGCCTGTTACACAGGAACAGGAGGAGGTACATTCAGCCCCTTCTTGAGCCTGTTACACAGGAACAGGAGGAGGCCCATTCAGCCCCTTCTTCAGCCTGTTACACAGGAACAGGAGGAGGCCCATTCAGCCTCTTCTCTAGCCTGTTACACAGGAACAGGAGGAGGCCCATTCACCCCTTCTCGAGGCTGTTAGACAGGAACAGGAGGAGGCCCATTCAGCAGCTTCTCGAGCCTGTATACATAGGAACAGGAGGAGGCCCATTCAGACCCTCGAGCCTGTTACACAGGAACAGGAGGAGGCCCATTCAGCCCCTTCTCGAGCCTGTTACACAGGAACAGGGGGAGGCCATTCAGCCCCTTCTGGAGCCTGTTACACAGGAACAGGATGAGGCCCATTCAGCCCCTCGAGCCTGTTACACCGGAACAGGAGGATCCCATTCAGACCTTCTCGAGCCTGTTACATAGGAACAGGAGGAGGCCCATTTAACCCCTTCTCGAGCCTGTTACACAGGAACAGGAGGAGGCACATTCAGCCCCTCAAGTCTGTTACACAGGAACAGGAGGAGGCCAATCAGCCCCTTCTCTAACCTGTTACACAGGAACAGGAATAGGCCCATTCAGCCCCTTCTCGAGCCTGGTACACAGGAACAGGATGAGGCACATTCAGCCCCTTCTCGAGCCTGTTACACAGGAACAGGAGGAGGCCCATTCAGCCCCTCCTCGAGCCTGTTACACAGGAACAGGAGGATCCCATTCAGCCCCTTCTCGAGCCTGTTACACAGGAACAGGAGGAGGACCATTCAGCCCCTCTCGAGCCTGTTACACAGGAACAGGAAGAGGCCCATTCAGCCCCTTCTCGAGCCTGTTACACAGGAACAGGAGGAGGCCCATTCAGGCCCTTCTCGAGCCTGTTACACCGGAACAGGTGGAGGCCATTCAGCCCATTCTCGAGCCTGTTACACAGGAACAGGAGGAGCCCATTCATCGCCTTCTCGAGCCTGTTACAAAGGAACAGGAGGATCCCATTCAGCCCCTCGAGTCTGTTACACAGGAACAGGAGGAGGCCCATTCAGCCCCTTCTCTAGCCTGTTACACAGGAACAGGAGGAGGACAATACAGCCCCTTCTCCAGCCTGCTACACAGGAACAGGAGGAGGCCCATTCAGCCCCTTCTCGAGCCTGTAACACAGGAACAGGAGGAGGTCTATTCAGCCCCTCGAACCTGTTACACAGGAACAGGAGGAGGCGAATTCAGCCCCTTTAGCCTGTTACACAGGAACAAGAGGAGGCCCATTCAGCCCCTTCTGGAGCCTGTTACACAGGAACAGGAGGATCCCATTCAGCCCCTTCTGGAGCCTGTTACACAGGAACAGGAGGATCCCATTCAGCCCCTTCTCGAGCCTGTTACACAGGCACAGAAGGAGGTGAATTCAGCCCCTTCTCGAGCCTGTTACACAGGAACAGGAGGAGCCCATTCAGCCCCTCGAGCCTGTTACACAGGAACAGGAGGAGCCCATTCAGCCCCTTCTCGAGCCTGTTCCACAGGAACAGGAGGAGGCCCATTCAGCCCCTCGAGCCTTTTAAAGAGGAACAGGAAGAGTCCCATTCAGCACCTCGAGCCTGTTACACAGGAACAGGAGGAGGCCATTCAGCCCCTCTCTAGCCTGTTACACAGGAACAGGAGGAAGCCATTCAGCCCCTCTCGAGCCTGTTACAGAGGAATATGAGGAGGCCCATTCAGCCCCTTCTCGAAACTGTTAAACAGGAACAGGAGGAGACCCATTCAGCCCCTTCTCGAGCCTGTTACACAGGAACAGGAGGATCCCATTCAGCCCCTTCTCGAGCCTGTTACACAGGCACAGAAGGAGGTGAATTCAGCCCCTCGAACCTGTTACACATGAACAGGAGGAGGCCATTCAGCCCCTCTCTAGCCTGTTACACAGGAACAGGAGGAAGCCATTCAGCCCCTCTCGAGCCTGTTACAGAGGAATAGGAGGAGGCCTATTCAGCCCCTTCTCGAAACTGTTAAACAGGAATAGGAGGAGGCCCATTTAGCCCCTTCTCGAGCCTGTTACACAGGCACAGGAGGAGGCCCATTCAGCCCCTCCAGCCTGTTACACAGGAACAGGACGAGCCCATTCAGCCCCTTCTCGAGCCTGATACACAGGAACAGGAGGAGGCCAATTAAGCCCCTTCTTGAGCCTGTTACACAGGAACAGGAGGAGGCCATTCAGCCCCTTCTCGAGCCTGTTGCACAGGAACAGGAGGATCCCATTCAGACCCTTCTCGAGCCTGTGACACAGGAACAGGTGGAGGCCCCATTCAGCCCCTTCTCGAGCCTGTTACACAGGAACAGGAGGAGCCCCATTCAGCCCCTTCTCGAGCCTGTTACACAAGAGCAGGAGGAGGCCCATTCAGCCCCTTCTCGAGCCTGTTACACAGGAACAGGAGGAGGGCCATTCAGCCCCTTCTCGAGCCTGTTACTCAGGAACAGGAGGAGGGCCATTCTGCCCCTTCTCGAGCCTGTTACTCAGGAACAGGAGGAGGCCCATTCAACTCTTCTCGAGCCTGTTACACAGGAACATGAGGAGGGCCATTCAGCCCCTTCTCGAGCCTGTTACACAGGAACAGGAGGAGGCCCATTCAGCCCCTTCTTGAGCCTCTTACACAGGAACAGGAGGAGGCCCATTCAGCCCCTTCTCGAGCCTGTTACACAGGAACAGGAGGAGGCCCATTCAGCCCCTTCTCGAGCCTGTTACACAGGAACAGGAGGAGGCCCATTCAGCCCCTTCTCGAGCCTGTTACACAGGAACAGAAGGAGGCCCATTCAGCCCCTTCTCGAGCCTGTTACACAGGAACAGGAGGAGGCCATTCAGCCCCTTCTCGTGCCTGTTACACAGGAACAGGTGGAGGCCCATTCAGCCCCTTCTCGAGCCTGTTGCACAGGTACAGGAGGATCCCATTCAGCCCCTTCTCGAGCCTGTTACACAGGAACAGGAGGATCCCATTCAGCCCCTCGAGCCTGTTATAAAGGAACAGGAGTAGGTCATTCAGCCCCTTCTCGAGCCTGTTACACAGGAACAGGAGGAGGCCCATTCAGCCCCTCGAGCCTGTTACACAGGAACAGGAGACCCATTCAGCCCCTTCTCGAGCCTGTTACACAGGAACAGGAGGATCCCATTCAGCCCCTTCTCGAGCCTGTTACACAGGAACAGGAGGAGGCCCATTCAGCCCCTTCTCGAGCCTGTTACACAGGAACAGGAGGAGGCCCATTCAGCCCCTTCTCGAGCCTGTTACACAGGAACAGGAGGATCCCATTCAGCCCCTTCTCGAGCCTGTTACACAGGAACAGGAGGAGGGCCATTCAGCCCCTTCTCGAGCCTGTTACACAGGAAAAGGAGGAGGGCCATTCAGCCCCTTCTCGAGCCTGTTACACAGGAACAGGAAGAGGCCCATTCAGCCCCGACTCGAGCCTGTTACACAGGAACAGGAGGAGGCCATTCAGCCCCTCGAGCCTGTTACACAGGAACAGGAGGAGGCCCATTGAGCCCCTTCTCGAGCCTGTTACACAGGAACAGGAGGAGGCCCATTCAACCCCTTCTCGAGCCTGTTACACAGGAACAGGAGGAGGCCCATTCAGCCCCTTCTCAGTCCTGTTACACAGGAACAGGAGGAGGCCCATTCAGCCCCTTCTCAGTCCTGTTACACAGGAACGGGAGGATCCCATTCAGGCCCTTCTCGAGCCTGTTACACAGGAACAGGAGGATCCCATTCAGCCCCTTCTCGAGCCTGTTACACAGGAACAGGAGGATCCCATTCAGCCCCTTCTCGAGCCTGTTACACAGGAACAGGACGATCCCATTCAGCCCCATCTCGAGACTGTTACACAGGAACAGGAGGATTTCATTCAGCCCCTTCTCGAGCCTGTTACACAGGAACAGGAGGACGCCCATTCAGCCCCTTCTCGAGCCTGTTACACAGGAACAGGAGGAGGGCCATTCAGCCCCCTCGAGCCTGTTACACAGGAACAGGAGGAGGCCCATTCAGCCCCTCGAGCCTGTTACACAGGAACAGGAGGAGGACCATTCTGCCCCTTCTCGAGCCTGTTACACAAGAACAAGAGGAGGGCCATTCAGCCCCTTCTCGAGCCTGTTACACAGGAACAGGAGGAGGCCCATTCAGCCCCCAGAGGCTGTTACACAGGAACAGGAGGAGGCCCAATCAGGCCCTCCTCGAGCGTGTTACACAGGAACAGGAGGAGGCCCATTCAGCCCCTTCTCGAGCCTGTTACACAGGAACAGGAGGAGGCCATTCAGCCCCTCCTCGAGCCTGTTACACAGGAACAGGAGGAGGAGCCCATTCAGCCCCTCGAGCCTGTTACACAGGAACAGGAGGAGGCCCATTCAGCCCCTCGAGCCGGTTACATAGGAACAGGAGGAGGCCCATTCAGCCCCTTCTCGAGCCAGTTACACAGGAAGAGGATGATTCCATTCAGCCGCTTCTCGAGCCTGTTACACAGCAACAGGAGGAGGTGAATTCAGCCCCTCGAGCCTGTTACACAGGAACAGGAGGAGGTCCATTCAGCCCCTTCTCGAGCCTGTTACACAGGAAAAGGAGGAGGCCCGTTCAGCCCCTTCTCGAGCCTGTTACACAGGAACAGGAGGAGGCCCATTCAGCCCCTTCTCGAGCCTGTTACACTGGAAAAGGAGAAGGCCCATTCAGCACCTCGAGACTGTTACTGAGGAACAGGAGGAGCACATTCAGCACCTCGAGCCTGTTAACCAGGAACAGGAGGAGGCCATTCAGCCCCTATTGAGCCTGTTACACAGGAACAGGAGGAGGTCCATTCAGCCCCTTCTCGAGACTGTTACACAGGAACAGGAGGAGGCCCATTCAGCCCATTCTCGAGCCTGTTACACAGGAAAAGGAGGAGGCCCATTCAGCCCTCTCTCGAGCCTGATACACAGGAACAGGAGGCCATTCAGCCCCTTCTCGAGCCTGTTACACAGGAACAGGAGGATCCCATTCAGCCCCTCGAGCCTGTTACACAGGAACAGGAGGAGGCCCACTCAGCCCCTTCTCGAGCCTCTTAAACAGGAACAGGAGGAGGCCATTCAGCCCCTAAAGCCTGTTACACAGGAACAAGAGGAGCCCATTCAGACCCTCGAGCCTGTTACACAGGAACAGGAGGAGCCCATTCAGCCCCTTCTCGAGCCTGTTACACAGGAACAGGAGGAGGCCATTCAGCCCCTCGAGCCTGTTACACAGGAACAGGAGGAGGCCCATTCAGCCCCTTCTCGAGCCTGTTACACAGGAACAGGAGGATCCCATTCAGCCCCTTCTCAAGCCTGTTACACAGGAACAGGAGGAGGCCCATTCCGCCCCTATTCGAGCCTGTTACACAGGAACAGGAGCAGGACCATTCAGCCCCTTCTCGAGCCTGTTACACAGGAACAGGAGGAGGCCCAGTCAGCCCCTTGTCGAGCCTGTTACACAGGAACAGGAGGAGGCCCATTCAGCCCCTTCTTGAGTCTGTTGCACAGGAACAGGAGGATCCCATTCAGCCCCTTCTCGAGCCTGTTGCACAGGAACAGGAGGAGGCCATTCAGCCCCTTCTCGAGCCTGTTACACAGGAACATGAGGAGGCCCATTCAACCTCTTCTCGAGCCTGTTACACAGGAACAGGAGGAGGGCCATTCAGCCCCTTCTCGAGCCTGTTACACAGGAACAGGAGGAGGCCCCATTCCGCCCCTATTCGAGCCTGTTACACAGGAACAGGAGGATTCCATTCAGCCCCTTCTCGAGCCTGTTACACTGGAACAGGAGCAGGACCATTCAGCCCCTTCTCGAGCCTGTTACACACAAACAGGAGGTGGCCCATTCAGCCCCTCTAGCCTGTTACACAGGAACAGGAGGAGGCCCTGTCAGCCCCTTCTCGAGCCTGTTACACACAACAGGAGGAGGGCCATTCAGCCCCTTCTCGAGCCTGTTACACAGGAACAGGAGGAGGGCCATTCAGCCCCTTCTCGAGCCTGTTACACAGGAAAAGGAGGAGGGCCATTCAGCCCCTTCTCGAGCCTGTTACACAGGAACAGGAAGAGGCCCATTCAGCCCCTACTCGAGCCTGTTACACAGGAACAGGAGGAGCCCATTCAGCACCTCGAGCCTGTTACACAGGAACAGGAGGAAGCCCATTCAGCCCCTTCTCGAGCCTGTTACACAGGAACAGGAGGAGGGCCATTCAGCCCCTTCTCGAGCCTGTTACACCGGAACATGAGGAGGCCCATTCAGCACATCGAGCCTGTTACACAGGAACAGGAGGAGGCCATTCAGCCCCTATCGAGCCTGTTACACAGGAACAGGAGGAGGCCCATTCAGCCCCTTCTCGAGCCTGTTACACAGGAACAGGAGGAGGTCCATTCAGCCCCTTCTCGAGCCTATTACACAGGAACAGGAGAGGGCCCATTCAGCACCTCGAGCCTGTTACTGAGGAACAGGAGGAGCCCAGTCAGCAACTCGAGCCTGTTAACCAGGAACAGGAGGAGGCCATTCAGCCCCTATCGAGCCTGTTACACAGGAACAGGAGGAGGTCCATTCAGCCCCTTCTCGAGCCTTTTACACAGGAACAGGAGGAGGCCCATTCAGCCCATTCTCGAGCCTGTTACACAGGAAAAGGAGGAGGCGCATTCAGACCCTTCTCGAGCCTGTTACACAGGAACAGGAGGAGGCCATTCAGCCCCTCGAGCCTGTTACACAGGAACAGGATGAGGCCATTCAGCCCCTTCTCGAGCCTGTTACACAGGAACAGGAGGATCCCATTCAGGCACTCGAGCCTGTTACTCAAGAACAGGAGGAGGCCCATCTGCCCCTCAAGCCTGTTACACAGGAACATGAGAATCCCATTCAGCCCCTCTCGAGCCTGTTCCACAGGAACAGGAGGAGGCCCATTCAGCCACTTCTCGAGCCTGTTACACAGGAACAGGAGGATCCCATTCAGCCCCTTCTCGAGCCTGTTACACAGGTACAGGAGGAGGCCATTCAGCCCCTCTCGAGCCTGTTACACAGGAACAGGAGGAGGCACATTCAGCCCCTTCTCGAGACTCTAACACAGGAACAGGAGGAGGCCATTCAGCCCCTAAAGCCTGTTACACAGGAACAAGAGGAGCCCATTCAGACCCTCGAGCCTGTTACACAGGAACAGGAGGAGGACCATTCAGCCCCATTTCGAGACTGTTAGACAGGAACAGGAGGAGCTCATTCAGCCCCTTCTCGAGCCTGTTACACAGGAACAGGAGGAGGCCCATTCAGGCCCTCGAGCCTGTTACACAGGAACAGGAGGATCCCATTCAGCCCCTTCTCGAGCCTGTTACACAGGAACAGGAGGATCCCATTCAGCCCCTTCTCGTTCCTGTTACACAGGAACAGGAGGATCCCATTCAGCCCCTTCTCGAGCCTGTTACACAGGAACAGGAGGATCCCATTCAGCCCAATCTCGAGACTGTTACACAGGAACAGGAGGAGGCCCATTCAGCCCCTTCTCGAGCCTATTACACAGGAACAGGAGAAGCTCATTCAGCCCCTCGAGCCTGTTACACAGGAACAGGAGGAGGCCCATTCAGCCCATTCTCGAGCCTGTTACACAGGAATAGGAGGAGGCCCATTCAGCCCCTCGAGCCTGTTACACAGGAACAGGAGGAGGTCCATTCAGCCCCTCGAGCCTGTTACACAGGAACAGGAGGAGGCCCATTCAGCCCCTTCTCGAGCCTGTTACACAGGAACAGGAGGAGGCCAATTCAGCCCCTTCTCGAGCCTGTTACACAGGAACAGGAGGAGGACCATTCAGCCCCTTCTCGAGCCTGTTACACAGGAACAGGAGGAGGGCCATTCAGCCCCTTCTCGAGCCTGTTACACAGGAACAGGAGGAGGCCCATTCAGCCCCTCGAGGCTGTTACACAGGAACAGGAGGAGGCCCATTCAGCGCCTTCTCGAGCCTGTTACACAGGAACAGGAGGAGACCCATTCAGCCCCATCTCGAGCCTGTTACACTGGAACAGGAGGAGGTCCATTCAGCCCCTCGAGCCTGTTAAACAGGAAGAGGATGAGTTCCATTCAGCCCCTTCTCGAGCCTGTTACACAGGAACAGGAGAACGCCCATTCAGCCCCTTCTCGAGCCTGTTGCACTGGAACAGGAGGAGGGACATTCATCCCCTTCTCGAGCATGTTACACAGGAACATGAGGAGGCCATTCAGCCCCTTATCGAGCCTGTTACACAGGAACAGGAGGAGGGCCATTCAGCCCCTTCTCGAGCCTGTTACACAGGAACAGGAGGAGGCCCTTTCAGCCCCTTCTCGAGCCTGTTGCACAGGAACATGAGGAGGGCCATTCAGCCCCTTCTCGAGCACGTTACACAGGAACAGGGGGATGACCATTCAGCCCCTTCTCGAGCCAGTAACACAGGAACAGGATAAGAGGCCCATTCAGCCTCTCGAGCCTGTTACAAAGGAACAGGTGGAAGTCCATTCAGCCCCATCTCAAGCCTGTTACAGAGGAACAGGAGGAGGCCATTCAGCCCCTCGAGCCTGTTACACAGGAACAGGAGGAGGCCCATTGAGCCCCTTCTCGAGCCTGTTACACAGGAACAGGAGGAGGCCCATTCAACCCCTTCTCGAGCCTGTTACACAGGAACAGGAGGAGGCCCATTCAGCCCCTTCTCAGTCCTGTTACACAGGAACAGGAGGAGGCCCATTCAGCCCCTTCTCAGTCCTGTTACACAGGAACAGGAGGATCCCATTCAGCCCCTTCTCGAGCCTGTTACACAGGAACAGGAGGATCCCATTCAGCCCCTTCTCGAGCCTGTTACACAGGAACAGGAGGATCCCATTCAGCCCCTCTCGAGCCTGTTACACAGGAACAGGACGATCCCATTCAGCCCCATCTCGAGACTGTTACACAGGAACAGGAGGAGGCCCATTCAGCCCCCAGAGGCTGTTACACAGGAACAGGAGGAGGCCCATTCAGCCCCTCCTCGAGCGTGTTACACAGGAACAGGAGGAGGCCCATTCAGCCCCTTCTCGAGCCTGTTACACAGGAACAGGAGGAGGCCATTCAGCCCCTCCTCGAGCCTGTTACACAGGAACAGGAGGAGGTCCATTCAGCCCCTCGAGCCTGTTACACAGGAACAGGAGGAGGCCCATTCAGCCCCTTCTCGAGCCTGTTACACAGGAACAGGAGGAGGAGCCCATTCAGCCCCTCGAGCCCGTTACACAGGAACAGGAGGAGGCCCATTCAGCCCCTCGAGCCGGTTACATAGGAACAGGAGGAGGCCCGTTCAGCCCCTTCTCGAGCCTCTTACATAGGAACAGGAGGAGGACCATTCAGCACATCGAGCCTGTTACACAGGAACAGGAGGAGGCCATTCAGCCCCTATCGAGCCTGTTGCACAGGAACAGGAGGAGGCCCGTTCAGCCCCTTCTCGAGCCTGTTACACAGGAACAGGAGGAGGCCCGTTCAGCCCCTTCTCGAGCCTGTTACACAGGAACAGGAGGAGGCCCATTCAGCACCTCGAGTCTGTTACTGAGGAACAGGAGGAGCACATTCAGCACCTCGAGCCTGTTAACCAGGAACAGGAGGAGGCCATTCAGCCCCTATCGAGCCTGTTACACAGGAACAGGAGGAGGTCCATTCAGCCCCTTCTCGAGCCTGTTACACAGGAACAGGAGGAGGCCCATTCAGCCCATTCTCGAGCCTGTTACACAGGAAAAGGAGGAGGCCCATTCAGCCCTCTCTCGAGCCTGATACACAGGAACAGGAGGAGGCCATTCAGCCCCTTCTCGAGCCTGTTACACAGGAACAGGAGGATCCCATTCAGCCCCTCGAGCCTGTTACACAGGAACAGGAGGAGGCCCACTCAGCCCCTGCTCGAGCCTCTTAAACAGGAACAGGAGGAGGCCATTCAGCCCATTCTCGAGCCTGTTACACAGGTACAGGAGGAGGCCCATTCAGCCCCTTCTCAAGCCTGTTACACAGGAACAGGAGGATCCCAATCAGGCCCTCGAGCCTGTTACTCAAGAACAGGAGGAGGCCCATCTGCCCCTCGAGCCTGTTACACAGGAACATGAGGATCCCATTCAGCCCCTTCTCGAGCCTCTAACACAGGAACAGGAGGAGGCCATTCAGCCCCTAAAGCCTGTTACACAGGAACAAGAGGAGCCCATTCAGACCCTCGAGCCTGTTACACAGGAACAGGAGGAGGACCATTCAGCCCCACGAGCTTTTTACACAGGAACAGGAGGAAGACATTCAGCCCCTTCTCGAGCCTGTTACACAGGAACAGGAGGATCCCATTCAGCCCCTTCTCGAGCCTGTTACACAGGAACAGGGGGATCCCATTCAGCCCCTTCTCAAGCCTGTTACACAGGAACAGGAGGAGGCCCATTCCGCCCCTTCTCGAGCCTGTTACACAGGAACAGGAGGAGGCCCAGTCAGCCCCTTCTCGAGCCTGTTACACAGGAACAGGAGGAGGCCCATTCAGCCCCTTCTTGAGTCTGTTGCACAGGAACAGGAGGAGGCCATTCAGCCCCTTCTCGAGCCTGTTACACAGGAACATGAGGAGGCCCATTCAGCCTCTTCTCGAGCCTGTTACACAGGAACAGGAGCAGGACCATTCAGCCCCTTCTCGAGCCTGTTACACAGGAACAGGAGGAGGCCCATTCAGCCCCTTCTCGAGCCTATTACACAGGAACAGGAGGAGGCGCAGTCAGCCCCTTCTCGAGCCTGTTACACAGGAACAGGAGGAGGCCCATTCAGCCCCTTCTTGAGTCTGTTGCACAGGAACAGGAGGAGGCCATTGAGCCCCTTCTCGAGCCTGTTACACAGGAACATGAGGAGGCCCATTCAGCCTCTTCTCGAGCCTGTTACACAGGAACAGGAGGAGGGCCATTCAGCCCCTTCTCGAGCCTGTTACACAGGAACAGGACGAGGTCCATTCAGCCCCTTCTCGAGCCTGTTACACAGGAACAGGAGGAGGCCCCATTCAGCCCCTATTCGAGCCTGTTACACAGGAACAGGAGGATTCCATTCAGCCCCTTCTCGAGCCTGTTACACTGGAACAGGAGCAGGACCATTCAGCCCCTTCTCGAGCCTGTTACACAGGAACAGGAGGAGGCCCATTCAGCCCCTCTAGCCTGTTACACAGGAACAGGAGGAGGCCCTGTCAGCCCCTTCTCGAGCCTGTTACACAGGAACAGGAGGAGGGCCATTCAGCCCCTTCTCGAGCCTGTTACACAGGAACAGGAGGAGGGCCATTCAGCCCCTTCTCGAGCCTGTTACACAGGAAAAGGAGGAGGGCCATTCAGCCCCTTCTCGAGCCTGTTACACAGGAACAGGAAGAGGCCCATTCAGCCCCTACTCGAGCCTGTTACACAGGAACAGGAGGAGGCCATTCAGCCCCTCGAGCCTGTTACACAGGAACAGGAGGAGGCACATTGAGCCCCTTCTCGAGCCTGTTACACAGGAACAGGAGGAGGCCCATTCAACCCCTTCTCGAGCCTGTTACACAGGAACAGGAGGAGGCCATTCAGCCCCTCCTCGAGCCTGTTACACAAGAACAGGAGGAGGTCCATTCAGCCCCCTCGAGCCAGTTACACAGGTACAGGAGGAGGCCCATTCAGCCCCTCGAGCCTGTTACACAGGAACAGGAGGAGGACCATTCAGCCCCTTCTCGAGCCTGTTACACAGGAACAAGAGGAGGGCCATTCAGCCCCTTCTCGAGCCTGTTACACAGGAACAGGAGGAGGCCCATTCAGCCCCCAGAGGCTGTTACACAGGAACAGGAGGAGGCCCATTCAGCCCCTCCTCGAGCGTGTTACACAGGAACAGGAGGAGGCCCATTCAGCCCCTTCTCGAGCCTGTTACACAGGAACAGGAGGAGGCCATTCAGCCCCTCCTCGAGCCTGTTACACAAGAACAGGAGGAGGTCCATTCAGCCCCTCGAGCCTGTTACACAGGAACAGGAGGAGGCCCATTCAGCCCCTTCTCGAGCCTGTTACACAGGAACAGGAGGAGGAGCCCATTCAGCCCCTCGAGCCTGTTACACAGGAACAGGAGGAGGCCCATTCAGCCCCTCGAGCCGGTTACATAGGAACAGGAGGAGGCCCATTCAGCCCCTTCTCGAGCCAGTTACACAGGAAGAGGATGATTCCATTCAGCCGCTTCTCGAGCCTGTTACACAGCAACAGGAGGAGGTGAATTCAGCCCCTCGAGCCTGTTACACAGGAACAGGAGGAGGTCCATTCAGCCCCTTCTCGAGCCTGTTACACAGGAAAAGGAGGAGGCCCATTCAGCCCCTTCTCGAGCCTGTTACGCAGGAACAGGAAGAGGCCCATTCAGCACCTCGAGCCTGTTACACAGGAAAAGGAGGAGGCCCATTCAGCCCCTTCTCGAGCCTGTTACATAGGAACAGGAGGAGGACCATTCAGCACATCGAGTCTGTTACACAGGAGCAGGAGGAGGCCATTCAGCCCCTATCGAGCCTGTTACACAGGAACAGGAGGAGGCCCGTTCAGCCCCTTCTCGAGCCTGTTACACAGGAACAGGAGGAGGCCCATTCAGCCCCTTCTCGAGCCTGTTACACAGGAAAAGGAGAAGGCCCATTCAGCACCTCGAGTCTGTTACTGAGGAACAGGAGGAGCACATTCAGCACCTCGAGCCTGTTAACCAGGAACAGGAGGAGGCCATTCAGCCCCTATCGAGCCTGTTACACAGGAACAGGAGGAGGTCCATTCAGCCCCTTCTCGAGCCTGTTACACAGGAACAGGAGGAGGCCCATTCAGCCCATTCTCGAGCCTGTTACACAGGAAAAGGAGGAGGCCCATTCAGCCCTCTCTCGAGCCTGATACACAGGAACAGGAGGAGGCCATTCAGCCCCTTCTCGAGCCTGTTACACAGGAACTGGAGGATCCCATTCAGCCCCTCGAGCCTGTTACACAGGAACAGGAGGAGGCCCACTCAGCCCCTTCTCGAGCCTCTTAAACAGGAACAGGAGGAGGCCATTCAGACCATTCTCGAGCCTGTTACACAGGAACAGGAGGATCCCAATCAGGCCCTCGAGCCTGTTACTCAAGAACAGGAGGAGGCCCATCTGCCCCTCGAGCGTGTTACACAGGAACATGAGGATCCCATTCAGCCCCTTCTCGAGCCTCTAACACAGGAACAGGAGGAGGCCATTCAGCCCCTAAAGCCTGTTACACAGGAACAAGAGGAGCCCATTCAGACCCTCGAGCCTGTTACACAGGAACAGGAGGAGGCCCATTCAGCCCCTTCTCGAGTCTGTTACACAGGAACAGGGGGATCCCATTCAGCCCCTTCTCAAGCCTGTTACACAGGAACAGGAGGAGGCCCATTCCGCCCCTATTCGAGCCTGTTACACAGGAACAGGAGCAGGACCATTCAGCCCCTTCTCGAGCCTGTTACACAGGAACAGGAGGAGGCCCAGTCAGCCCCTTGTCGAGCCTGTTAAACAGGAACATGAGGAGGCCCATTCAGCCCCTTCTTGAGTCTGTTGCACAGGAACAGGAGGAGGCCATTCAGCCCCTTCTCGAGCCTGTTACACAGGAACATGAGGAGGCCCATTCAGCCTCTTCTCGAGCCTGTTACACAGGAACAGGAGGAGGGCCATTCAGCCCCTTCTCGAGCCTGTTACACAGGAACAGGACGAGGTCCATTCAGCCCCTTCTCGAGCCTGTTACACAGGAACAGGAGGAGGCCCATTCCGCCCCTATTCGAGCCTGTTACACAGGAACAGGAGGATTCCATTCAGCCCCTTCTCGAGCCTGTTACACTGGAACAGGAGCAGGACCATTCAGCCCCTTCTCGAGCCTGTTACACAGGAACAGGAGGAGGGCCATTCAGCCCCTCTAGCCTGTTACACAGGAACAGGAGGAGGCCCTGTCAGCCCCTTCTCGAGCCTGTCACACAGGAACAGGAGGAGGGCCATTCAGCCCCTTCTCGAGCCTGTTACACAGGAACAGGAGGAGGGCCATTCAGCCCCTTCTCGAGCCTGTTACACAGGAAAAGGAGGAGGGCCATTCAGCCCCTTCTCGAGCCTGTTACACAGGAACAGGAAGAGGCCCATTCAGCCCCTACTCGAGCCTGTTACACAGGAACAGGAGGAGCCCATTCAGCACCTCGAGCCTGTTACACAGGAACAGGAGGAAGCACATTCAGCCCCTTCTCGAGCCTGTTACACAGGAACAGGAGGAGGGCCATTCAGCCCCTTCTCGAGCCTGTTACACCGGAACATGAGGAGGCCCATTCAGCACATCGAGCCTGTTACACAGGAACAGGAGGAGGCCATTCAGCCCCTATCGAGCCTGTTACACAGGAACAGGAGGAGGCCCATTCAGCCCCTTCTCGAGCCTGTTACACAGGAACAGGAGGAGGTCCATTCAGCCCCTTCTCGAGCCTATTACACAGGAACAGGAGAGGGCCCATTCAGCACCTCGAGCCTGTTACTGAGGAACAGGAGGAGCCCAGTCAGCAACTCGAGCCTGTTAACCAGGAACAGGAGGAGGCCATTCAGCCCCTATCGAGCCTGTTACACAGGAACAGGAGGAGGTCCATTCAGCCCCTTCTCGAGCCTTTTACACAGGAACAGGAGGAGGCCCATTCAGCCCATTCTCAAGCCTGTTACACAGGAAAAGGAGGAGGCGCATTCAGCCCCTTCTCGAGCCCGTTACACAGGAACAGGAGGAGGCCATTCAGCCCCTCGAGCCTGTTACACAGGAACAGGATGAGGCCATTCAGCCCCTTCTCGAGCCTGTTACACAGGAACAGGAGGATCCCATTCAGGCACTCGAGCCTGTTACTCAAGAACAGGAGGAGGCCCATCTGCCCCTCGAGCCTGTTACACAGGAACATGAGAATCCCATTCAGCCCCTCTCGAGCCTGTTCCACAGGAACAGGAGGAGGCCCATTCAGCCACTTCTCGAGCCTGTTACACAGGAACAGGAGGATCCCATTCAGCCCCTTCTCGAGCCTGTTACACAGCAACAGGAGGAGGCTATTCAGCCCCTTCTCGAGCCTGTTACACAGGAACAGGAGGAGGCCATTCAGCCCCTTCTCGAGACTGTTGCAGAGGAACGGGAGGAGGCCCATTCAGCCCCTTCTCGAGCCTGTTACAGAGGAACAGGAGGAGGGCCATTCAGCCACTCTCGAGCCCGTTACACAGGAACAGGAGGAGGGCCATTCAGCCCCTCTAACCTTTTACACAGGAACAGGAGGAGGCCATTCAGCCTCTTCTCAAGCCTGTTACACAGGTACAGGAGGAGGCCATTCAGCCCCTCTCGAGCCTGTTACACAGGAACAGGAGGAGGCACATTCAGCCCCTTCTCGAGACTCTAACACAGGAACAGGAGGAGGCCATTCAGCCCCTAAAGCCTGTTACACAGGAACAAGAGGAGCCCATTCAGACCCTCGAGCCTGTTACACAGGAACAGGAGGAGGACCATTCAGCCCCACGAGCTTCTAACACAGGAACAAGAGGAGGACATTCAGCCTCTTCTCGAGCCTGTTACATAGGAACAGGAGGAGGCTCATTCATCCCATCGAGCCTGTTACAGAAGATCAAATGGAGGCCATTCAGCCCCTTCTCGAGCCTGTTACACAGGAACAGGAGGATCCCATTCAGCCCCTTCTCGAGCCTGTTACACAGGAACAGGAGGAGGTGAATTCATCCCCTCGAGCCTGTTACACAGGAACAGGAGGAGGTCCATTCAGCCCCATCTCGAGCCTGTTACACAGGAAAAGGAAGAGGCCAATTCAGCCCCTACTCGAGCCTGTTACACCGGAACATGAGGAGACCCATTCAGCCCCTTCTCGAGCCTGTTACAAAGGAACAGGAGGAAGCCATTCAGCCCCTATCGAGCCTGTTACACAGGAACAGGAGGAGGCCCATTCAGCCCCCATCGAGCCTGTTACACAGGAACAGGAGGAGGTCCATTCAGCCCCTTCACAAGCCTGTTACACAGGAACAGGAGAAGGCCCATTCAGCACCTCGAGCCTGTTACACAGGAACAGGAGGAGCCCATTCAGCACCTCGAGCCTGTTAACCAGGAACAGGAGGAGGCCATTCAGCCCCTTTCGAGCTTGTTACACAGGAACAGGAGGAGGTCCATTCAGCCCCTTCTCGAGCCTGTTACACAGGAACAGGAGAAGGCCCATTCAGCACCTCGAGCCTGTTACACAGGAACAGGAGGAGGCCATTCAGCCCATTTTCGAGCCTGTTACAAAGGAAAAGGTGGAGGCCCATTCAGCCCCTTCTCGAGCCTGATACACATGAACAGGAGGAGGCCATTCAGCCCCCTTCTCGAGCCTGTTACACAGGAACAGGAGGATCCCATTCAGCCCCTCGAGCCTGTTACACAGGAACAGGAGGAGGCCCACTCAGCCCCTTCTCGAGTCTCTTAAACAGGAACAGGAGGAGGCCATTCAGCCCCTTCTCAAGCCTGTTACACAGGAACAGGAGGAGGCCCATTCAGCCCCTTCTCAAGCCTGTTACACAGGAACAGGAGGATCCCATTCAGGCCCTCGAGCCAGTTACTCAAGAACAGGAGGAGGCCCATCTGCCCCTCGAGCCTGTTACACAGGAACTTGAGGATCCCATTCAGCCCCTTCTCGAGCCTGTTCCACAGGAACAGAGGAGGCCCATTCAGCCCCTTCTCGAGCATGTTACACAGGAACAGGAGGAGGCCCATTCAGCCCCTTCTCGAGCCTGTTACACAGGAACAGGAGGAGGTCCATTCAGCCCCTTCTCGAGCCTGTTACACAGGAACAGGAGGAGGCCCATTCAGCCCCTTCTCGAGCCTGTTACAGAGGAACAGGAGGAGGCCCATTCAGCCCCTCTTGAGTCTGTTACACAGGAACAGGAGGAGGGCCATTCAGCCCCCACGAGCCTGTTACACAGGAACAGGAGGAGGGCCATTCAGCCCCCTCGAGCCTGTTACACAGGAACAGGAGGATCCCATTCAGCCCCTTCTCGAGCCTGTTAACCAGGAACAGGAGGAGGCCCATTCAGCCCCTTCTCGAGCCTGTTACACAGGAACAGGAGCAGGACCATTCAGCCCCTTCTCGAGCCTGTTACACACAAACAGGAGGTGGCCCATTCAGCCCCTCTAGCCTGTTACACAGGAACAGGAGGAGGCCATTCAGCCCATTCTCGAGCCTGTTACACAGGAACAGGAGGATCCCATTCAGCCCATTCTCGAGCCTGTTACAGAGGAACAGGAGGAGGCCCATTCAGCCTCTCGTGCCTGTTACACAGGAACAGGAGGATCCCATTCAGCCCCTTCTCGAGCCTGTTACACAGGAACAGGAGGAGGCCATTCAGCCCCTTCTCGAGCCTGTTACACAGGAAAAGGAGGAGGCCCATTCAGCTCCTACTCGAGCCTGTTACACAGGAAGAGGAGGAGCCCATTCAGCCCCTCGAGCCTGTTACATAGGAACAGGAGGAGGCCCATTCAGCCCCTTCTCGAGCCTGTTACACAGGAACAGGAGGAGGCCCATTCAGCCCCTTCTCGAGCCTGTTACACAGGAAGAGGGGGAGGCCCATTCAGCCCCTTCTCGAGACTTTTACACAGCTACAGGAGGAGGGCCATTCAGCCCCTTCTCGAGCTTGTTACACAGGAATAGGAGGAGGCCCATTCAGCCCATCGAGCCTGTTACACAGGAACAGGAGGAGCCCATTCAGCCCCTCGAGTCTGTTACAAGGGAACAGGAGGAGCCCATTCAACCCCATCTCGAGCCTGTTACACAGGAACAGGAGGAGGCCCATTCAGCCCCTCGAGCCTGTTACACAGGAACAGGAGGAGGCCCATTCAGCCCCTTCTCGAGCCTGTTACACAGGAACAGGAGGAGGCCCATTCAACCCCTCGAGCCTGTTACTCAGGAACAGAAGGAGGACCATTCAGCCCCTTCTCGAGCCTGTTACACAGGAACAGGAGGAGGTCCATTCAGCCCCTTCTCAAGCCTGTGACACAGGAACAGGAGGAGGCCCAATCAGCTCCTTCTTGAGCCTGTTACACAGGAAAAGGAGGAGGCCATTCAGCCCCTTCTCGAGCCTGTTACACAGGAACAGATGGAGTCCCATTCAGCCCATTTTCGAGACTGTTACACAGGAACAGGAGGAGGCCATTCAGCCCCTTCTCGAGCCTGTTACACAGGAACAGGAGGAGGCCCATTCAGCCCCTTCTCGAGCCTGTTACACAGGAACAGGAAGATCCCATTCAGCTCCTTCTCGAGCCTGTTACACAGGAACAGGAGGAGGCCCATTCAGCCCCTCGAGCCTGTTACACAGGAACAGGAGGAGGCCCATTCAGCCCCTTCTCGAGCCTGTTACACAGGAACAGGAGGAGGCCATTCAGCCCCTTCTCGAGCCTGTTACACAGGAACAGGAGGAGGCCCATTCAGCCCCTTCTCGAGCCTGTTACACAGGAACAGGAGGAGGCCATTCAGCCCCTTCTCGAGCCTGTTACACAGGAACAGGAGGAGGCCCATTCAGCCCCTTCTCGAGCCTGTTACACAGGAACAGGAGGAGGCCCATTCAGCCCCTAGAGCCTGTTACACAGGAACAGGAGGAGGCCCATTCAGCCCCTTCTGGATCCAGTTTCAAGGAACAGGAGGAGGGGCATTCAGCCCCTTCTCGAGCCTGTTACACAGGAACAGGAGGAGGCCCATTCAGCCCCTCTCGAGTCTGTTACACAGGAACAGGAGGAGGCCATTCAGCCCCTTCTGGATCCAGTTACACAGGAACAGGAGGAGGCCATTCATCCCCCTCGAGCCTGTTACACAGGAACAGGAGGAGGCCCATTCAGCCCCTTCTCAAGCCTGTTACACAGGAACAGGAGGAGGGCCATTCAGCCCCTTCTGGATCCAGTTACACAGGAACAGGAGGGGGCCCATTCAGCCCCTTCTCGAGCCTGTTACACAGTAACAGGAGGAGGCCCATTCAGCCCCTTCTCGAGCCTGTTACACAGGAACAGGAGGAGGCCATTCAGCCCCTCGAGCCTGTTACACAGGAACAGGAGGAGGCCCATTCAGCCCCTTCTCGAGCCTGTTACGCAGTAACAGGAGGAGGCCCATTCAGCCCCTCGATCCTGTTACACAGGAACAGGAGGAGCCCATTCAGCCCCTTCTCGAGCCTGTTACACAGGAACAGGAGGAGGCCCATTCAGCCCCTTCTCGAGCCTGTTACACACAAACAGGAGGTGGCCCATTCAGCCCCTCTAGCCTGTTACACAGGAACAGGAGGAGGCCCTGTCAGCCCCTTCTCGAGCCTGTTACACAGGAACAGGAGGAGGGCCATTCAGCCCCTTCTCGAGCCTGTTACACAGGAACAGGAGGAGGGCCATTCAGCCCCTTCTCGAGCCTGTTACACAGGAAAAGGAGGAGGGCCATTCAGCCCCTTCTCGAGCCTGTTACACAGGAACAGGAAGAGGCCCATTCAGCCCCTACTCGAGCCTGTTACACAGGAACAGGAGGAGCCCATTCAGCACCTCGAGCCTGTTACACAGGAACAGGAGGAAGCCCATTCAGCCCCTTCTCGAGCCTGTTACACAGGAACAGGAGGAGGGCCATTCAGCCCCTTCTCGAGCCTGTTACACCGGAACATGAGGAGGCCCATTCAGCACATCGAGCCTGTTACACAGGAACAGGAGGAGGCCATTCAGCCCCTTCTCGAGCCTGTTACACAGGAACAGGAGGAGGTCCATTCAGCCCCTTCTCGAGCCTATTACACAGGAACAGGAGAAGGCCCATTCAGCACCTCGAGCCTGTTACTGAGGAACAGGAGGAGCCCAGTCAGCAACTCGAGCCTGTTAACCAGGAACAGGAGGAGGCCATTCAGCCCCTATCGAGCCTGTTACACAGGAACAGGAGGAGGTCCATTCAGCCCCTTCTCGAGCCTGTTACACAGGAACAGGAGGAGGCCCATTCAGCCCATTCTCGAGCCTGTTACACAGGAAAAGGAGGAGTCGCATTCAGCCCCTTCTCGAGCCTGATACACAGGAACAGGAGGAGGCCATTCAGCCCCTCGAGCCTGTTACACAGGAACAGCAGGAGGCCCACTCAGCCCCTTCTCGAGCCTGTTACACAGGAATAGGAGGATCCCATTCAGGCACTCGAGCCTGTTACTCAAGAACAGGAGGAGGCCCATCTGCCCCTCGAGCCTGTTACACAGGAACATGAGAATCCCATTCAGCCCCTCTCGAGCCTGTTCCACAGGAACAGGAGGAGGCCCATTCAGCCACTTCTCGAGCCTGTTACACAGGAACAGGAGGATCCCATTCAGCCCCTTCTCGAGCCTGTTACACAGGAACAGGAGGAGGCCATTCAGCCCCTTCTCGAGCCTGTTACACAGGAACAGGAGGAGGCCATTCAGCCCCTTCTCGAGACTGTTGCAGAGGAACGGGAGGAGGCCCATTCAGCCCCTTCTCGAGCCTGTTACAGAGGAACAGGAGGAGGGCCATTCAGCCACTCTCGAGCCTGTTAAACAGGAACAGGAGGAGGGCCATTCAGCCCCTCTAACCTTTTACACAGGAACAGGAGGAGGCCATTCAGCCTCTTCTCAAGCCTGTTACACAGGTACAGGAGGAGTCCATTCAGCCCCTCTCGAGCCTGTTACACAGGAACAGGAGGAGGCACATTCAGCCCCTTCTCGAGACTCTAACACAGGAACAGGAGGAGGCCATTCAGCCCCTAAAGCCTGTTGCACAGGAACAAGAGGAGCCCATTCAGACCCTCGAGCCTGTTACACAGGAACAGGAGGAGGACCATTCAGCCCCACGAGCTTCTTACACAGGAACAAGAGGAGGACATTCAGCCTCTTCTCGAGCCTGTTACATAGGAACAGGAGGAGGCTCATTCATCCCATCGAGCCTGTTACAGAAGATCAAATGGAGGCCATTCAGCCCCTTCTCGAGCCTGTTACACAGGAACAGGAGGATCCCATTCAGCCCCTTCTCGAGCCTGTTACACAGGAACAGGAGGAGGTGAATTCATCCCCTCGAGCCTGTTACACAGGAACAGGAGGAGGTCCATTCAGCCCCATCTCGAGCCTGTTACACAGGAAAAGGAAGAGGCCAATTCAGCCCCTACTCGAGCCTGTTACACCGGAACATGAGGAGACCCATTCAGCCCCTTCTCGAGCCTGTTACAAAGGAACAAGAGGAAGCCATTCAGCCCCTATCGAGCCTGTTACACAGGAACAGGAGGAGGCCCATTCAGCCCCCATCGAGCCTGTTACACAGGAACAGGAGGAGGGCCATTCAGCCCCTTCTCGAGCCTGTTACACCGGAACATGAGGAGGCCCATTCAGCACATCGAGCCTGTTACACAGGAACAGGAGGAGGCCATTCAGCCCCTTCTCGAGCCTGTTACACAGGAACAGGAGGAGGTCCATTCAGCCCCTTCTCGAGCCTATTACACAGGAACAGGAGAAGGCCCATTCAGCACCTCGAGCCTGTTACTGAGGAACAGGAGGAGCCCAGTCTGCAACTCGAGCCTGTTAACCAGGAACAGGAGGAGGCCATTCAGCCCCTATCGAGCCTGTTACACAGGAACAGGAGGAGGTCCATTCAGCCCCTTCTCGAGCCTGTTACACAGGAACAGGAGGAGGCCCATTCAGCCCATTCTCGAGCCTGTTACACAGGAAAAGGAGGAGTCGCATTCAGCCCCTTCTCGAGCCTGATACACAGGAACAGGAGGAGGCCATTCAGCCCCTCGAGCCTGTTACACAGGAACAGGAGGAGGCCCACTCAGCCCCTTCTCGAGCCTGTTACACAGGAATAGGAGGATCCCATTCAGGCACTCGAGCCTGTTACTCAAGAACAGGAGGAGGCCCATCTGCCCCTCGAGCCTGTTACACAGGAACATGAGAATCCCATTCAGCCCCTCTCGAGCCTGTTCCACAGGAACAGGAGGAGGCCCATTCAGCCACTTCTCGAGCCTGTTACACAGGAACAGGAGGATCCCATTCAGCCCCTTCTCGAGCCTGTTACACAGGAACAGGAGGAGGCCATTCAGCCCCTTCTCGAGCCTGTTACACAGGAACAGGAGGAGGCCATTCAGCCCCTTCTCGAGACTGTTGCAGAGGAACGGGAGGAGGCCCATTCAGCCCCTTCTCGAGCCTGTTACAGAGGAACAGGAGGAGGGCCATTCAGCCACTCTCGAGCCTGTTACACAGGAACAGGAGGAGGGCCATTCAGCCCCTCTAACCTTTTACACAGGAACAGGAGGAGGCCATTCAGCCTCTTCTCAAGCCTGTTACACAGGTACAGGAGGAGGCCATTCAGCCCCTCTCGAGCCTGTTACACAGGAACAGGAGGAGGCACATTCAGCCCCTTCTCGAGACTCTAACACAGGAACAGGAGGAGGCCATTCAGCCCCTAAAGCCTGTTGCACAGGAACAAGAGGAGCCCATTCAGACCCTCGAGCCTGTTACACAGGAACAGGAGGAGGACCATTCAGCCCCACGAGCTTCTTACACAGGAACAAGAGGAGGACATTCAGCCTCTTCTCGAGCCTGTTACATAGGAACAGGAGGAGGCTCATTCATCCCATCGAGCCTGTTACAGAAGATCAAATGGAGGCCATTCAGCCCCTTCTCGAGCCTGTTACACAGGAACAGGAGGATCCCATTCAGCCCCTTCTCGAGCCTGTTACACAGGAACAGGAGGAGGTGAATTCATCCCCTCGAGCCTGTTACACAGGAACAGGAGGAGGTCCATTCAGCCCCATCTCGAGCCTGTTACACAGGAAAAGGAAGAGGCCAATTCAGCCCCTACTCGAGCCTGTTACACCGGAACATGAGGAGACCCATTCAGCCCCTTCTCGAGCCTGTTACAAAGGAACAAGAGGAAGCCATTCAGCCCCTATCGAGCCTGTTACACAGGAACAGGAGGAGGCCCATTCAGCCCCCATCGAGCCTGTTACACAGGAACAGGAGGAGGTCCATTCAGCCCCTTCACAAGCCTGTTACACAGGAACAGGAGAAGGCCCATTCAGCACCTCGAGCCTGTTACACAGGAACAGGAGGAGCCCATTCAGCACCTCGAGCCTGTTAACCAGGAACAGGAGGAGGCCATTCAGCCCCTTTCGAGCTTGTTACACAGGAACAGGAGGAGGTCCATTCAGCCCCTTCTCGAGCCTGTTACACAGGAACAGGAGAAGGCCCATTCAGCACCTCGAGCCTGTTACACAGGAACAGGAGGAGGCCATTCAGCCCATTTTCGAGCCTGTTACAAAGGAAAAGGTGGAGGCCCATTCAGCCCCTTCTCGAGCCTGATACACATGAACAGGAGGAGGCCATTCAGCCCCCTTCTCGAGCCTGTTACACAGGAACAGGAGGATCCCATTCAGCCCCTCGAGCCTGTTACACAGGAACAGGAGGAGGCCCACTCAGCCCCTTCTCGAGCCTCTTAAACAGGAACAGGAGGAGGCCATTCAGCCCCTTCTCAAGCCTGTTACACAGGAACAGGAGGAGGCCCATTCAGCCCCTTCTCAAGCCTGTTACACAGGAACAGGAGGATCCCATTCAGGCCCTCGAGCCAGTTACTCAAGAACAGGAGGAGGCCCCTCTGCCCCTCGAGCCTGTTACACAGGAACTTGAGGATCCCATTCAGCTCCTTCTCGAGCCTGTTACACAGGAACAGGAAGAGGCCCATTCAGCCCCTACTCGAGCCTGTTACACAGGAACAGGAGGAGCCCATTCAGCACATCGAGCCTGTTACACAGGAACAGGAGGAGGCCATTCAGCCCCTTCTCGAGCCTGTTACACAGGAACAGGAGGAGGTCCATTCAGCCCCTTCTCGAGCCTATTACACAGGAACAGGAGAAGGCCCATTCAGCACCTCGAGCCTGTTACTGAGGAACAGGAGGAGCCCAGTCAGCAACTCGAGCCTGTTAACCAGGAACAGGAGGAGGCCATTCAGCCCCTATCGAGCCTGTTACACAGGAACAGGAGGAGGTCCATTCAGCCCCTTCTCGAGCCTGTTACACAGGAACAGGAGGAGGCCCATTCAGCCCATTCTCGAGCCTGTTACACAGGAAAAGGAGGAGTCGCATTCAGCCCCTTCTCGAGCCTGATACACAGGAACAGGAGGAGGCCATTCAGCCCCTCGAGCCTGTTACACAGGAACAGGAGGAGGCCCACTCAGCCCCTTCTCGAGCCTGTTACACAGGAATAGGAGGATCCCATTCAGGCACTCGAGCCTGTTACTCAAGAACAGGAGGAGGCCCATCTGCCCCTCGAGCCTGTTACACAGGAACATGAGAATCCCATTCAGCCCCTCTCGAGCCTGTTCCACAGGAACAGGAGGAGGCCCATTCAGCCACTTCTCGAGCCTGTTACACAGGAACAGGAGGATCCCATTCAGCCCCTTCTCGAGCCTGTTACACAGGAACAGGAGGAGGCCATTCAGCCCCTTCTCGAGCCTGTTACACAGGAACAGGAGGAGGCCATTCAGCCCCTTCTCGAGACTGTTGCAGAGGAACGGGAGGAGGCCCATTCAGCCCCTTCTCGAGCCTGTTACAGAGGAACAGGAGGAGGGCCATTCAGCCACTCTCGAGCCTGTTACACAGGAACAGGAGGAGGGCCATTCAGCCCCTCTAACCTTTTACACAGGAACAGGAGGAGGCCATTCAGCCTCTTCTCAAGCCTGTTACACAGGTACAGGAGGAGGCCATTCAGCCCCTCTCGAGCCTGTTACACAGGAACAGGAGGAGGCACATTCAGCCCCTTCTCGAGACTCTAACACAGGAACAGGAGGAGGCCATTCAGCCCCTAAAGCCTGTTGCACAGGAACAAGAGGAGCCCATTCAGACCCTCGAGCCTGTTACACAGGAACAGGAGGAGGACCATTCAGGCCCACGAGCTTCTTACACAGGAACAAGAGGAGGACATTCAGCCTCTTCTCGAGCCTGTTACATAGGAACAGGAGGAGGCTCATTCATCCCATCGAGCCTGTTACAGAAGATCAAATGGAGGCCATTCAGCCCCTTCTCGAGCCTGTTACACAGGAACAGGAGGATCCCATTCAGCCCCTTCTCGAGCCTGTTACACAGGAACAGGAGGAGGTGAATTCATCCCCTCGAGCCTGTTACACAGGAACAGGAGGAGGTCCATTCAGCCCCATCTCGAGCCTGTTACACAGGAAAAGGAAGAGGCCAATTCAGCCCCTACTCGAGCCTGTTACACCGGAACATGAGGAGACCCATTCAGCCCCTTCTCGAGCCTGTTACAAAGGAACAAGAGGAAGCCATTCAGCCCCTATCGAGCCTGTTACACAGGAACAGGAGGAGGCCCATTCAGCCCCCATCGAGCCTGTTACACAGGAACAGGAGGAGATCCATTCAGCCCCTTCACAAGCCTGTTACACAGGAACAGGAGAAGGCCCATTCAGCACCTCGAGCCTGTTACACAGGAACAGGAGGAGCCCATTCAGCACCTCGAGCCTGTTAACCAGGAACAGGAGGAGGCCATTCAGCCCCTTTCGAGCTTGTTACACAGGAACAGGAGGAGGTCCATTCAGCCCCTTCTCGAGCCTGTTACACAGGAACAGGAGAAGGCCCATTCAGCACCTCGAGCCTGTTACACAGGAACAGGAGGAGGCCATTCAGCCCATTTTCGAGCCTGTTACAAAGGAAAAGGTGGAGGCCCATTCAGCCCCTTCTCGAGCCTGATACACATGAACAGGAGGAGGCCATTCAGCCCCCTTCTCGAGCCTGTTACACAGGAACAGGAGGATCCCATTCAGCCCCTCGAGCCTGTTACACAGGAACAGGAGGAGGCCCACTCAGCCCCTTCTCGAGCCTCTTAAACAGGAACAGGAGGAGGCCATTCAGCCCCTTCTCAAGCCTGTTACACAGGAACAGGAGGAGGCCCATTCAGCCCCTTCTCAAGCCTGTTACACAGGAACAGGAGGATCCCATTCAGGCCCTCGAGCCAGTTACTCAAGAACAGGAGGAGGCCCATCTGCCCCTCGAGCCTGTTACACAGGAACTTGAGGATCCCATTCAGCTCCTTCTCGAGCCTGTTACACGGGAACAGGAAGAGGCCCATTCAGCCCCTTCTCGAGCCTGTTCCACAGGAACAGGAGGAGGCCCATTCAGCCCCTTCTCGAGCATGTTACACAGGAACAGGAGGAGGCCCATTCAGCCCCTTCTCGAGCCTGTTACACAGGAACAGGAGGAGGTCCATTCAGCCCCTTCTCGAGCCTGTTACACAGGAACAGGAGGAGGCCCATTCAGCCCCTTCTCGAGCCTGTTACAGAGGAACAGGAGGAGGCCCATTCAGCCCCTCGAGCCTGTTACACAGGAACAGGAGGAGGCCCATTCAGCCCCTTCTCGAGCCTGTTACAGAGGAACAGGAGGAGGCCCATTCAGCCCCTTCTCCAGCATGTTACACAGGAACAGGAGGATCCCATTCAGCCCCTCTTGAGTCTGTTACACAGGAACAGGAGGAGGGCCATTCAGCCCCCACGAGCCTGTTACACAGGAACAGGAGGAGGGCCATTCAGCCCCCTCGAGCGTGTTACACAGGAACAGGAGGAGGCCCATTCAGCCCCTTCTCGAGCCTGTTACACAGGAACAGGAGGAGGCCATTCAGCCCCTCCTCGAGCCTGTTACACAGGAACAGGAGGAGGTCCATTCAGCCCCTCGAGCCTGTTACACAGGAACAGGAGGAGGCCCATTCAGCCCCTTCTCGAGCCTGTTACACAGGAACAGGAGGAGGAGCCCATTCAGCCCCTCGAGCCTGTTACACAGGAACAGGAGGAGGCCCATTCAGCCCCTCGAGCCGGTTACATAGGAAGAGGATGATTCCATTCAGCCGCTTCTCGAGCCTGTTACACAGGAACAGGAGGAGGTGAATTCAGCCCCTCGAGCCTGTTACACAGGAACAGGAGGAGGTCCATTCAGCCCCTTCTCGAGCCTGTTACACAGGAAAAGGAGGAGGCCCATTCAGCCCCTTCTCGAGCCTGTTACACAGGAAAAGGAGGAGGCCCATTCAGCCCCTTCTCGAGCCTGTTACATAGGAACAGGAGGAGGACCATTCAGCACATCGAGCCTGTTACACAGGAACAGGAGGAGGCCATTCAGCCCCTATCGAGCCTGTTGCACAGGAACAGGAGGAGGCCCGTTCAGCCCCTTCTCGAGCCTGTTACACAGGAACAGGAGGAGGCCCATTCAGCCCCTTCTCGAGCCTGTTACACAGGAAAAGGAGAAGGCCCATTCAGCACCTCGAGTCTGTTACTGAGGAACAGGAGGAGCACATTCAGCACCTCGAGCCTGTTAACCAGGAACAGGAGGAGGCCATTCAGCCCCTATCGAGCCTGTTACACAGGAACAGGAGGAGGTCCATTCAGCCCCTTCTCGAGCCTGTTACACAGGAACAGGAGGAGGCCCATTCAGCCCATTCTCGAGCCTGTTACACAGGAAAAGGAGGAGGCCCATTCAGCCCTCTCTCGAGCCTGATACACAGGAACAGGAGGAGGCCATTCAGCCCCTTCTCGAGCCTGTTACACAGGAACAGGAGGATCCCATTCAGCCCCTCGAGCCTGTTACACAGGAACAGGAGGAGGCCCACTCAGCCCCTTCTCGAGCCTCTTAAACAGGAACAGGAGGAGGCCATTCAGCCCATTCTCGAGCCTGTTACACAGGAACAGGAGGAGGCCCATTCAGCCCCTTCTCAAGCCTGTTACACAGGAACAGGAGGATCACAATCAGGCCCTCGAGCCTGTTACTCAAGAACAGGAGGAGGCCCATCTGCCCCTCGAGCCTGTTACACAGGAACAGGAGGAGGCCATTCAGCCCCTTCTCGAGCCTCTAACACAGGAACAGGAGGAGGCCATTCAGCCCCTAAAGCCTGTTACACAGGAACAAGAGGAGCCCGTTCAGCCCCACGAGCTTTTTACACAGGAACAGGAGGAAGACATTCAGCCCCTTCTCGAGCCTGTTACACAGGAACAGGAGGATCCCATTCAGCCCCTTCTCGAGCCTGTTACACAGGAACAGGGGGATCCCATTCAGCCCCTTCTCAAGCCTGTTACACAGGAACAGGAGGAGGCCCGTTCCGCCCCTATTCGAGCCTGTTACACAGGAACAGGAGCAGGACCATTCAGCCCCTTCTCGAGCCTGTTACACAGGAACAGGAGGAGGCCAATTCAGCCCCTTCTCGAGCCTGTTACACAGGAACAGGAGGAGGCCCAGTCAGCCCCTTCTCGAGCCTGTTACACAGGAACAGGAGGAGGCCCATTCAGCCCCTTCTTGAGTCTGTTGCACAGGAACAGGAGGAGGCCATTCAGCCCCTTCTCGAGCCTGTTACACAGGAACATGAGGAGGCCCATTCAGCCTCTTCTCGAGCCTGTTACACAGGAACAGGAGGAGGGCCATTCAGCCCCTTCTCGAGCCTGTTACACAGGAACAGGACGAGGTCCATTCAGCCCCTATTCGAGCCTGTTACACAGGAACAGGAGGATTCCATTCAGCCCCTTCTCGAGCCTGTTACACTGGAACAGGAGCAGGACCATTCAGCCCCTTCTCGAGCCTGTTACACACAAACAGGAGGTGGCCCATTCAGCCCCTCTAGCCTGTTACACAGGAACAGGAGGAGGCCCTGTCAGCCCCTTCTCGAGCCTGTTACACAGGAACAGGAGGAGGGCCATTCAGCCCCTTCTCGAGCCTGTTACACAGGAACAGGAGGAGGGCCATTCAGCCCCTTCTCGAGCCTGTTACACAAGAACAGGAGGAGGCCATTCAGCCCCTTCTCGAGCCTGTTACACAGGAACAGGAGGAGGCCCATTCAGCCCCTACTCGAGCCTGTTACACAGGAACAGGAGGAGGCCATTCAGCCCCTCGAGCCTGTTACACAGGAACAGGAGGAGGCCCATTGAGCCCCTTCTCGAGCCTGTTACACAGGAACAGGAGGAGGCCCATTCAACCCCTTCTCGAGCCTGTTACACAGGAACAGGAGGAGGCCCATTCAGCCCCTTCTCAGTCCTGTTACACAGGAACAGGAGGAGGCCCATTCAGCCCCTTCTCAGTCCTGTTACACAGGAACGGGAGGATCCCATTCAGCCCCTTCTCGAGCCTGTTACACAGGAACAGGAGGATCCCATTCAGCCCCTTCTCGAGCCTGTTACACAGGAACAGGAGGATCCCATTCAGCCCCTTCTCGAGCCTGTTACACAGGAACAGGACGATCCCATTCAGCCCCATCTCGAGACTGTTACACAGGAACAGGAGGATTTCATTCAGCCCCTTCTCGAGCCTGTTACACAGGAACAAGAGGAGGGCCATTCAGCCCCTTCTCGAGCCTGTTACACAGGAACAGGAGGTGGCCCATTCAGCCCCCAGAGGCTGTTACACAGGAACAGGAGGAGGCCCATTCAGCCCCTCCTCGAGCGTGTTACACAGGAACAGGAGGAGTCCCATTCAGCCCCTTCTCGAGCCTGTTACACAGGAACAGGAGGAGGCCATTCAGCCCCTCCTCGAGCCTGTTACACAGGAACATGAGGAGGTCCATTCAGCCCCTCGAGCCTGTTACACAGGAACAGGAGGAGGCCCATTCAGCCCCTTCTCGAGCCTGTTACACAGGAACAGGAGGAGGAGCCCATTCAGCCCCTCGAGCCTGTTACACAGGAACAGGAGGAGGCCCATTCAGCCCCTTCTCGAGCCTGTTACACAGGAACAGGAAGAGGCCCATTCAGCACCTCGAGCCTGTTACACAGGAACAGGAGGATCCCATTCAGCCCCTTCTCGAGCCTGTTACACAGGAACAGGAGGAGGCCCATTCAGCCCCTTCTCGAGCCTGTTACACAGGAACAGGAGGAGGACCATTCAGCACATCGAGTCTGTTACACAGGAACAGGAGGAGGCCATTCAGCCCCTATCGAGCCTGTTACACAGGAACAGGAGGAGGCCCGTTCAGCCCCTTCTCGAGCCTGTTACACAGGAACAGGAGGAGGCCCATTCAGCCCCTTCTCGAGCCTGTTACACAGGAAAAGGAGAAGGCCCATTCAGCACCTCGAGTCTGTTACTGAGGAACAGGAGGAGCACATTCAGCACCTCGAGCCTGTTAACCAGGAACAGGAGGAGGCCATTCAGCCCCTATCGAGCCTGTTACACAGGAACAGGAGGAGGTCCATTCAGCCCCTTCTCGAGCCTGTTACACAGGAACAGGAGGAGGCCCATTCAGCCCATTCTCGAGCCTGTTACACAGGAAAAGGAGGAGGCCCATTCAGCCCTCTCTCGAGCCTGATACACAGGAACAGGAGGAGGCCATTCAGCCCCTTCTCGAGCCTGTTACACAGGAACAGGAGGATCCCATTCAGCCCCTCGAGCCTGTTACACAGGAACAGGAGGAGGCCCACTCAGCCCCTTCTCGAGCCTCTTAAACAGGAACAGGAGGAGGCCATTCAGCCCATTCTCGAGCCTGTTACACAGGAACAGGAGGAGGCCCATTCAGCCCCTTCTCAAGCCTGTTACACAGGAACAGGAGGATCCCAATCAGGCCCTCGAGCCTGTTACTCAAGAACAGGAGGAGGCCCATCTGCCCCTCGAGCCTGTTACACAGGAACATGAGGATCCCATTCAGCCCCTTCTCGAGCCTCTAACACAGGAACAGGAGGAGGCCATTCAGCCCCTAAAGCCTGTTACACAGGAACAGGAGGAGCCCATTCAGACCCTCGAGCCTGTTACACAGGAACAGGAGGAGGCCCATTCAGCCCCTTCTTGAGTCTGTTACACAGGAACAGGAGGATCCCATTCAGCCCCTTCTCGAGCCTGTTACACAGGAACAGGAGGAGGCCCATTCCGCCCCTATTCGAGCCTGTTACACAGGAACAGGAGGAGGACCATTCAGCCCCTTCTCGAGCCTGTTACAGAGGAACAGGAGGAGGCCCAGTCAGCCCCTTGTCGAGCCTGTTACACAGGAACAGGAGGAGGCCCATTCAGCCCCTTCTCGAGCCTGTTACACAGGAACAGGAGGAGGCCCATTCAGCACATCGAGCCTGTTACACAGGAAAAGGAGGAGGCCCATTCAGCCCCTTCTCGAGCCTCTTACATAGGAACAGGAGGAGGACCATTCAGCACATCGAGTCTGTTACACAGGAACAGGAGGAGGTCATTCAGCCCCTATCGAGCCTGTTACACAGGAACAGGAGGAGGCCCGTTCAGCCCCTTCTCGAGCCTGTTACACAGGAACAGGAGGAGGCCCATTCAGCCCCTTCTCGAGCCTGTTACACAGGAACAGGAGGAGGCCAATTCAGCCCCTTCTCGAGCCTGTTACACAGGAACAGGAGGAGTCCCAGTCAGCCCCTTGTCGAGCCTGTTACACAGGAACAGGAGGAGGCCCATTCAGCCCCTTCTTGAGTCTGTTGCACAGGAACAGGAGGAGGCCATTCAGCCCCTTCTCGAGCCTGTTACACAGGAACAGGAGGAGGGCCATTCAGCCCCTTCTCGAGCCTGTTACACAGGAACAGGACGAGGTCCATTCAGCCCCTTCTCGAGCCTGTTACACAGGAACAGGAGGAGGCCCATTCCGCCCCTATTCGAGCCTGTTACACAGGTACAGGAGGATTCCATTCAGCCCCTTCTCGAGCCTGTTACACTGGAACAGGAGCAGGACCATTCAGCCCCTTCTCGAGCCTGTTACACACAAACAGGAGGTGGCCCATTCTGCCCCTCTAGCCTGTTACACAGGAACAGGAGGAGGCCCTGTCAGCCCCTTCTCGAGCCTGTTACACAGGAACAGGAGGAGGGCCATTCAGCCCCTTCTCGAGCCTGTTACACAGGAACAGGAGGAGGGCCATTCAGCCTCTTCTCGAGCCTGTTACACAGGAAAAGGAGGAGGGCCATTCAGCCCCTTCTCGAGCCTGTTACACAGGAACAGGAAGAGGCCCATTCAGCCCCTACTCGAGCCTGTTACACAGGAACAGGAGGAGCCCATTCAGCACCTCGAGCCTGTTACACAGGAACAGGAGGAAGCCCATTCAGCCCCTTCTCGAGCCTGTTACACAGGAACAGGAGGAGGGCCATTCAGCCCCTTCTCGAGCCTGTTACACCGGAACATGAGTAGGCCCATTCAGCACATCGAGCCTGTTACACAGGAACAGGAGGAGGCCATTCAGCCCCTATCGAGCCTGTTACACAGGAACAGGAGGAGGCCCATTCAGCCCCTTCTCGAGCCTGTTACACAGGAACAGGAGGAGGTCCATTCAGCCCCTTCTCGAGCCTATTCCACAGGAACAGGAGAGGGCCCATTCAGCACCTCGAGCCTGTTACTGAGGAACAGGAGGAGCCCAGTCAGCAACTCGAGCCTGTTAACCAGGAACAGGAGGAGGCCATTCAGCCCCTATCGAGCCTGTTACACAGGAACAGGAGGAGGTCCATTCAGCCCCTTCTCGAGCCTGTTACACAGGAACAGGAGGAGGCCCATTCAGCCCATTCTCGAGCCTGTTACACAGGAAAAGGAGGAGGCGCATTCAGCCCCTTCTCGAGCCTGTTACACAGGAACAGGAGGAGGCCATTCAGCCCCTCGAGCCTGTTACACAGGAACAGGATGAGGCCATTCAGCCCCTTCTCGAGCCTGTTACACAGGAACAGGAGGATCCCATTCAGGCACTCGAGCCTGTTACTCAAGAACAGGAGGAGGCCCATCTGCCCCTCGAGCCTGTTACACAGGAACATGAGAATCCCATTCAGCCCCTCTCGAGCCTGTTCCACAGGAACAGGAGGAGGCCCATTCAGCCACTTCTCGAGCCTGTTACACAGGAACAGGAGGATCCCATTCAGCCCCTTCTCGAGCCTGTTACACAGGAACAGGAGGAGGCCATTCAGCCCCTTCTCGAGCCTGTTACACAGGAACAGGAGGAGGCCATTCAGCCCCTTCTCGAGACTGTTGCAGAGGAACGGGAGGAGGCCCATTCAGCCCCTTCTCGAGCCTGTTACAGAGGAACAGGAGGAGGGCCATTCAGCCACTCTAGAGCCCGTTACACAGGAACAGGAGAAGGGCCATTCAGCCCCTCTAACCTTTTACACAGGAACAGGAGGAGGCCATTCAGCCTCTTCTCAAGCCTGTTACACAGGTACAGGAGGAGGCCATTCAGCCCCTCTCGAGCCTGTTACACAGGAACAGGAGGAGGCACATTCAGCCCCTTCTCGAGACTCTAACACAGGAACAGGAGGAGGCCATTCAGCCCCTAAAGCCTGTTACACAGGAACAAGAGGAGCCCATTCAGACCCTCGAGCCTGTTACACAGGAACAGGAGGAGGACCATTCAGGCCCACGAGCTTCTTACACAGGAACAAGAGGAGGACATTCAGCCTCTTCTCGAGCCTGTTACATAGGAACAGGAGGAGGCTCATTCATCCCATCGAGCCTGTTACAGAAGATCAAATGGAGGCCATTCAGCCCCTTCTCGAGCCTGTTACACAGGAACAGGAGGATCCCATTCAGCCCCTTCTCGAGCCTGTTACACAGGAACAGGAGGAGGTGAATTCATCCCCTCGAGCCTGTTACACAGGAACAGGAGGAGGTCCATTCAGCCCCATCTCGAGCCTGTTACACAGGAAAAGGAAGAGGCCAATTCAGCCCCTACTCGAGCCTGTTACACCGGAACATGAGGAGACCCATTCAGCCCCTTCTCGAGCCTGTTACAAAGGAACAGGAGGAAGCCATTCAGCCCTATCGAGCCTGTTACACAGGAACAGGAGGAGGCCCATTCAGCCCCCATCGAGCCTGTTACACAGGAACAGGAGGAGGTCCATTCAGCCCCTTCACAAGCCTGTTACACAGGAACAGGAGAAGGCCCATTCAGCACCTCGAGCCTGTTACACAGGAACAGGAGGAGCCCATTCAGCACCTCGAGCCTGTTAACCAGGAACAGGAGGAGGCCATTCAGCCCCTTTCGAGCTTGTTACACAGGAACAGGAGGAGGTCCATTCAGCCCCTTCTCGAGCCTGTTACACAGGAACAGGAGAAGGCCCATTCAGCACTTCGAGCCTGTTACACAGGAACAGGAGGAGGCCATTCAGCCCATTTTCGAGCCTGTTACAAAGGAAAAGGTGGAGGCCCATTCAGCCCCTTCTCGAGCCTGTTACACATGAACAGGAGGAGGCCATTCAGCCCCCTTCTCGAGCCTGTTACACAGGAACAGGAGGATCCCATTCAGCCCCTCGAGCCTGTTACACAGGAACAGGAGGAGGCCCACTCAGCCCCTTCTCGAGCCTCTTAAACAGGAACAGGAGGAGGCCATTCAGCCCCTTCTCAAGCCTGTTACACAGGAACAGGAGGAGGCCCATTCAGCCCCTTCTCAAGCCTGTTACACAGGAACAGGAGGATCCCATTCAGGCCCTCGAGCCAGTTACTCAAGAACAGGAGGAGGCCCATCTGCCCCTCGAGCCTGTTACACAGGAACTTGAGGATCCCATTCAGCTCCTTCTCGAGCCTGTTACACGGGAACAGGAAGAGGCCCATTCAGCCCCTTCTCGAGCCTGTTCCACAGGAACAGGAGGAGGCCCATTCAGCCCCTTCTCGAGCATGTTACACAGGAACAGGAGGAGGCCCATTCAGCCCCTTCTCGAGCCTGTTACACAGGAACAGGAGGAGGTCCATTCAGCCCCTTCTCGAGCCTGTTACACAGGAACAGGAGGAGGCCCATTCAGCCCCTCGAGCCTGTTACACAGGAACAGGAGGAGGCCCATTCAGCCCCTTCTCCAGCATGTTACACAGGAACAGGAGGATCCCATTCAGCCCCTCTTGAGTCTGTTACACAGGAACAGGAGGAGGGCCATTCAGCCCCCACGAGCCTGTTACACAGGAACAGGCGGAGGGCCATTCAGCCCCCTCGAGCCTGTTACACAGGAACAGGAGGATCCCATTCAGCCCCTTCTCGAGCCTGTTAACCAGGAACAGGAGGAGGCCATTCAGCCCCTATCGAGCCTGTTACACAGGAACAGGAGGAGGCCATTCGGCCCCTTCTCGAGCCTGATGCAGAGGAACTGGAGGAGGCCTATTCAGCCCCTTCTCGAGCCTGTTACACAGGAACAGGAGGAGGGCCATTCAGCCCCTCTCGAGCCCGTTACACAGGAAGAGGAGGAGGGCCATTCAGCCCCTCTAACCTGTTACACAGGAACAGGAGGAGGCCCATTCAGCCCCTCTCGAGCCTGTTACACAGGAACAGGAGGAGGCCCATTCAGCCCCTTCTCGAGCCTGTTACACAGGAACAGGAGCAGGACCATTCAGCCCCTTCTCGAGCCTGTTACACACAAACAGGAGGTGGCCCATTCAGCCCCTCTAGCCTGTTACACAGGAACAGGAGGAGGCCATTCAGCCCATTCTCGAGCCTGTTACACAGGAACAGGAGGATCCAATTCAGCCCATTCTCGAGCCTGTTACAGAGGAACAGGAGGAGGCCCATTCAGCCTCTCGTGCCTGTTACACAGGAACAGGAGGATCCCATTCAGCCCCTTCTCGAGCCTGTTACACAGGAACAGGAGGAGGCCATTCAGCCCCTTCTCGAGCCTGTTACACAGGAAAAGGAGGAGGCCCATTCAGCCCCTTCTCCAGCCTGTTACACAGGAACAGGAGGAGGCCATTCAGCCCCTCTCGAGCCTGTTACACAGGAACAGGAGGAGGCCCATTCAGCCCCTTCTCGAGCCTGTTACACAGGAACAGGAGCAGGACCATTCAGCCCCTTCTCGAGCCTGTTACACACAAACAGGAGGTGGCCCATTCAGCCCCTCTAGCCTGTTACACAGGAACAGGAGGAGGCCATTCAGCCCATTCTCGAGCCTGTTACACAGGAACAGGAGGATCCAATTCAGCCCATTCTCGAGCCTGTTACAGAGGAACAGGAGGAGGCCCATTCAGCCTCTCGTGCCTTTTACACAGGAACAGGAGGATCCCATTCAGCCCCTTCTCGAGCCTGTTACACAGGAACAGGAGGAGGCCATTCAGCCCCTTCTCGAGCCTGTTACACAGGAACAGGAGGAGGCCCATTCAGCTCCTACTCGAGCCTGTTACACAGGAAGAGGAGGAGCCCATTCAGCCCCTCGAGCCTGTTACACAGGAACAGGAGGAGGCCCATTCAGCCCCTTCTCAAGCCTGTTACACAGGAACAGGAGGAGGCCCATTCAGCCCCTTCTCGAGCCTGTTACACAGGAAGAGGGGGAGGCCCATTCAGCCCCTTCTCGAGACTTTTACACAGCTACAGGAGGAGGGCCATTCAGCCCCTTCTCGAGCTTGTTACACAGGAACAGGAGGAGGCCCATTCAGCCCATCGAGCCTGTTACACAGGAACAGGAGGAGCCCATTCAGCCCCTCGAGTCTGTTACAAGGGAACAGGAGGAGCCCATTCAACCCCATCTCGAGCCTGTTACACAGGAACAGGAGGAGGCCCATTCAGCCCCTTCTCGAGCCTGTTACACAGGAACAGGAGGAGGCCCATTCAACCCCTCGAGCCTGTTACTCAGGAACAGAAGGAGGACCATTCAGCCCCTTCTCGAGCCTGTAACATAGGAACAGGAGGAGGCCCATTCAGCCCTTCGAGCCTGTTACACAGGAACAGGAGGAGGTCCATTCAGCCCATTTTCGAGACTGTTACACAGGAACAGGAGGAGGCCATTCAGCCCCTTCTCGAGCCTGTTACATAGAAACAGGAGCAGGCCCATTCAGCCCCTTCTCGAGCCTGTTACACAGGAACAGGAAGATCCCATTCAGCTCCTTCTCGAGCCTGTTACACAGGAACAGGAGGAGGCCCATTCAGCCCCTCGAGCCTGTTACACAGGAACATGAGGAGGCCATTCATCCCCTTCTCGAGCCTGTTACACAGGAACAGGAGGAGGCCATTCAACCCCTCGAGACTATTACACAGGAACAGGAGGAGGATCATTCAGACCCTTCTCGAGCCTGTTACACAGGAACAGGAGGAGGCCCATTCAGCCACTTCTCGAGCCTGTTACACAGGAACAGGAGGAGGTCCATTCAGCCCCTTCTCGAGCGTGTTACGCAGGAACAGGAGGAGGCCCATTCAGCCCCTTCTCGAGCCTGTTACACAGGAACAGGAGGAGGCCATTCAGCCCCTTCTCGAGCCTGTTACACAGGAACAGGAGGAGGCCCATTCAGCCCCTTCTCGAGCCTGTTACACAGGAACAGGAGGAGGCCCATTCAGCTCCTCGAGCCTGTTACACAGGAACATGAGGAGGCCATTCATCCCCTTCTCGAGCCTGTTACACAGGAACAGAAGGAGGCCATTCAACCCCTCGAGACTATTACACAGGAACAGGAGGAGGATCATTCAGCCCCTTCTCGAGCCTGTTACACAGGAAAAGGAGGAGGCCCATTCAGCCCCTTCTCGAGCCTGTTACACAGGAACAGGAGGAGGTCCATTCAGCCCCTTCTCGAGCGTGTTACACAGGAACAGGAGGAGGCCCATTCAGCCCCTTCTCGAGCCTGTTACACAGGAACAGGCGGAGGCCATTCAGCCCCTTCTCGAGCCTGTTACACAGGAACAGGAGGAGGCCAATTCAGCCCCTTCTCGAGCCTGTTACACAGGAACAGGAGGAGGCCCATTCAGCCCCTCGAGCCTGTTACACAGGAACAGGAGGAGGCCCATTCAGCCCCTCGAGCCTGTTACACAGGAACAGGAGGAGGCCCATTCAGCCCCTTCTGGATCCAGTTTCAAGGAACAGGAGGAGGGGCATTCAGCCCCTTCTCGAGCCTGTTACACAGGAACAGGAGGAGGCCCATTCAGCCCCTCTCGAGTCTGTTACACAGGAACAGGAGGAGGCCATTCAGCCCCTTCTGGATCCAGTTACACACGAACAGGAGGAGGGCCATTCAGCCCCCTCGAGCCTGTTACACATGAACAGGAGGAGGCACATTCAGCCCCTTCTCAAGCCTGTTACACAGGAACAGGAGGAGGGCCATTCAGCCCCTTCTGGATCCAGTTACACAGGAACAGGAGGGGGCCCATTCAGCCCCTTCTCGAGCCTGTTACACAGTAACAGGAGGAGGCCCATTCAGCCCCTTCTCGAGCCTGTTACACAGGAACAGGAGGAGGCCATTCAGCCCCTCGAGCCTGTTACACAGGAACAGGAGGAGGCCCATTCAGCCCCTTCTCGAGCCTGTTACACAGTAACAGGAGGAGGCCCATTCAGCCCCTCGATCCTGTTACACAGGAACAGGAGGAGCCCATTCAGCCCCTTCTCGAGCCTGTTACACAGGAACAGGAGGAGGCCCATTAAGCCCCTTCTCGAGCCTGTTACACACAAACAGGAGGTGGCCCATTCAGCCCCTCTAGCCTGTTACACAGGAACAGGAGGAGGCCCTGTCAGCCCCTTCTCGAGCCTGTTACACAGGAACAGGAGGAGGGCCATTCAGCCCCTTCTCGAGCCTGTTACACAGGAACAGGAGGAGGGCCATTCAGCCCCTTCTCGAGCCTGTTACACAGGAAAAGGAGGAGGGCCATTCAGCCCCTTCTCGAGCCTGTTACACAGGAACAGGAAGAGGCCCATTCAGCCCCTACTCGAGCCTGTTACACAGGAACAGGAGGAGCCCATTCAGCACCTCGAGCCTGTTACACAGGAACAGGAGGAAGCACATTCAGCCCCTTCTCGAGCCTGTTACACAGGAACAGGAGGAGGGCCATTCAGCCCCTTCTCGAGCCTGTTACACCGGAACATGAGGAGGCCCATTCAGCACATCGAGCCTGTTACACAGGAACAGGAGGAGGCCATTCAGCCCCTTCTCGAGCCTGTTACACAGGAACAGGAGGAGGTCCATTCAGCCCCTTCTCGAGCCTATTACACAGGAACAGGAGGAGGCCCATTCAGCTCCTCGAGCCTGTTACACAGGAACATGAGGAGGCCATTCATCCCCTTCTCAAGCCTGTTACACAGGAACAGGAGGAGGGCCATTCAACCCCTCGAGACTATTACACAGGAACAGGAGGAGGATCATTCAGCCCCTTCTCGAGCCTGTTACACAGGAAAAGGAGGAGGCCCATTCAGCCCCTTCTCGAGCCTGTTACACAGGAACAGGAGGAGGTCCATTCAGCCCCTTCTCGAGCGTGTTACACAGGAACAGGAGGAGGCCCATTCAGCCCCTTCTCGAGCCTGTTACACAGGAACAGGAGGAGGCCATTCAGCCCCTTCTCGAGCCTGTTACACAGGAACAGGAGGAGGCCCATTCAGCCCCTTCTCGAGCCTGTTACACAGGAACAGGAGGAGGCCCATTCAGCCCCTCGAGCCTGTTACACAGGAACAGGAGGAGGCCCATTCAGCCCCTCGAGCCTGTTACACAGGAACAGGAGGAGGCCCATTCAGCCCCTTCTGGATCCAGTTTCAAGGAACAGGAGGAGGGGCATTCAGCCCCTTCTCGAGCCTGTTACACAGGAACAGGAGGAGGCCCATTCAGCCCCTCTCGAGTCTGTTACACAGGAACAGGAGGAGGCCATTCAGCCCCTTCTGGATCCAGTTACACAGGAACAGGAGGAGGGCCATTCAGCCCCCTCGAGCCTGTTACACATGAACAGGAGGAGGCACATTCAGCCCCTTCTCAAGCCTGTTACACAGGAACAGGAGGAGGGCCATTCAGCCCCTTCTGGATCCAGTTACACAGGAACAGGAGGGGGCCCATTCAGCCCCTTCTCGAGCCTGTTACACAGTAACAGGAGGAGGCCCATTCAGCCCCTTCTCGAGCCTGTTACACAGGAACAGGAGGAGGGCATTCAGCCCCTCGAGCCTGTTACACAGGAACAGGAGGAGGCCCATTCAGCCCCTTCTCGAGCCTGTTACACAGTAACAGGAGGAGGCCCATTCAGCCCCTCGATCCTGTTACACAGGAACAGGAGGAGCCCATTCAGCCCCTTCTCGAGCCTGTTACACAGGAACAGGAGGAGGCCCATTCAGCCCCTTCTCGAGCCTGTTACACACAAACAGGAGGTGGCCCATTCAGCCCCTCTAGCCTGTTACACAGGAACAGGAGGAGGCCCTGTCAGCCCCTTCTCGAGCCTGTTACACAGGAACAGGAGGAGGGCCATTCAGCCCCTTCTCGAGCCTGTTACACAGGAACAGGAGGAGGGCCATTCAGCCCCTTCTCGAGCCTGTTACACAGGAAAAGGAGGAGGGCCATTCAGCCCCTTCTCGAGCCTGTTACACAGGAACAGGAAGAGGCCCATTCAGCCCCTACTCGAGCCTGTTACACAGGAACAGGAGGAGCCCATTCAGCACCTCGAGCCTGTTACACAGGAACAGGAGGAAGCACATTCAGCCCCTTCTCGAGCCTGTTACACAGGAACAGGAGGAGGCACATTCAGCCCCTTCTCGAGCCTGTTACACAGGAACAGGAGGAGGGCCATTCAGCCCCTTCTCGAGCCTGTTACACCGGAACATGAGGAGGCCCATTCAGCACATCGAGCCTGTTACACAGGAACAGGAGGAGGCCATTCAGCCCCTTCTCGAGCCTGTTACACAGGAACAGGAGGAGGTCCATTCAGCCCCTTCTCGAGCCTATTACACAGGAACAGGAGAAGGCCCATTCAGCACCTCGAGCCTGTTACTGAGGAACAGGAGGAGCCCAGTCAGCAACTCGAGCCTGTTAACCAGGAACAGGAGGAGGCCATTCAGCCCCTATCGAGCCTGTTACACAGGAACAGGAGGAGGTCCATTCAGCCCCTTCTCGAGCCTGTTACACAGGAACAGGAGGAGTCGCATTCAGCCCCTTCTCGAGCCTGATACACAGGAACAGGAGGAGGCCATTCAGCCCCTCGAGCCTGTTACACAGGAACAGGAGGAGGCCCACTCAGCCCCTTCTCGAGCCTGTTACACAGGAATAGGAGGAGGCCCATTCAGGCACTCGAGCCTGTTACTCAAGAACAGGAGGAGGCCCATCTGCCCCTCGAGCCTGTTACACAGGAACATGAGAATCCCATTCAGCCCCTCTCGAGCCTGTTCCACAGGAACAGGAGGAGGCCCATTCAGCCACTTCTCGAGCCTGTTACACAGGAACAGGAGGATCCCATTCAGCCCCTTCTCGAGCCTGTTACACAGGAACAGGAGGAGGCCATTCAGCCCCTTCTCGAGCCTGTTACACAGGAACAGGAGGAGGCCATTCAGCCCCTTCTCGAGACTGTTGCAGAGGAACGGGAGGAGGCCCATTCAGCCCCTTCTCGAGCCTGTTACAGAGGAACAGGAGGAGGGCCATTCAGCCACTCTCGAGCCCGTTACACAGGAACAGGAGGAGTGCCATTCAGCCCCCTCTAACCTTTTACACAGGAACAGGAGGAGGCCATTCAGCCTCTTCTCAAGCCTGTTACACAGGTACAGGAGGAGGCCATTCAGCCCCTCTCGAGCCTGTTACACAGGAACAGGAGGAGGCACATTCAGCCCCTTCTCGAGACTCTAACACAGGAACAGGAGGAGGCCATTCAGCCCCTAAGCCTGTTACACAGGAACAAGAGGAGCCCATTCAGACCCTCGAGCCTGTTACACAGGAACAGGAGGAGGACCATTCAGGCCCACGAGCTTCTTACACAGGAACAAGAGGAGGACATTCAGCCTCTTCTCGAGCCTGTTACATAGGAACAGGAGGAGGCTCATTCATCCCATCGAGCCTGTTACAGAAGATCAAATGGAGGCCATTCAGCCCCTTCTCGAGCCTGTTACACAGGAACAGGAGGATCCCATTCAGCCCCTTCTCGAGCCTGTTACACAGGAACAGGAGGAGGTGAATTCATCCCCTCGAGCCTGTTACACAGGAACAGGAGGAGGTCCATTCAGCCCCATCTCGAGCCTGTTACACAGGAAAAGGAAGAGGCCAATTCAGCCCCTACTCGAGCCTGTTACACCGGAACATGAGGAGACCCATTCAGCCCCTTCTCGAGCCTGTTACAAAGGAACAGGTGGAAGCCATTCAGCCCCTATCGAGCCTGTTACACAGGAACAGGAGGAGGCCCATTCAGCCCCCATCGAGCCTGTTACACAGGAACAGGAGGAGGTCCATTCAGCCCCTTCACAAGCCTGTTACACAGGAACAGGAGAAGGCCCATTCAGCACCTCGAGCCTGTTACACAGGAACAGGAGGAGCCCATTCAGCACCTCGAGCCTGTTAACCAGGAACAGGAGGAGGCCATTCAGCCCCTTCTCGAGCCTGTTACACAGGAACAGGAGGAGGGCCATTCAGCCCCTCGAGCCTGTTACACAGGAACAGGAGGAGGTCCATTCAGCCCCTTCTCGAGCCTGTTACACAGGAACAGGAGAAGGCCCATTCAGCACCTCGAGCCTGTTACACAGGAACAGGAGGAGGCCATTCAGCCCATTTTCGAGCCTGTTACAAAGGAAAAGGTGGAGGCCCATTCAGCCCATTCTCGAGCCTGATACACATGAACAGGAGGAGGCCATTCAGCCCCCTTCTCGAGCCTGTTACACAGGAACAGGAGGATCCCATTCAGCCCCTCGAGCCTGTTACACAGGAACAGGAGGAGGCCCACTCAGCCCCTTCTCGAGCCTCTTAAACAGGAACAGGAGGAGGCCATTCAGCCCTTCTCAAGCATGTTACACAGGAACAGGAGGAGGCCCAATCAGCCCCTTCTCAAGCCTGTTACACAGGAACAGGAGGATCCCATTCAGGCCCTCGAGCCAGTTACTCAAGAACAGGAGGAGGCCCATCTGCCCCTCGAGCCTGTTACACAGGAACTTGAGGATCCCATTCAGCTCCTTCTCGAGCCTGTTACACGGGAACAGGAGGAGGCCCATTCAGCCCCTTCTCGAGCCTGTTACACAGGAACAGGAGGATCCCATTCAGCCCCTTCTCGAGCCTGTTCCACAGGAACAGGAGGAGGCCCATTCAGCCCCTTCTCGAGCATGTTACACAGGAACAGGAGGAGGCCCATTCAGCCCCTTCTCGAGCCTGTTACACAGGAACAGGAGGAGGTCCATTCAGCCCCTTCTCGAGCCTGTTACACAGGAACAGGAGGAGGCCCATTCAGCCCATTCTCGAGCCTGTTACAGAGGAACAGGAGGAGGCCCATTCAGCCCCTTCTCCAGCATGTTACACAGGAACAGGAGGATCCCATTCAGCCCCTCTTGAGTCTGTTACACAGGAACAGGAGGAGGGCCATTCAGCGCCCACGAGCCTGTTACACAGGAACAGGAGGAGGGCCATTCAGCCCCCTCGAGCCTGTTACACAGGAACAGGAGGATCCCATTCAGCCCCTTCTCGAGCCTGTTAACCAGGAACAGGAGGAGGCCATTCAGCCCCTATCGAGCCTGTTACACAGGAACAGGAGGAGGCCATTCAGCCCCTTCTCGAGCCTGATGCAGAGGAACTGGAGGAGGCCTATTCAGCCCCTTCTCAAGCCTGTTACACAGGAACAGGAGGAGGGCCATTCAGCCCCTCTCGAGCCCGTTACACAGGAAGAGGAGGAGGGCCATTCAGCCCCTCTAACCTGTTACACAGGAACAGGAGGAGGCCCATTCAGCCCCTCTCGAGCCTGTTACACAGGAACAGGAGGAGGCCCATTCAGCCCCTTCTCGAGCCTGTTACACAGGAACAGGAGCAGGACCATTCAGCCCCTTCTCGAGCCTGTTACACACAAACAGGAGGTGGCCCATTCAGCCCCTCTAGCCTGTTACACAGGAACAGGAGGAGGCCATTCAGCCCATTCTCGAGCCTGTTACACAGGAACAGGAGGATCCCATTCAGCCCATTCTCGAGCCTGTTACAGAGGAACAGGAGGAGGCCCATTCAGCCTCTCGTGCCTGTTACACAGGAACAGGAGGATCCCATTCAGCCCCTTCTCGAGCCTGTTACACAGGAACAGGAGGAGGCCATTCAGCCCCTTCTCGAGCCTGTTACACAGGAAAAGGAGGAGGCCCATTCAGCTCCTACTCGAGCCTGTTACACAGGAAGAGGAGGAGGCCCATTCAGCCCCTTCTCAAGCCTGTTACACAGGAACAGGAGGAGGCCCATTCAGCCCCTTCTCGAGTCTGTTATACAGGAACAGGAGGAGGCCATTCAGCCCCTCGAGCCTGTTACACAGGAACAGGTCAACGCCCATTCAGCCCCTTCTCGAGCCTGTTACACAGGAACAGGAGGAGGTCCATTCAGCCCCTCTCGAGCCTGTTACACAGTAACAGGAGGAGGCCCATTCAGCCCCTTCTCGAGCCTGTTACACAGGAACAGGAGGCCCATTCAGCCCCTTCTCGAGCCTGTTACACAGGAACAGGAGGAGGCCATTCAGCCCCTCGAGCCTGTTACACAGGAACAGGAGGAGGCCCATTCAGCCCCTTCTCGAGCCTGTTACACAGTAACAGGAGGAGGCCCATTCAGCCCCTCGATCCTGTTACACAGGAACAGGAGGAGCCCATTCAGCCCCTTCTCGAGCCTGTTACACAGGAACAGGAGGAGGCCCATTCAGCCCCTTCTCGAGCCAGTTACACAGGAACAGGAAGAGGGCCATTCAGCCCCTTCTTGAGCCTGTTACACAGGAACAGGAGGAGGCCCATTCAGCCCCTTCTCGAGCCTGTTACACAGGAACAGGAGGAGGCCCATTCAGCCCCTTCTCGTGCCTGTTACACAGGAACAGGAGGAGGCCCATTCAGCCCCTTCTGGATCCAGTTACACAGGAAGAGGAGGAGGCCCATTCAGCCCCTTCTCGAGACTGTTACACAGGAACTGGAGGAGGCCATTCAGCCCCTCGATCCTGTTACACAGGAACAGGAGGAGGCCCATTCAGCCCCTTCTCGAGCCTGTTACACAGTAACAGAAGGAGGCCCATTCAGCCCCACGAGCCTGTTACACAGGAACAGGAGGAGCCCATTCAGCCCCTTCTTGAGCCTGTTACGCAGGAACAGGAGGAGGCCCATTCAGTCCCTTCTCGAGCCTGTTACACAGGAACAGGAGGAAGGCCAGTCAGCCACTTCTCGAGCCTGTTACACAGGAACAGGAGGAGGCCCATTCAGCCCCTTCTCGAGCCTGTTACACAGGAACAGGAGGAGTCCCATTCAGCCCCTTCTCGAGCCTGTTACACAGGAACAGGAGGATGCCCATTCAGCCCCTTCTTGAGCCTGTCACACAGGAACAGGAGGAGCCCATTCAGACCCTTCTCGAGCCTGGTACACAGGAACAGGAGGAGGACCATTCAGCCCCTTCTCGAGCCTGTTACACAGGAACAGGAGGAGGCCATTCAGCCCCTTCTCGAGCCTGTTACACAGGAACAGGAGGAGGGCCATTCAGCCCCTTCTTGAGCCTGTTACACAGGAACAGGAGGAGGCCCATTCAGCCCCTTCTCGAGCCTGTTACACAGGAACAGGAGGAGGCCCATTCAGCCCCTTCTCGAGCCTGTTACACAGGAACAGGAGGATCCCATTCAGCCCCTTCTCGAGCCTGTTACACAGGAACAGGAGGATCCCATTCAGCACCTCGAGCCTGTTACAAAGGAACAGGAGGAGGCCATTCAGCCCCTTCTCGAGCCTGTTACACAGGAACAGGAGGAGATCCATTCAGCCGCTTCTTGAACCTGTTACACAGGAACAGGAGGATCCCATTCAGCCCCTCGAGCCTGTTACACAGGAACAGGAGACCCATTCAGCCCCTTCTCGAGCCTTTTACACAGGAACAGGAGGATCCCATTCAGCCCCTTCTCGAGCCTGTTACAGAGGAACAGGAGGATCCCATTCAGCCTCTTCTCGAGCCTGTTACAGAGGAACAGGAGGAGGTCCATTCAGCCCCTCGAGCCTGTTACACAGGAACAGGAGGGGGCCCATTCAGCCCCTCGAGCCTATTACACAGTAACAGGAGGAGGCCCATTCAGCCCCTCGAGCCTGTTACACAGGAACAGGAGGAGGCCCATTCAGCCCCTTCTCGAGCCTGTTACACAGGAACAGGAGGATCCTTTTCAGGCCCTTTTCTAGCCTGTTACACAGGAACAGGAGGAGGCCATTCAGCACCTTCTCGAGCCAGTTACACAGGTACAGGAGGAGGACCATTCAGCCCCTTCTCGAGCCTGTTACACAGGAACAGGAGGATCCCATTCAGCCCCTTCTCGAGCCTGTTACACAGGAACAGGAGGAGGCCCATTCAGCCCCTCGAGCCTGTTACACAGGAACAGGAGGAGGCCCATTCAGCCCCTTGAGCCTGTTACACAGGAACAGGAGGAGGCCCATTCAGCCCCTTCTGGATCCAGTTTCAAGGAACAGGAGGAGGGTCATTCAGCCCCTTCTCGAGCCTGTTACACAGGAACAGGAGGAGGCCCATTCAGCCCCTCTCGAGTCTGTTACACAGGAACAGGAGGAGGCCATTCAGCCCCTTCTGGATCCAGTTACACACGAACAGGAGGAGGGCCATTCAGCCCCCTCGAGCCTGTTACACATGAACAGGAGGAGGCACATTCAGCCCCTTCTCAAGCCTGTTACACAGGAACAGGAGGAGGGCCATTCAGCCCCTTCTGGATCCAGTTACACAGGAACAGGAGGGGGCCCATTCAGCCCCTTCTCGAGCCTGTTACACAGTAACAGGAGGAGGCCCATTCAGCCCCTTCTCGAGCCTGTTACACAGGAACAGGAGGAGGCCATTCAGCCCCTCGAGCCTGTTACACAGGAACAGGAGGAGGCCCATTCAGCCCCTTCTCGAGCCTGTTACACAGTAACAGGAGGAGGCCCATTCAGCCCCTCGATCCTGTTACACAGGAACAGGAGGAGCCCATTCAGCCCCTTCTCGAGCCTGTTACACAGGAACAGGAGGAGGCCCATTCAGCCCCTTCTCGAGCCTGTTACACACAAACAGGAGGTGGCCCATTCAGCCCCTCTAGCCTGTTACACAGGAACAGGAGGAGGCCCTGTCAGCCCCTTCTCGAGCCTGTTACACAGGAACAGGAGGAGGGCCATTCAGCCCCTTCTCGAGCCTGTTACACAGGAACAGGAGGAGGGCCATTCAGCCCCTTCTCGAGCCTGTTACACAGGAAAAGGAGGAGGGCCATTCAGCCCCTTCTCGAGCCTGTTACACAGGAACAGGAAGAGGCCCATTCAGCCCCTACTCGAGCCTGTTACACAGGAACAGGAGGAGCCCATTCAGCACCTCGAGCCTGTTACACAGGAACAGGAGGAAGCACATTCAGCCCCTTCTCGAGCCTGTTACACAGGAACAGGAGGAGGGCCATTCAGCCCCTTCTCGAGCCTGTTACACCGGAACATGAGGAGGCCCATTCAGCACATCGAGCCTGTTACACAGGAACAGGAGGAGGCCATTCAGCCCCTTCTCGAGCCTGTTACACAGGAACAGGAGGAGGTCCATTCAGCCCCTTCTCGAGCCTATTACACAGGAACAGGAGAAGGCCCATTCAGCACCTCGAGCCTGTTACTGAGGAACAGGAGGAGCCCAGTCAGCAACTCGAGCCTGTTAACCAGGAACAGGAGGAGGCCATTCAGCCCCTATCGAGCCTGTTACACAGGAACAGGAGGAGGTCCATTCAGCCCCTTCTCGAGCCTGTTACACAGGAACAGGAGGAGTCGCATTCAGCCCCTTCTCGAGCCTGATACACAGGAACAGGAGGAGGCCATTCAGCCCCTCGAGCCTGTTACACAGGAACAGGAGGAGGCCCACTCAGCCCCTTCTCGAGCCTGTTACACAGGAATAGGAGGAGGCCCATTCAGGCACTCGAGCCTGTTACTCAAGAACAGGAGGAGGCCCATCTGCCCCTCGAGCCTGTTACACAGGAACATGAGAATCCCATTCAGCCCCTCTCGAGCCTGTTCCACAGGAACAGGAGGAGATCCATTCAGCCACTTCTCGAGCCTGTTACACAGGAACAGGAGGATCCCATTCAGCCCCTTCTCGAGCCTGTTACACAGGAACAGGAGGAGGCCATTCAGCCCCTTCTCGAGCCTGTTACACAGGAACAGGAGGAGGCCATTCAGCCCCTTCTCGAGACTGTTGCAGAGGAACGGGAGGAGGCCCATTCAGCCCCTTCTCGAGCCTGTTACAGAGGAACAGGAGGAGGGCCATTCAGCCACTCTCGAGCCCGTTACACAGGAACAGGAGGAGTGCCATTCAGCCCCTCTAACCTTTTACACAGGAACAGGAGGAGGCCATTCAGCCTCTTCTCAAGCCTGTTACACAGGTACAGGAGGAGGCCATTCAGCCCCTCTCGAGCCTGTTACACGGGAACAGGAGGAGGCACATTCAGCCCCTTCTCGAGCCTGTTACACAGGAACAGGAGGAGGCCATTCAGCCCCTAAAGCCTGTTACACAGGAACAAGAGGAGCCCATTCAGACCCTCGAGCCTGTTACACAGGAACAGGAGGAGGACCATTCAGCCCCACGAGCTTCTTACACAGGAACAAGAGGAGGACATTCAGCCTCTTCTCGAGCCTGTTACATAGGAACAGGAGGAGGCCCATTCAGCCCCTTCTCGAGCCTGTTCCACAGGAACAGGAGGAGGCCCATTCAGCCCCTTCTCGAGCATGTTACACAGGAACAGGAGGAGGCCCATTCAGCCCCTTCTCGAGCCTGTTACACAGGAACAGGAGGAGGTCCATTCAGCCCCTTCTCGAGCCTGTTACACAGGAACAGGAGGAGGCCCATTCAGCCCCTTCTCGAGCCTGTTACAGAGGAACAGGAGGAGGCCCATTCAGCCCCTTCTCCAGCATGTTACACAGGAACAGGAGGATCCCATTCAGCCCCTCTTGAGTCTGTTACACAGGAACAGGAGGAGGGCCATTCAGCCCCCACGAGCCTGTTACACAGGAACAGGAGGAGGGCCATTCAGCCCCCTCGAGCCTGTTACACAGGAACAGGAGGATCCCATTCAGCCCCTTCTCGAGCCTGTTAACCAGGAACAGGAGGAGGCCATTCAGCCCCTATCGAGCCTGTTACACAGGAACAGGAGGAGGCCATTCAGCCCCTTCTCGAGCCTGATGCAGAGGAACTGGAGGAGGCCTATTCAGCCCCTTCTCAAGCCTGTTACACAGGAACAGGAGGAGGGCCATTCAGCCCCTCTCGAGCCCGTTACACAGGAAGAGGAGGAGGGCCATTCAGCCCCTCTAACCTGTTACACAGGAACAGGAGGAGGCCCATTCAGCCCCTCTCGAGCCTGTTACACAGGAACAGGAGGAGGCCCATTCAGCCCCTTCTCGAGCCTGTTACACAGGAACAGGAGCAGGACCATTCAGCCCCTTCTCGAGCCTGTTACACACAAACAGGAGGTGGCCCATTCAGCCCCTCTAGCCTGTTACACAGGAACAGGAGGAGGCCATTCAGCCCATTCTCGAGCCTGTTACACAGGAACAGGAGGATCCCAGTCAGCCCATTCTCGAGCCTGTTACAGAGGAACAGGAGGAGGCCCATTCAGCCTCTCGTGCCTGTTACACAGGAACAGGAGGATCCCATTCAGCCCCTTCTCGAGCCTGTTACACAGGAACAGGAGGAGGCCATTCAGCCCCTTCTCGAGCCTGTTACACAGGAAAAGGAGGAGGCCCATTCAGCTCCTACTCGAGCCTGTTACACAGGAAGAGGAGGAGGCCCATTCAGCCCCTTCTCAAGCCTGTTACACAGGAACAGGAGGAGGCCCATTCAGCCCCTTCTCGAGTCTGTTATACAGGAACAGGAGGAGGCCATTCAGCCCCTCGAGCCTGTTACACAGGAACAGGTCAACGCCCATTCAGCCCCTTCTCGAGCCTGTTACACAGGAACAGGAGGAGGTCCATTCAGCCCCTCTCGAGCCTGTTACACAGTAACAGGAGGAGGCCCATTCAGCCCCTTCTCGAGCCTGTTACACAGGAACAGGAGGAGGTCCATTCAGCCCCTCTCGAGCCTGTTACACAGTAACAGGAGGAGGCCCATTCAGCCCCTTCTCGAGCCTGTTACACAGGAACAGGAGGAGGCCATTCAGCCCCTCGAGCCTGTTACACAGGAACAGGAGGAGGCCCATTCAGCCCCTTCTCGAGCCTGTTACACAGTAACAGGAGGAGGCCCATTCAGCCCCTCGATCCTGTTACACAGGAACAGGAGGAGCCCATTCAGCCCCTTCTCGAGCCTGTTACACAGGAACAGGAGGAGGCCCATTCAGCCCCTTCTCGAGCCAGTTACACAGGAACAGGAAGAGGGCCATTCAGCCCCTTCTTGAGCCTGTTACACAGGAACAGGAGGAGGCCCATTCAGCCCCTTCTCGAGCCTGTTACACAGGAACAGGAGGAGGCCCATTCAGCCCCTTCTCGTGCCTGTTACACAGGAACAGGAGGAGGCCCATTCAGCCCCTTCTGGATCCAGTTACACAGGAAGAGGAGGAGGCCCATTCAGCCCCTTCTCGAGACTGTTACACAGGAACTGGAGGAGGCCATTCAGCCCCTCGATCCTGTTACACAGGAACAGGAGGAGGCCCATTCAGCCCCTTCTCGAGCCTGTTACACAGTAACAGAAGGAGGCCCATTCAGCCCCACGAGCCTGTTACACAGGAACAGGAGGAGCCCATTCAGCCCCTTCTTGAGCCTGTTACGCAGGAACAGGAGGAGGCCCATTCAGTCCCTTCTCGAGCCTGTTACACAGGAACAGGAGGAAGGCCAGTCAGCCACTTCTCGAGCCTGTTACACAGGAACAGGAGGAGGCCCATTCAGCCCCTTCTCGAGCCTGTTACACAGGAACAGGAGGAGTCCCATTCAGCCCCTTCTCGAGCCTGTTACACAGGAACAGGAGGAGCCCATTCAGCCCCTTCTTGAGCCTGTCACACAGGAACAGGAGGAGCCCATTCAGCCCCTCTCGAGTCTGTTACACAGGAACAGGAGGAGGACCATTCAGCCCCTTCTCGAGCCTGTTACACAGGAACAGGAGGAGGCCATTCAGCCCCTTCTCGAGCCTGTTACACAGGAACAGGAGGAGGGCCATTCAGCCCCTTCTTGAGCCTGTTACACAGGAACAGGAGGCCCATTCAGCCCCTTCTCGAGCCTGTTACACAGGAACAGGAGGAGGCCCATTCAGCCCCTTCTCGAGCCTGTTACACAGGAACAGGAGGATCCCATTCAGCCCCTTCTCGAGTCTGTTCCACAGGAACAGGAGGAGGGACATTCAGCCCCTTATCGAGCCTGTTACACAGGAACAGGAGGAGGGCCATTCAGCCCCTTCTCCAGCCTGTTACTCAGGAACAGGAGGAGGGCCATTCAGCCCCTTCTCGAGCCTGTTACTTAGGAACAGGAGGAGGGCCATTCAGCCCCTTCTCGAGCCTGTTACTCAGGAACAGGAGGAGGGCCATTCTGCCCCTACTCGAGCCTGTTACACAGGAACAGGAGGAGACCCTTTCAGCCCCTTCTTGAGCCTGTTACACAGGAACAGGAGGAGGTCCATTCAGCCCCTTCTCGAGACTGTTACACAGGAACAGGAGGAGGCCCATTCAGCCCCTTCCCGAGCCTGTTACTCAGGAACAGGAGGAGGCCCATTCAGCCCCTTTTCGAGCCTGTTACACAGGAACAGGAGGAGGCCATTCAGCCCCTTCTCGAGCCTGTTACACAGGAACTGAACGAGGCCCATTCAGCCCCTTCTCGAGCCTGTTACACAGGTACATGAGGATCCGATTCAGCCCCTTCTCGAGCCTGTTACACAGGAACAGGAGGATCCCATTCAGCACCTCGAGCCTGTTACAAAGGAACAGGAGGAGGCCATTCAGCCCCTTCTCGAGCCTGTTACACAGGAACAGGAGGAGATCCATTCAGCCGCTTCTTGAACCTGTTACACAGGAACAGGAGGATCCCATTCAGCCCCTCGAGCCTGTTACACAGGAACAGGAGACCCATTCAGCCCCTTCTCGAGCCTTTTACACAGGAACAGGAGGATCCCATTCAGCCCCTTCTCGAGCCTGTTACAGAGGAACAGGAGGATCCCATTCAGCCCCTTCTCGAGCCTGTTACAGAGGAACAGGAGGAGGTCCATTCAGCCCCTCGAGCCTGTTACACAGGAACAGGAGGGGGCCCATTCAGCCCCTCGAGCCTATTACACAGTAACAGGAGGAGGCCCATTCAGCCCCTCGAGCCTGTTACACAGGAACAGGAGGAGGCCCATTCAGCCCCTTCTCGAGCCTGTTACACAGGAACAGGAGGATCCTTTTCAGGCCCTTTTCTAGCCTGTTACACAGGAACAGGAGGAGGCCATTCAGCACCTTCTCGAGCCAGTTACACAGGTACAGGAGGAGGACCATTCAGCCCCTTCTCGAGCCTGTTACACAGGAACAGGAGGATCCCATTCAGCCCCTTCTCGAGCCTGTTACACAGGAACAGGAGGAGGTCCATTCAGCCCCTTCTCGAGCCTGTTACACAGGAACAGGAGGAGGGCCATTCAGCCCCTCGAGCCTGTTACACAGGAACAGGAGGAGGCCATTCAGCCCCTTCTCGAGCCTGTTACACAGGAACAGGACAACGCCCATTCAGCCCCTTCTCGAGCCTGTTACACAGGAACAGGAGGATCCCATTCAGCCCCTTCTCGAGTCTGTTACACAGGAACAGGAGGAGGGCCATTCAGCCCCTTCTCGAGCCTGTTACTCAGGAACAGGAGGAGGGCCATTCAGCCCCTTCTCGAGCCTGTTACTCAGGAACAGGAGGAGGGCCATTCAGCCCCTTCTCGAGCCTGTTACACAGGAACAGGAGGCCATTCAGCCCCTCGAGCCTGTTACACAGGAACAGGAGGAGGCCCATTCAGCCCCTCGAGCCTGTTACACAGGAACAGGAGGAGGCCCATTCAGCCCCTTCTCGAGCCTGTTACACAGGAACAGGAGGAGGCCCATTCAGCCCCTCGAGCCTGTTACACAGGAACAGGAGGAGGCCCATTCAGCCCCTCGAGCCTGTTACACAGGAACAGGAGGAGGCCCATTCAGCCCCTCGAGCCTGTTACACAGGAACAGGAGGAGGCCCATTCAGCCCCCTCTCGAGACTGTTACACAGGAACTGGAGGAGGCCATTCAGCCCCTCGATCCTGTTACACAGGAACAGGAGGAGGCCCATTCAGCCCCTTCTCGAGCCTGTTACACAGTAACAGAAGGAGGCCCATTCAGCCCCTCGATCCTGTTACACAGGAACAGGAGGAGCCCATTCAGCCCCTTCTCGAGCCTGTTACGCAGGAACAGGAGGAGGCCCATTCAGCCCCTTCTCGAGCCTGTTACACAGGAACAGGAGGAGGCCCATTCAGCCCCTTCTCGAGCCTGTTACACAGGAACAGGAGGAGTCCCATTCAGCCCCTTCTCGAGCCTGTTACACAGGAACAGGAGGAGGCCCCATTCAGCCCCTTCTCAAGCCTGTTACACAGGAACAGGAGGAGGCCCATTCAGCCCCTCGAGCCTGTTACACAGGAACAGGAGGAGGCCCATTCAGCCCCTTCTGGATCCAGTTACACAGGAACTGGAGGAGGGCCAGTCAGCCACTTCTCGAGCCTGTTACACAGGAACAGGAGGATCCCATTCAGCCCCTCGAGCCTGTTACACAGGAACAGGAGACCCATTCAGCCCCTTCTCGAGCCTGTTACAAAGGAACAGGAGGATCCCATTCAGCCCCTTCTCGAGCCTGTTACACAGGAACAGGAGGATCCCATTCAGCCCCTCGAGCCAGTTACAAAGGAACAGGCGGAGGCCATTCAGCCCCTTCTCGAGCCTGTTACACAGGAACAGGAGGAGGTCCATTCAGCCGCTTCTTGAACCTGTTACACAGGAACAGGAGGATACCATTCAGCCCCTCGAGCCTGTTACACAGGAACAGGAGGAGGACCATTCAGCCCCTTCTCGAGCCTGGTACACAGGAACAGGATGAGGCCCATACAGCCCCTTCTCGAGCCTGTTAAACAGGAACAGGACGAGGGCCATTCAGCCCCTCCTCGAGCCTGTTGCAAAGGAACAGGAGGAGCCCATTCATCGCCTTCTCGAGCCTGTTACATAGGAACAGGAGGAGGCACATTCAGCCCCTTCTCGAGCCTGTTACATAGGAACAGGAGGAGGCACATTCAGCCCCTTCTCGAGCCTGTTACACAGGAACAGGAGGAGGCCCATTCAGCCCCTTCTCGAGCCTGTTACACAGGAACAGGAGGAGGCCCATTCAGCCCCTTCTCGAGCCTGTTACACAGGAACAGGAGGAGCCCATTCAGCCCCTCGAGTCTGTTACACCGGAACAGGAGGAGGCCATTCAGCCCCTTCTCGAGCCTGTTACACAGGAACAGGAGGAGCCCATTCATCGCCTTCTCGAGCCTGTTACAAAGGAACAGGAGGATCCCATTCAGCCCCACGAGCCTGTTACACAGGAACTGGAGGAGGCACATTCAGCCCCTTCTCGAGCCTGTTACACAGGAACAGGAGGAGGCCCATTCAGCCCCTTCTCGAGCCTGTTACACAGGAACAGGAGGAGGCCCATTCAGCCCCTTCTCGAGCCTGTAACACAGGAACAGGAGGAGGTCTATTCAGCCCCTCGACCCTGTTACACAGGAACAGGAGGATCCCATTCAGCCTCTCAAGCCTGTTCCACAGGAACAGGAGGAGGCCCATTCAGCCCCTCGAGCCTGTTACACAGGAACAGGAAGAGTCCCATTCAGCACCTCGAGCCTGTTACACAGGAACAGGAGGAGGCCATTCAGCCCCTCTCTAGCCTGTTACACAGGAACAGGAGGAAGCAATTCAGCCCCTCTTGAGCCTGTTACAGAGGAATAGGTGGAGGCCCATTCAGCCCCTTCTCGAAACTGTTAAACAGGAACAGGAGGAGGCCCATTCAGCCCCTTCTCGAGCCTGTTACACAGGAACAGGAGGAGCCCATTCAGCCCCTTCTCGAGCCTGTTACACAGGCACAGGAAGAGGCCCATTCAGCCCCTCGAGCCTGTTACACAGGAACAGGAGGAGCCCATTCAGCCCCTTCTCGAGCCTGTTACACAGGAACAGGAGGAGGCCCATTCAGCCCCTTCTTGAGGCTGTTACACAGGAACAGGAGGAGGCCATTCAGACCCTTCTCGAGCCTGTTACACAGGAACAGGAGGAGCCCCATTCAACCCATCGAGCCTGTGACACAGGAACAGGAGGAGGCCCATTCAGCCCCTTCTCGAGCCTGTTACACAGGAACAGGAGGAGGCCCATTCAGCCCCTTCTCGAGCATGTTACACTGGAACAGGAGGAGGCCCATTCAGCCTCTTCTCGAGCCTGTTACACAGGAACAGGAGCAGGCCCATTCAGTCCCTTCTCGAGCCTGTTACACAGGTACAGGAGGATCCCATTCAGCCCCTTCTCGAGCCTGTTACACAGGAACAGGAGGATCCCATTCAGCACCTCGAGCCTGTTACAAAGGAACAGGAGGATCCCATTCAGCCCCTTCTCGAGCCTGTTACACAGGAACAGGAGGAGGTCCATTCAGCCGCTTCTTGAACCTGTTACACAGGAACAGGAGGAGTCCCATTCAGCCCCTCGAGCCTGTTACACAGGAACAGGAGACCCATTCAGCCCCTTCTCGAGCCTGTTACACGGGAACAGGAGGATCCCATTCAGCCCCTTCTCGAGCCTGTTACACAGGAACAAGAGGTGGTCCATTCAGCCCCTCGAGCCTGTTACACAGGAACAGGAGGAGGTCCATTCAGCCCCTTCTCGAGCCTGTTACACAGGAACAGGAGGAGTTCCATTCAGCCCCTTCTCGAGCCTGTTACACAGGAACAGGAGGAGGCTCATTCAGCCCCTCCAGCCTGTTACACAGAAACAGGAGGAGGCCCATTCAGCCCCTTCTCGAGCCTGTTACACAGGTACAGGAGGATCCCATTCAGCCCCTTCTGGAGCCTGTTACACAGGAACAGGAGGAGGCCCATTCAGCCCCTTCTCGAGCCTGTTACACAGGAACAGGAGGAGGCTCATTCAGCCCCTCCAGCCTGTTACACAGAAACAGGAGGAGGCCCATTCAGCCCCTTCTCGAGCCTGTTACACAGGTACAGGAGGATCCCATTCAGCCCCTTCTCGAGCCTGTTACACAGGAACAGGAGGATCCCATTCAGCCCCTCGAGCCTGTTACAAAGGAACAGGAGGAGGCCATTCAGCCCCTTCTCGAGCCTGTTACATAGGAACAGGAGGAGGTCCATTCAGCCTCTTCTTGAGCCTGTTACACAGGAACAGGAGGAGTCCCATGCAGCCCCTCGAGCCTGTTACACAGGAACAGGAGACCCATTCAGCCCCTTCTCGAGCCTGTTACACAGGAACAGGAGGATCCCATTCAGCCCCTTCTCGAGCCTGTTTCACAGGAACAGGAGGAGGCCCATTCAGCCCCTTCTTGAGCCTGTTACACAGGAACAGGAGGAGGCCCATTCAGCCCCTTCTCGAGCCTGTTACACAGGAACAGGAGGAGCCCATTCAGCCCCTTCTCGAGCCTGTTAGATAGGAACAGGAGGAGGCTATTCAGCCCCTCGAGCCTGTTACACAGGAACAGGAGGAGGCCCATTCAGCCCCTTCTCGAGACTGGTACACAGGAACAGGATGAGGTCCCTTCAGCCCCTTCTCGAGCATGTTACACAGGAACAGGAGGAGCCCATTCATCGCCTTCTCGAGCCTGTTACATAGGAACAGGTGGAGACACATTCAGCCCCTTCTCGAGCCTGTTACACAGGAACAGGAGGAGGCACATTCAGCCCCTTCTCGAGCCTGTTACACAAGAACAGGAGGCGGCCCATTCAGCCCCTTCTCGAGCCTGTTACACAGGAACAGGAGGAGCCCATTCAGCCCCTTCTCGAGCCTGTTACACAGGCACAGGAAGAGGCCCATTCAGCCCCTCGAGCCTGTTACACAGGAACAGGAGGAGCCCATTCAGCCCCTTCTCGAGCCTGTTACACAGGAACAGGAGGAGGCCCATTCAGCCCCTTCTTGAGCCTGTTACACAGGAACAGGAGGAGGCCATTCAGCCCCTTCTCGAGCCTGTTACACAGGAACAAGAGGAGCCCCATTCAACCCCTCGAGCCTGTGACACAGGAACAGGAGGAGGCCCATTCAGCCCCTTCTCGAGCCTGTTACACAGGAACAGGAGGAGGCCCATTCAGCCCCTTCTCGAGCATGTTACACTGGAACAGGAGGAGGCCCATTCAGCCCCTTCTCGAGCCTGTTACACAGGAAGAGGAGGAGGCCCATTCAGCCCCTTCTCGAGCCTGTTACACAGGTACAGGAGGATCCCATTCAGCCCCTTCTCGAGCCTGTTACACAGGAACAGGAGGATCCCATTCAGCCCCTCGAGCCTGTTACAAAGGAACAGGAGGAGGCCATTCAGCCCCTTCTCGAGACTGTTACACAGGAACAGGAGGAGGTCCATTCAGCCGCTTCTTGAACCTGTTACACAGGAACAGGAGGAGTCCCATTCAGCCCCTCGAGCCTGTTACACAGGAACAGGAGACCCATTCAGCCCCTTCTCGAGCCTGTTACACAGGAACAGGAGGATCCCATTCAGCCCCTTCTCGAGTCTGTTACACAGGAACAGGAGGAGGCCCATTCAGCCCCTTCTCGAGCCTGTTACACAGGAACAGGAGGAGTTCCATTCAGCCCCTTCTCGAGCCTGTTACACAGGAACAGGAGGAGGCCCATTCAGCCCCTTCTCGAGCCTGTTACACAGGAACAGGAGGAGGCTCATTCAGCCCCTCCAGCCTGTTACACAGAAACAGGAGGAGGCCCATTCAGCCCCTTCTCGAGCCTGTTACACAGGTACAGGAGGATCCCATTCAGCCCCTTCTCGAGCCTGTTACACAGGAACAGGAGGATCCCATTCAGCCCCTCGAGCCTGTTACAAAGGAACAGTAGGAGGCCATTCAGCCCCTTCTTGAGCCTGTTACACAGGAACAGGAGGAGTCCCATGCAGCCCCTCGAGCCTGTTACACAGGAACAGGAGACCCATTCAGCCCCTTCTCGAGCCTGTTACACAGGAACAGGAGGATCCCATTCAGCCCCTTCTCGAGCCCTTTTCACAGGAACAGGAGGAGGCCCATTCAGCCCCTTCTTGAGCCTGTTACACAGGAATAGGAGGAGGCCCATTCAGCCCCTTCTCGAGCCTGTTACACAGGAACAGGAGGATCCCATTCAGCCCCTTCTCGAGCCTGTTACACAGGAACAGGAGGAGCCCATTCAGCCCTTCTCGAGCCTGTTAGACAGGAACAGGAGGAGGCTATTCAGACCCTCGAGCCTGTTACACAGGAACAGGAGGAGGCCCATTCAGCCCCTTCTCGAGCCTTGTACACAGGAACAGGATGAGGCCCATTCAGCCCCCTTCTCGAGCCTGTTACACAGGAACAGGACGAGGGCCATTGAGCCCCTCCTCGAGCCTGTTACAAAGGAACAGGAGGAGCCCATTCATCGCCTTCTCGAGCCTGTTACACAGGAACAGGAGGAGGCACATTCAGCCCCTTCTCGAGCCTGTTACACAGGAACAGGAGGAGGCACATTCAGCCCCTTCTCGAGGCTGTTACACAGGAACAGGAGGCGGCCCATTCAGCCCCCTTCTCGAGCCTGTTACACAGGAACAGGAGGAGCCCATTCAGCCCCTCGAGTCTGTTACACCGGAACAGGAGGAGGCCATTCAGCCCCTTCTCGAGCCTGTTACACAGGAACAGGAGGAGCCCATTCATCGCCTTCTCGAGCCTGTTACAAAGCAGCAGGAGGAGGCCATTCAGCCCCTCGAGCCTGTTACACAGGAACAGGAGGAGGGCCATTCAGCCCCTTCTCTAGCCTGTTACACAGGAACAGGAGGAGGCGAATTCAGCCCCCTTTAGCCTGTTAAACAGGAACAGGAGGAGGCCCATTCAGCCCCTCGAGCCTGTTACACAGGAAGAGGAGGATCCCATTCAGCCTCTTCTCGAGCCTGTTACACAGGAACAGGAGGAGGCCCATTCAGCCCCTTCTCGAGCCTGTTACACAGGAACAGGAGGAGGCCCATTCTGCCTCTTCTCGAGCCTGTTACACAGGTACAGGAGGAGCCCATTCAGCCCCTTCTCGAGCCTGTTACACAGGAACAGGAGGATCCCATTCAGCCCCTTCTCGAGCCTGTTACACAGGAACAGGAGGAGGCCCATTCAGCCCCTTCTCGAGCCTGTTACACAGGACCAGGAGGAGGCCCATTCAGCCCCTCGAGCCTGTTACACAGGAACAGGAAGAGTCCCATTCAGCCCCTTCTCGAGCCTGTTACACAGGAACAGGAGGAGGCCCATTCAGCCCCTCGAGCCTGTTACACAGGAACAGGAAGAGTCCCATTCAGCCCCTTCTCGAGCCTGTTACACAGGAACATGAGGATCCCATTCAGCCCCTTCTCGAGCCTGTTACACAGGAACAGGAGGAGGCCCATTCAGCCCCCTTCTCGAGCCTGTTACAGAGGAATAGGAGGAGGACCATTCAGCCCCTTCTCGAAACTGTTAAACAGGAACAGGAGGAGGCCCATTCAGCCCCTTCTCGAGCCTGTTACACAGGAACAGGAGGAGGCCCATTCAGCCCCTTCTCGAGCCTGTTACACAGGCACAGGAAGAGTCCCATTCAGCACCTCGAGCCTGTTACACAGGAACAGGAGGAGGCCATTCAGCCCCTTTCTAGCCTGTTACACAGGAACAGGAGGAAGCCATTCAGCCCCCTCTCGAGCCTGTTACAGAGGAATAGGAGGAGGCCCATTCAGCCCCTTCTCGAAAATGTTAAACAGGAACAGGAGGAGGCCCATTCAGCCCCTTCTCGAGCCTGTTACACAGGAACAGGAGGAGCCCATTCAGCCCCTTCTCGAGCCTGTTACACAGGCACAGGAGGAGGCCTATTCAGCCCCTCGAGCCTGTTACATAGGAACAGGAGGAGCCCATTCAGCCCCTTCTCGAGCCTGTTACACAGGAACAGGACGAGGCCCATTCAGCCCCTTCTTGAGCCTGTTACACAGGAACAGGAGGAGGCCATTCAGCCCCTTCTCGAGCCTGTTACACAGGAACAGGAGGAGCCCCATTCAACCCCTCGAGCCTGTGACACAGGAACAGGAGGAGGCCCATTCAGCCCCTTCTCGAGCCTGTTACACAGGAACAGGAGGAGGCCCATTCAGGCCCCTTCTCGAGCCTGTTACACAGGAACAGGAGGAGGCCCATTCAGCCCCTTCTCGAGCATGTTACACTGGAACAGGAGGAGGCCCATTCAGCCCCTTCTCGAGCCTGTTACAAAGAAACAGGAGGAGGCCCATTCAGCCCCTTCTCGAGCCTGTTACACAGGTACAGGAGGATCCCATTCAGCCCCTTCTCGAACCTGTTACACAGGAACAGGGGGATCCCATTCAGCCCCTCGAGCCTGTTACAAAGGAACAGGAGGAGGCCATTCAGCCCCTTCTCGAGCCTGTTACACAGGAACAGGAGGAGGTCCATTCAGCCGCTTCTTGAACCTGTTACACAGGAACAGGAGGAGTCCCATTCAGCCCCTCGAGCCTGTTACACAGGAACAGGAGACCCATTCAGCCCCTTCTCGAGCCTGTTACACAGGAACAGGAGGTGGTCCATTCAGCCCCTCGAGCCTGTTACACAGGAACAGGAGGAGGTCCATTCAGCCCCTTCTCGAGCCTGTTACACAGGAACAGGAGGAGGCCCATTCAGCCCCTTCTCGAGCCTGTTACACAGGAACAGGAGGAGGCCCATTCAGCCCCTCCAGCCTGTTACACAGAAACAGGAGGAGGCCCATTCAGCCCCTCGAGCCTGTTACACAGAAACAGGAGGAGGCCCATTCAGCCCCTCGAGCGTGTGACAAAGGAACAGGAGGAGGCCATTCAGCCCCTTCTCGAGCCTGTTACATAGGAACAGGAGGAGGTCCATTCAGCCGCTTCTTGAGCCTGTTACACAGGAACAGGAGGAGTCCCATGCAGCCCCTCGAGCCTGTTACACAGGAACAGGAGGATCCCATTCAGCCCCTTCTCGAGCCTGTTTCACAGGAACAGGAGGAGGCCCATTCAGCCCCTTCTTGAGCCTGTTACACAGGAACAGGAGGAGGCCCATTCAGCCCCTTCTCGAGCCTGTTACACAGGAACAGGAGGATCCCATTCAGCCCCTTCTCGAGCCTGTTACACAGGAACAGGAGTAGCCCATTCAGCCCCTTCTCGAGCCTGTTAGACAGGAACAGGAGGAGGCTATTCAGCCCCTCGAACCTGTTACACAGGAACAGGAGGAGGCCCATTCAGCCCCTTCTCGAGCCTGGTACACAGGAACAGGATGAGGCCCATTCAGCCCCTTCTCGAACCTGTTACACAGGAACAGGACGAGGACCATTCAGCCCCCTCCTCGAGCCTGTTACAAAGGAACAGGAGGAGCCCATTCATCGCCTTCTCGAGCCTGTTACACAGGAACAGGAGGATGCACATTCAGCCCCTTCTCGAGCCTGTTACACAGGAACAGGAGGAGGCACATTCAGCCCCTTCTCGAGCCTGTTACACTGGAACAGGAGGCGGCCCATTCAGCCCCCTTCTCGAGCCTGTTACACAGGAACAGGAGGAGCCCATTCAGCCCCTCGAGTCTGTTACACCGGAACAGGAGGAGGCCATTCAGCCCCTTCTCGAGCCTGTTACACAGGAACAGGAGGAGCCCATTCATCGCCTTCTCGAGCTTGTTACAAAGGAACAGGAGCAGGCCATTCAGCCCCTCGAGCCTGTTACACAGGAACAGGAGGAGGCCCATTCAGCCCCTCGAGTCTGTTACACAGGAACAGGAGGAGGCCCATTCAGCCCCTTCTCTAGCCTGTTACACAGGAACAGGAGGAGGCGAATTCAGCCCCCTTTAGCCTGTTAAACAGGAACAGGAGGAGGCCCATTCAGCCCCTCGAGCCTGTTACACAGGAACAGGAGGAGCCCATTCAGCCCCTCGAGTCTGTTACACCGGAACAGGAGGAGGCCATTCAGCCCCTTCTCGAGCCTGTTACACAGGAACAGGAGGAGCCCATTCATCGCCTTCTCGAGCCTGTTACAAAGGAACAGGAGGAGGCCATTCAGCCCCTTCTCGAGCCTGTTACACAGGAACAGGAGGAGGCCCATTCAGCCCCTCGAGTCTGTTACACAGGAACAGGAGGAGGCCCATTCAGCCCCTTCTCGAGCCTGTTACACAGGAACAGGAGGAGGCCCAATCAGCCCCTTCTCTAGCCTGTTACACAGGAACAGGAGGAGGCGAATTCAGCCCCTTTAGCCTGTTAAATAGGAACAGGAAGAGGCCCATTCAGCCCCTCGAGCCTGTTACACAGGAACAGGAGGATCCCATTCAGCCCCTTCTTGAGCCTGTTACACAGTTACAGGAGGAGCCCATTCAGCCCCTTCTCGAGCCTGTTCCACAGGAACAGGAGGAGCCCATTCAGCCCCTTCTCGAGCCTGTTACACAGGAACAGGAGGAGGCCCCATTCAGCCCCTTCTCGAGACTGTTACACAGGCACAGAAGGAGGTGAATTCAGCCTCTTGAGCCTGTTCCACAGGAACAGGAGGAGGCCCATTCAGCCCCTTCTCCAGTCTGTTACACAGGAACAGGAGGAGGTCCATTCAGCCCCTCGAGTCTGTTACACAGGAACAGGAGGAGGCCCATTCAGCCCCCTCGAGCCTGTTACACAGGAACAGGAGGAGGCCATTCAGCCCCTCCTCGAGCCTGTTACACAGGAACAGGAGGAGGCCCATTCAGCCCCTCGAGCCTGTTACACAGGAACAGGAAGAGTCCCATTCAGCACCTCGAGCCTGTTACACAGGAACAGGAGGAGGCCCATTCAGCCCCTTCTCGAGCCTGTTACACAGGAACAGGAGGATCCCATTCAGCCCCTTCTCGAGCCTGTTACACAGGAACATGAGGAGGCCATTCAGCCCCTTCTCGAGCCTGTTACACAGGAACATGAGGAGGCCATTCAGCCCCTCGAGCCTGTTACACAGGGACAGGAGGAGACCCATTCAGCCCCTCTCGAGCCTGTTACACAGGAACAGGAGGAAGCCATTCAGCCCCTCTCGAGCCTGTTACAGAAGATTAGGAGGAGGCCCATTCAGCCCCTTCTCGAAACTGTTAAACAGGAACAGGAGGAGCCCATTCAGCCCCTCGAGCCTGTTACACAGGAACAGGAGGAGGCCCATTCAGCCTCTTCTTGAGCCTGTTACACAGGAACAGGAGGAGGCCATTCAGCCCCTTCTCGAGCCTGTTACACAGGAACAGGAGGAGGCCCATTCAGCCCCTTCTTGAGCCTGTTACACAGGAACAGGAGGAGGCCATTCAGCCCCTTCTCGAGCCTGTTACACAGGAACAGGAGGAGCCCCATTCAGCCCCTCGAGCCTGTGACACAGGAACAGGTGGAGGCCCCATTCAGCCCCTTCTCGAGCCTGTTACACAGGAACAGGAGGAGACCCATTCAGCCCCTTCTCGAGCCTGTTACACAAGAACAGGAGGTGGCCCATTCAGCCCCTTCTCGAGCCTGTTGCACAGGAACAGGAGGAGGCCCATTCAGCCCCTTCTCGAGCCTGTTACACAGGAACAGGAGGAGGGCCATTCAGACCCTTCTCGAGCCTGTTACTCAGGAACAGGAGGAGGGCCATTCAGCCCCTTTTCGAGCCTGTTACTCAGGAACAGGAGGAGGGCCGTTCAGCCCCTTCTCGAGCCTGTTA
>JANJGN010001144.1:0-40000 GCA_026770705.1 Isurus oxyrinchus
CCCGGCAATTTTTCCCCCCACAAATTCCCCCCATGCAAATTTTGCCCCCACAAATTTAGCCCCCCACCAAAATTTTGCCCCTGCAAATTTCTCCCACGCATTTTCCCCCCATGCAAATTCCAGCCCCCCGCAATTTTTCCCCCGGCAATGGATACATTGGTATTTATTGTTCTCTCTGGTTATAGCTCCTGTCCGAGGACTCCTGACGGTGAAATGATTCTCTCTCTGCATTGTCTGCAGCTGCAGCTTCCAAATCCATTCTCCCTGGGGAGAGAGATGGACAGGAATGGAAATTGATTCAAATAAAGCATAAAGTTGATTGAAACACAAAAAAACACAGCAAGATCCCAAGACTCCTCTCACTCACATCCGCAATCTCGCTTAGTAGGGTGAGATGAGGGAAACATTTTATACACACGTCCCCTGTTATTAAACCCAGACACTGGGGGCAAAAGATTCCAAATGAGATGAAGATGCACAAACAATGTTCGTTCCCCCCCTCACTGTCCCTCTCCCATTCACCGCCCCCACCCCCTCTACCGGCTCACTCCAGGGCTGCTGCTAAATATTCACATTGAACTTCTACATATTCACTTCTAACACTGTCACCTCTCTGCCCCTCTCCCTCTCTCTCACTCTGTTTCTCTCCCCCTCTCCCTGTACCTATCTAGCCTCCCCCACCCCCCCAACTCTGCTCCATCTTTCCCTCTCTCCTGCTCAATAACCCATCGCTATCTCTGTTTCCCTTCTCTTCCTCGGGATCGATCTTGATTGAAAGGCACTCTGGAAAGTTTCTGTCTCACCTTTTTAAATAAAGATGCACTGTGGCCATATTTAATATTTATCGATGATTTACACAGAGAAATGATGGGGAGAGGAAATGGGAACAATCCTCAATCAGCCGTCAGTGAACTGAATTCGGGGAGGGCAGCCACGGTCGCAGTGCAGGACAGGCTGCAGGCCAGTTACGCACAGCAAGATCCCACAAGCAAGGTGATGTTAGTCAGGTCCCCATGATCCCCTCCCCCAGAAAAAGCTAATCTCCCTCTTTGTAACTGGGGGCGGGGGTGGGAGCTGATTGTTTTGCAAAGCTTTTGAAGATTTCAGAGAAATCAGTGAGTGGAATTCAACCCCCTGCCCCCTACCCCTGACCATCCAATTCATCATCTGGCCTTCAACACAGCAAATATAATAATAAATAAATAATCTACAAATAAACAAGCCTTTACACAGCGTCACATTTAAAAGTTCAATTCCAGGGCCTCAGCAATATTGGAAAGTCAACACATCAATGTTTACAATTGGAGGGCACAGCAGGATCCCACAAACAGCCCCATGAGGGACAACGCCACACTGGAGAAACCCCAGATCCTGTCTGTCTGCCTCTCTCTTTCTCTATCTCATAACCACCCCTCCTTCCATCTGTTACCTCCCCACTCAATACTTCCCTCAATCTCCCCTCTTTCCCACCTCTCCCTCTCGCTCTCTCTGTTTCTCACATGCCAGAATATGGAGAGGCAGAGAGAGAGAGAGAGAGAGAGAGAAAACCACAGTCAGGGCCTCAATAAACTCAATTCAAAATGGTTCCTGCACATTTCATTCAAGCCTCAATTCATCGCAGTGTCTGAAACAGCAGCATTATTCGGGGAAACAGCCTCACGTGAACCAGTTTCACTTCAGGCCCCTCCCACCTGCTTCACCAGTCAGGGAATTAATTTACAAAGTGTGCTCCCTGCTGGTCATTCAGGAAACCCTGTTTGGTATTTGCGCACAGAAAGATCCCCCGCAAATTCCACCCCCCCCCCCCACACACACAAATTTTCCATGCTCCTGGATATCTCCCCCCACCTCATGAAAATTTGGCAACACACAAATCCCCCCCCACCAAAATTAGCCCCCCCTCCCCTCAATTTCCACTGCCAAACATTTTGCGGCCTCTCCCCCACCCCCCACCTCCCCCCCCAAAAATATTGTTCTTCCCGGCAAACGTGTCCTCTCCCCAAACATTTCCTCTGCAAACCACCCCCCCAGCAAATTCCCCCAAATATTACACACCTGCAAAAAGTTGACCCCTAGCAAAATTTATCCCCCCCCACAAATTTCTCTCTCTCTCTGTCTCCCTCCCATCTCTCGTTGTGTGACCCTACCACCCCTCTCTGCCTACCTCCCCCTCTCTCCCTGTCTAACTCCTCCATCTCTCTCCTTCTCTAACTGCCCCCTCTATCCCCCGTCCTCTGTCTATCTGCCCCCCTCTCTCTCTCTCTCTGCCTGACTCCCACTCCCTCTTTATAATCCCCTCACCCTGATTCCCTCTCTCTCTCTCTCTAATCCCCCCTCTCTCTAATTACACCCTCTCTCTCTTTTCTAATTCTCGCCCCTCTCCCTTGTCTAATTCCCCCTCTCTCTTTTGTCTAATCCCCCCCCTCTCTTGTCTAATTCCCCAACTCTCTCTTGTCTAAAACCCCCTCTCTTGTCTAATTCCCCCTCTCTCTCCGTCTAATTCCTCCCTCTCTCCTCTGCCTCTCTCTTCCAGTCCTTCTCCCCCTCCTCTCTGTCTAATTTCCAATGTCTAATTTCCTCTCTTTAATTACCTCTCTCTTTCTAATTTCCCCCTCTCTCTAATTATCCCTCCCTCTCTCTAATTTACCCCTCTCTCTAATCTCCTCTCTCTAATTTCCCCCTCTGTCCAATTCACCTAACTCTCTAATCCCCCCTCTCTCTAATCCCCCCTCTGTCTCTGTAATTCCCTCTCTGTGTCTAACTCCCTCCTCTCTATAATTCCCCCTGTATAATCTCCTCCCTCTCTCTCTCTCTAATTCCCCCTCTCTTTCTAATTCCCACTCTGTAATTCCCTCTCTCTGTCTAACTCCCCCTTCTCTATAATTCCCCCTGTCTAATCTCCTCTCTCACTCTCTAATCACCCCTCTCTGTCTAATCCCCCCTCTGTCTCTGTCATTTCCCCCTCTGTCCAATTGACCTGACTCTAATCCCCCCTCTCTCTAATCCCCCTCTGTGTATGTCATTTCCCCCTCTCTGTCTAACTCCCCCCTCTCTATAATTTCCCCTGTCTAATCTCCTCTCTCTCTCTCTCTAATTCCCATTCTGTAATTCCCTCTCTCTGTCTAATTCCGCCCCCCCTGTATAATCTCCTCTCTCTCACTCTCTAATCCCCCCTCTGTCATTTTCCTTTCTGTCTAACTCCCCCCCTCTCTATAGTTCTCCCTGCATAATCTCCTCTCTCTCTCTCTAATTCCCCCTCTGTCATTTCCCCCCTCTCTGTCTAACTACCCCATCTCTATAATTCCCCCTGTCTAATCTCCTCTCTCTCTCTCTAATTCCCCCTCTCTCTTTAATTCCCACTCTGTAATTCCTTCTCTCTGTCTAATTCCCCCCCCCCCCTTTATAATCTCCTCTCTTTGTCTCTAATCCCCCCTCTATCATTTCCTTTTCTGTCTAACTCCCCCATCTCTATAATTCCCCCTGTCCAATCTCTTCTCTCTCTCTAATTACCCCTCTCTCTATCTAATCCCTCTCTCTAATTTCCCCCTCTGTCCAATCCACCTGACTCTCTAATTCCCTCTCTCTGTCTAACTCCCCCCCTCTCTATAATTCCACCTGTCTAATCTCCTCTCTCTCTCTCTAATCCCCCCTTCTGTCTCTATCATTTCCCCTCTGTCTAACTCCCCCCTCACTATAATTCCCCCTGTCTAATCTCCTCTCTCTGTCTCTAATTCCCCCTCTCTCTCTAATTCCCACTCTGTAATTCCCTCTCTCTGTCTCACTGCCCTGAGCAGTCCCTTGTATTATACTGGCCTCTCTTATCACAAGCCCACACCCCAGCGAGGGAGCGATGGCACTGGGCTGGAATTAGATTCAGTGTCATGGTGCAGCCTGGGTGCTTGGCAATAGCTGCTCCCTTTACACATCCCTCCACACACAGAGAGAGAGAGAGAGAGAGACGGGCAGAGACAGGAAGAGGCTGAGAGACAAAGTGAGATGTGGAGAACAGTAGAGGTGCTGACGGTGGGTGGGGGTGTGGGGGGGTGAGTGGGAGATTGGAAAGAACAGAGTGACAAAGTTTCAGAGGGAAAGATACAGAGAGAGTTGTCGAAGAGATAAAAAGGGAAGCTTGTCACAATTCAGAGAGGCCGAGGTACAAAGGACACGGAGAGATGGGGCTGGAAAGAAAGATGTGGGGATAGAGGGAGGAACATGGAGGGAGGAGCAGAGATAGAGGGGCAGGAAGAGGTGGAGGGATTGGACTCGATGGGATTATACTGGACTCTCTGCAGCACTGTGTCTCACCCTGGATCCCCCTGAGTAACACCCCCATTCCCCAACCCCCGACACTGACCCCAATCGTCGGTGTGAACGTTCCACACGTCCCTTCTCCGGGTAGAAGAATGAGGGACAAAGACACGGACATGTTTTTATTATGGTCTTTCTCTCCGGTTATAGCTCCTGTCCGAGGATTCCTCGCAGCAAATCGTTTCTCTGTCTGCATCGTCAGAGCTGCAGCTTCCAAATCCATTCTCCTTGGGGGAGAGAGAGAAATGTAAATTGATTAAAATAAAGCAAAGGTTACTGAAACAAAAAAATACACAGCAAGATCCCATGACTCTTCTCACTCACTTATCTCCACAATCTCAGAGGGGCGGTGGAGTGGGGGTAGAGGCACCATTTAATAAACACATCCCCTGTTATTAAACACAGACAATGGGAACAGATCTGAAATGAGATGAAGGTGTAAATGCCTCGTGACCAGCCCCCTCCCTCTGTGTTTAACCTGCCAGAGAAAGAAATGTCTGGAAAGAGAGAGGGAGAGAGAAAGCTGGAGTGACAGAGACAGAGAAATTCCACCTCCTCCCCCAGAAACCCTCAAACTCCCACAAAGACAATCCTGGAGTTTAGAACAAGCCTTGACCCAGGAGCAGGGCTTTTTGATTTGAATGACAGTCAATGAACTGGTTTCTCTTTAACGTCGTGTGGTCCCTGTTGCAGTTCAGGAAAAGCTGCAGGCCGCTTCTGCACAGGGGGATCCCACAGGCAGCAATGTGATGCTATCCGGGAACAGGGAGACACATTTCCTTCCCCAGCCTCATGCCAGCTGTAACCCTCCCTCTTCCCCCTCTCTCCCCCCCACCCCCCTGGGCAACGTGTGTGCTCTGAGTCTGGACACATCCCCAGAAAGGCCTAAACTCCCTCTCTTCAAACTGGGAACAAGCTGCTGCTTCCTGGGTGAGACTTTTTGAAATCTCCATCCCAGCATCGATTTTTACAAACCAGGCGACCCCAGGAGGCTGTGACTGAGGCTTTTCTGCAGAGACCAGGAGCTGGGCACTGACTCCACACTGGAGACACCCTCCCCTAAACCCCCAACCCCCCCCAGACCCTGTGTCTCTTCCTCAGCCCCAACCCCCTGCCTCTGTTTCACTGTCTTTTCCTGTTTCCCTCACTCTCCCCTCTCTCTCTCTCGCTGTTGTAACGTAGGGACACATCCTAGAGAGACTGAATTCAAATGGCTGCTCCACCTCTCAATTCATGGCCCTCCCTGCCTAAAACCCCCAGCATTATTCAGGAATTAGCATAATCTTTTACACACTCTCACAGTTTGGACTTGGGAAAGGGCTCCTGAGGGACAGGAAATTAGTCCAATCAGCACATTTTTAATAAATTAACTCATGGCACAGTATGAAACACTGCAGGCAATTTGTGCACAGCAAGATCCCACAGGGTGCAGCCAGCTCTGCCAGGCAATTTTTAAATGGGGAAGTGTTTCAACACAGAGAGAGAGAGAGAGAGGGAGCAAGTTGGAGAGAGACTAAGACAGTGTAGAGCCATTCACCATTACACAATCTCTTAGCAACATCCAAAATACAATTTATCTCAGTTATAAACCAGAGGCTAACACAGACTGAGAGACTGTTAAGGCAATTCTGCACAGCAGGATCCCACGAGCGCTCCCACAATGGAGGGGGACACCCCCAGATCCTGTGTCTCCTTCCCCAGCCCCTGGGACCCCAACTCCCCCACCCGCTCTCTGTCAAACTGTCTCTCATTTATTCTTTTTCTCTTTCTCTCTCTCTCTGCCTCCATCAGCCCATCACAGGGCGGGGGGGGGGGGTTGCAGAGACCATGTGTACACAGCAAGATCCCACTCACCACCTGCTGGTGACCAGTTATAAAGGTATTGGCTGAGGATTGTGGGACAGTGAGTGGGGAATGGGCCTCACCCCCTCTCCCCCCCAACACCCTCACCCATCCCCCAATTAAAGTAACGACAAATCACATTGGTGTTTTTAGACATTTTATTGGAAGGTGAAATATGGAGAGAATTGGCTGGAGAGAGAGAGAGAGAGAGAGAGAACAAGCTGGAGAGACAGAGACTGGGGGGCTGCTCTCCCCCCACCCTCACCACCAGCCCACACCCTCACACATCTACATTAAACTCCATTGAAATGGCTGCTGCTCCTTCCATTTAACCCAGGAAAGCCCGTGGCCCAGCCTGTCTGACACACACCGACATGACTCTGGGGGGAGAAGAAGCCTTCGCACAGGCTCGAGGTTCTCATTTCAGGCCCTCTCCCTCTCTTCCTCTCCCTCTCTCTCCCTCTCTCCCTCTCCCTCTCTCCCTCCCTCCCTCCCTCTCTCTCTCTCTCTCTCTCTCTCTCCCTGTCTCTCCTTCTCTCTCTCCCTCTCCCTCTCTCTCTCCCTCTCTCTCTCCCTCTCTCTCTATCTCTCCCTCTCCCTCTCTCCCTCTCTCTTTATCTCTCCCTCTCCCTTTCTCTCCCCCTCTCTCTCTCCCCTCTCTCTCTCTCCCTCTCTCTCTCCCTCTCGCTCTCTCTCTCCCCCTTTCTCTCTCTCCCCCTTTCTCTCTCTCTATCTCTCTCCCTCTCTCTCTCCCTCTCTCTCTCTCTGTCTCCCTCTCTCTCTCTCCCTCTCTCTCTCTCTCTCTCTCCCACTGCTTCACCCTCCATGAACCCATTTCTATCAAGTGTGGTCACTGATGCAGTTCAGGAAAGGCTGGCAGCCTCTGGGTTTTATTGTTTTACACAGCAGGATCCCATGACTTTCCCTATCTCCACACCTGCTGTGAAAGCCTCTCTCTCCCCACCTTCCCAGTGTGAATGCCCCAGTCTGGGGTGATCCGCTCAGTTCCCTCCCTCCCCACAACCACAACCCCCTGAAAGGGCTGAAACTCAGACTGGGAAGCAGCTGGATTCTCTCAGGAGAGATTTTAAAATCACTGCCTCGGGATTTCAGTGGGTGTCAAAACCCACTTTCTGGAAGGCCCTGACTGGGACCTGGGCAGTGACTGCACACGGGGAACCCTCTCTACCCCCGGACCCTGTGTCTTCTCACCCGACCCCCACCAACTCCAACTCCGCTCTGTTTTGTTATCTCTCCCCCTCTTTCCCCTGACCTCTCCTTTCTCTCTCTCTCTCTCGTGGGAAAAGGCCACAGGCCACTGTGGGCACAGCAAGATCAGGAGGATGGAGAGAGAGAGAGAGAGAGAGAGAAAAATCCACATAAACTGCATAAACTAAATTAAAATGGTTGCCCCTGTCCACCCATCAGTCTCCAGAAGGTGCTACACTCCCCGCCTGTCTTATTTTGGAATTATAACAAGCTTTTAAACAGCCTCAGGTTTCAGATTTTTAATCTCCTCTTTGTCACACACCAAAGGGTTAATGTGTTTGTGACTAATCGCAAGGCCGGGATATTTTAACCCCAGGGTTTCAAAATCCAGCAGCCCATCATCTACCAGAAACCGCTTCATCGATGACCCAAAAACCAGGGTCCCTCCGAGATTAAAATTAAACCTCGGGGCCATAAAGAGACACAACTCACGTGGGTGGGTGCGGGGTGTGGAACAGGCCTGAGTCCATCCATCCAAGCTGGGGAAAAGCTCCTGCCCATGGATTCATAGTCACATTGCAGTCTTCAAACTCCAAATTCCTGGGGAGAAGAGAGAGGGAAAAGAATTGATTAAAACACAAAGCAAGAACATTTCTAAACAAAATAGCACAGCAAGAGCCCAGGATTCCACGCCCCACCTCCCCCCGCTTCACAGTTACACAATCTCTCAGCAACATCCAAATACAAAAATATCCCAGTTATAAACCAGAGGCTAAAACAGATTGAGAGACCTTTCCCGCCCCCTGTGTTTCTCTCTGTATCTCTATTCCTATCTCACTCACATCTCTGTCTCCCTCATGCTCTCTCTCTGTCTCTATCTGTCTCTCAGATATAAAAGTTAAACCTTGGTTGGGGTAATAAACAGACACAACTCAGGTGGGTGAAGCCTGTGGACCAGGCCTCAGGCTATCCCTCTCTGGAAGAAGATCCTTGTCCTTGTCCCAGACTTTCCCTCTTTGGATTCTCACCGTCCAGTTTTCAGGATACAAATTTCTCTGGAGAAAAAGAGATAAAATTGGTTAAAACAACAAAAACGAGGACATTTTCACTCTCTCAGCAACTTCCCAACACAAACCAATGACAGATTGAAAGCAGGTTGAGACACACAGAAAGACACACACACACACACAGACACACACACACACACACACACACACACACACACACACACACACACACACACACACACACACACACACACACACACACACACACACACACACACACACACACACACACACACACACACACACACACATTGAACCAGAGTGGGGAGGCTGGTCACTCTCTCCAGAGAGAGAAGGTACAGGGGGTTTGTTGTTTTGGGACTGGTTTGGGAATATCCTGATCCACATTTATCCTGAGTGAGCTGTATACAGACTCCACCCCCTGATTCTCGGACATGTTTGCAATGTCCCTCATCTATCCCCTAGGAGCCCTGTCCATTGAATGTTAATCCCCGGACAGTACACATTGCTGATCCTGTCCATTGAGGTGTTAATCCCAGGACAGGACACATTGCTGATCCTGACCATTGAGGTGTTAATCCCAGGACAAACATGGTTACAACAAGGGCCGGTCTTTATCTTTGGGTTAATTTTAAATCTATATTTCTTTCCCCTGTTGGTTGTGTTACTCCAATTCCAAACCCTGATTTCACACAAACCCCTAAAACACTGGCAAAAATCGTAGTCCCAACCCACTCTCCCTCTTACCCCAACCCTCTCTCCCTCATACAACAACCCTCTCTCCCTCTTACCCCAACCCTCTCTCCCTCATACAACAACTCTCTCTCCCTCTCACCCCAACTCTCTCTCCCTCTTACCCCAACCCTCTCTCCATATCACCCCAAACCTCTCTCCCTCTCACCCCAACCCTCTCTTCCTCTCACCCCAACCATCTCTCCCTAACACCCCAACCCTCTCTCCCTCTTACCCCAACCCTCTCTCCCTAACAGGGCAGTCCTCTCCCCTTCTCACCCAAACATACTCTCCCTAACACACCAACCCTATCTCCCTCTCACTCCAACCCTCTCTCCCTAACACCCCAACTCTCTCTCCCTCTTACCCCAACCCTCTCTCCATATCACCCCAAACCTCTCTCCCTCATACAACAACCCTCTCTCCCTCTCACCCCAACCCACTCTCCCTCTTACCCAAATCTACTCTCCCTCATACCCCAACCCTCTCTCCCTCTCACCCCAACCTACTCTCCCTTTTACTCCAACCCTCTCTCCCTAAAACCCCAACCCTCTCTCCCTATCACCCCAAACCTCTCTCCCTCTCACCCCAACCCTCTCTTCCTCTCACCCCAACCATCTCTCCCTAACACCCCAACCCTCTCTCCCTCTTACCCCAACCCTCTCTCCCTAACAGGGCAGTCCTCTCCCCTTCTCACCCAAACATACTCTCCCTAACACACCAACCCTATCTCCCTCTCACCCCAACCCTCTCTCCCTAACAGCCCAAACCTCTCTCCCTCTCACAACAACCCTCTCACCCTCTCACCCAAACCTACTCTTCCTCTCACCCCAGCCCTCTCCCCCTCTCACACCAACCCTCTCTCCCTCTCACCCCAACCCTCTCTCCCTCTCACCCCAACCCTCTCTCCCTATCAGCCCAACCCTCTCTCCCTAACACCCCAACCCTCTCTCACTCTCACCCAAACCCACTCTCCCTAAGACACAAACCCTCTCACACTCTCACCCAAACCCTCTCACCCTCTCACCCCAACCCTCTCTCCCTAAAAGCCCAGTCCACTCCCCTTCTCACCCAAACATACTCTCCCTAACACACCAACCCTATCTCCCGCTCACCCCAACCCTCTCTCCCTAACAGCCCAAACCTCTCTCCCTCTCACCACAACCCTCTCACTCTCTCACACAAACCTACTCTCCCTCTCACCCCAACACACTCTCCCTCTCACCACAACCCTCTCACCCTCTCACCCAAACCTACTCACCCTCTCACCGCAGCCCTCTCGCCCTCTCACACCAACCCTCTCTCCCTCTCACCCAAACCCTCTCTCCCTAACACCCCAACCCTCTCTCCATCTCACACCAACCCTCTCTCCCTAACACCCCAACCCTCTCTCCCTAACAGCCCAACCCACTCTACCTCTCACCCCAACCCTCCCTCCGTTACACCCCAAAACTATCTCCCTATCACCCAAACCTACTCTCCCTAACACACCAACCCACTCTCCCTCTCACCCCAACCCTCTCTCCCTAACACCCCAACCCTCTCTCCATCTCACACCAACTCTCTCTCCCTAACACCACAACCCACTCTCCCTCTCACACCAACCCACTCTCCCTATCACCCCAACCATCTTTCCCTCTCACCCAAAACTACTCTTGCTAATACCCCAACCCTCTCTCCCTCTCACACCAACACTCTCTCCCTAACACCCCAACCCACTCTTCCTCTCACCCCAACCCTCTCTCCCTCTCACACCAACGCTCTCTCCCTAACACCCCAACCCTCTCTCCCTCTCACCCCAACCCACTCTCCCTAACACCCCAACACTCTCTCCCTAACACCCCAACCCTCTCTCCCTCTCACCCCAACACTCCCACCCTAACACCCCAACCCTCTCTCCCTCTCTCCCTAACACCCCAACCCTCTCCCCTCTCACCCCAACCCTCTCTCCCTATCATCCCAACCCTCTCTCCCTCTCACCCCAACCCTCTCACCCCAACCATCTCCCCCTAACACCCCAACCCTCTCTCCCTCTCACCCCAACCCTCTCTCCCTCTCACCCTCTCACCCCAAACCTCTCTGCCTCTTTCCCCAACCCTCTCTCCCTTACTCCCCAACCCTCTCTCCCTCTCACCCCAACCCTCTCTCCCTAACACCCCAACCCTCTCTCCGTATCACCCCAAAACTCTCTCCCTAACACCCCAACCCTCTCTCCCTCTCACCCCAACCCTCTCTCCCTAACATCCCAACCCTCTCTTCCTAACACACCAATCCTCTCTCCCTAACACCTCAACCCTCTCTTCCTCTCACCCCCTCCCTCTCTCCCTAACATCCCAACCCTCTCTTCCTAACACACCAATCCTCTCTCCCTAACACCTCAACCCTCTCTTCCTCTCACCCCCTCCCTCTCTCCCTCTCACACCAACTATGGAGAAGGCGTGTCCCTGCATTTTAAAAATGAAGAAGGAATCTCACTCCATTTTAAAGAAGGGGAAGGGATCTCCCTCCATTTTAAAGATGGAGAAGGGATCTGCCTCCATTGTAAAGATAGGGAAGGTTTCTTCCTCATTTTAGAGATCGAGAAGGGATCTTCCTCCATTTTAAAGATGGGAATGGATCTCCCTCCATTTTAAAGTTGGGAATGGATCTTCCTCCATTTTAAAGATGGAGAAGACTTACCCTAGTGGGGCATCAGCAAGGCTTTTGATAAGGTCCCACAAGGGAGACTGAAAGTGAAGGTAAGAGCCCATGGGATCCAAGGCAATTTTACACATTGGATCCAGAATTGGCTGAGTGGCAGGAAGCAGAGGGTGATGGTCAAGGGGTGTTTTTGTGACTGGATTCCTGTGTCCAGTGGGTTCCACAGGGATCGGGGTTGGGTCCCTTGCTGTGTGTGGTGTGTATAAATGATTTAGACTTCAATGTAGGAGGGTTGAGCAGCAAGTTTGTGGATGATACGATAATTGGTGGGGTGGTAAATAGTGAGGAGGAGAGCCTTAGATTACAAGAGGATATAGACGGGCTGGTCAGTGGCAAATGGAATTTAATCCGGATAAGTGTGAGGTGATGCACTTGGGCTGGACAAACAAGGCAAAGGAATACATGATGAATGGTAGGACCCTGGGATCTAATGGGCATTAGAGGGACCTTGGTGTGTATGTCCACCGGTCCCTTAAGGTAGCGGGACAGGTAAATAAGGTGGTTAAGAAGGCATATGAGATACTTTCCTTTATTAGCCGAGACATAGAATATAAGAGGAGGAAGGTCATGCTGGGACTGTATAAAACGCTGGTTAGGCCACAGCTAGAGTATTGTGTGCAGTTCTGGAATCCACATTATAGGAAGGATGTGATTGCACTAGAGAGAGAGTAGAGGAGATTTCCCAGGATGTTGCCTGGGCTGGAGAATTTTGCATATGAGGAGAGATTGGGCAGACTTGGATTATTTTCCCGGGAGCAGAGGAGGTTGAGGAAGGACATGACTGAGATGAATAAAATTATGAGGGGCATTGATAGGGTAGACAGGAAGGAACTTTTCCCCTTGGTGGAGGGAACAATAACCAGGGAGCATAGATTGAAGGCAGGGGGCAGGAGGTTTAGAGGGGAAGTGGGGAAGCATTTTTTCACCCAGAGGGTGGTGGGAATCTGGAACTCACTGCCTGAAAGGGGGTTAGAGGCAGAAACCCTCATAACATTTCAGAATATTTGGATGTGCACTTGCGATACCTTGGCATATAAGGCTGTGGGCCTAGTGCTGGAAAATAGGAATAGAATTGTTAGGTTCTTGTTCGATCGGCACAGACTTGATGGGCCGAAAAGCCTTTTTCTGTGCTGTCGACCTCTGTGACTCTATGACAGAGGTATCCCTCCAATTAAAAGATGGAGAAGGGATCTCCCTCCATTTTAAAGATTGAGAAAGGATCTCTGTCCATTTTAAAGATGGAGAAGGGATCTACCTCCAATTTAAATATTGAGAAATGATCTTCCTCCATTTTAAAGATGGTAAAGAGATCTACATCCATTTTAAAGTTTGAGAAAGGATCTCCCTCCACTTTAAAGATGGAGAAGGGATCTCCCTCCATTTTAAAGATGGAGAAGGGATCTCTCTCCATTTTCAAGATGTGGAAGGTTTCTCCCTACATTTCAATTTGGACACAAACACTCTCAAACACACAAACACCCAATTGCACAAATATATTTTTTCTCATACACACAGACACACACACATACCCTCTCACACACAGACACACTCACGCACATATATTCTCTATTTCACACACAAACACTCTCTCTCACGCTCACACCACACCACACAGATATATTATATCTCATACACACAGTCTCTCTCTCTCACACACACTCACAAAGAGATATTCTTTCTCATACACATGCTCACACAGACATAGTCACAATCACACAGATGCATTCTGAACCGCACACACATCCTCTCTCTTACAGACACTGATTCTCTATCTCACCAATTGACACACACACTCGCAGATATATTCTTTCTCATACACACAAACACACACAAACTCACACACCCATTCACACACACATATATTCTTTCTCACACAAAGCACATAGCACATACATTTTCTCTCACAGATACACCCACACAGTTATATTCTTTCTCAAACACACACACAAACACATACAAACAGACACACACACAAACACACACCAACTCACACAAATACACGCTCTCTCACACACACACATACACATTCTCTCTCATATACACACACACACACACACACTCTCACACACACTCACACACACACCAACTCACACACATACATGCTCTCTCACACACACAAACACATATATACATTCTCTCTCTCTCAAATACACAGAAACACACACACACGCACAGATATATACTTTCTCATACATGCAGGCACACATACACGCACTCACACACACATTCACACTCACAGATATATATCTCTTTCACACACACACACACACACACACACACACACACACACTCACACACACACACACAAACACACACACACACACACACACACACACACACACACACACACACACACACACACACACACACACACACACACACACACACACACACACATTCTCCCTTCCTCTTTCTCATACACGCAGGCACACACACATAAAAACATACACATAACCTCACACACACACACACACACACACACATTCGCACTCACAGATATTTCACTCTTTCACACACAAAAATATTCTCTCTCTCCCCCTACACACACGCACATACACACACATTATCTCTCTCTCTCAAACACAGGCGCACACACTCTCACAAACACATAAGTTCTGATACACAAACCCATACACCCTCTCTCTCAATTTTACTCTTGCAATCTCTCACAAACAGTCTCCCACACAATCTCACACAGAATTCCTCTCACACGCATTCCCTCTCACACACAATCTTTAACATCCAGTCCCTCTCAAATACAATCCATCTCACACACAATCCCTCTCACACACAATCCCACTCACACACAATTTTTAACATACAGTCCATCTCAAACACAATCCATCTCACACGCAATCCCTCTCACACACAATACCTCTCACACGCAATCCCTCTCACACACAATCCATCTCACACACAATCCCTCTCACACACAATCTCTCACACGCTCGCTCTCACACAATTGCTTTCACACTCTATCTCTCTCACACACAATCTCCCAAGCACACACACCATCTCTCTCTCTCACACATACAATCTCTGTCTCTCACATGCACTCTCTCTCCCCTCATCATCTCGGCCTACTCCGTCTCTGCCAACCGCATGCATTCTCTCCCAAACACCAAACTCTCTCTGCACCATCCAACCCACTATCACCCCATGCTCTCTCTTTCCCATGCTCTCTCCAACTTTGGATGAGTGAGAGCTGGTGAGAGAGGATGGAGATCCCTTCTGAACCCATTTCTCAGTCTCTGTTTCTCTCTGGGAGTGTTTGATGTGGACAGTATGGAGGGAGCATTATTCTATATCTAACCCTGTGCTGTACTTGTCCTGGGAGTGTTTGTTGGGTCAGTATAGAGGGAGTTTTACTCTGTATCTAATCCCGTGTTGGACCTGTCCTGGGAATGTTTGATGGGGACAGTGCAGAGGGAGCTTTACTCTGTATCTAACCCCGTGCTGTACCTGTCCTGGGAATGTTTAATGGGGACTGTGTAGAGGGAGTTTACTCTGTATATAACCCCGTGCTATACCTGCCCTGGGAGTGTTTGATGGGGACAGTATAGAGGGAAAGTTACTCTATATCTTACCCCATGCTGTACCTGCCCTATGAGTGTTTCATGGGACAGTGTAGAGGGAGGTTTACGCTGTATCTAACCCCGTGCTGTACTTGTCCTGGGAGTGTTTGATGGGGACAGTATAGAGCGAGCTTTACTCTGTATCTTGCCCCTACTGCATCATCTCTGGGTGTGTTTGTTGGCAACATTCTCGCCAAAAACACAAACAATCCACAAATAAGGGCTCACAAATTGAACATGAGTTTCCTTGTTTGATTCTCCCTGGTCTGTTCTGATTCTCTGATAGATTCCTAGTGTTTACCCTCCACATGAGCAGTCATCCTAATCCCGTCTACATGTCCTGCTCCCAAACACAACATCCGACTACAATAAGGAAACTGATACAGGAGCGTCTCAGTGAGGGAGACAGGTGAGTCTTGAGCCTGACCTGGGTGTATGGGAGTGACCCGGGTTAATCCGACACTCCAGGGACAGTTTAGACAGTTTGAGTTCATCGCAGCTTTGCCAGAATGAGACCTGGAATCCAAGGGTTAAAATTCAAAGTGTGATTGCACAAACTCGGGTTGTATTCCCTGAAATTTAGTAGCATCAGGGGTGACTTGATCAAATTGTCAAATCCTGAGAGGAACTGAGGGGGGAGATTAGGGGAATGTATGAGCTCTTGTCCTGAGTAACAAGCTTCGTGTGGCATCTTATCAAATCCCTTTTGAACAGACCAGTATCCTTCTGTAACTACAGGTTACCTGTATGTTGCAAAGTTATTCTGATAATTTTCATCCCACAGAGTCAAAATTTCAGCTATTCTGTGACTGAGTCAGAACTTCACATAGTTCAGTTTCACTGTTTAAAATAAGCAGTCACTTTTCTGTGGTGGTTTTTGAGATTGAGTTTGGAGCTCAGAATCTGTCAGTGGAAGGGAGTTTCTACAGAGATAGGAAACGGGATTGATGAACAAAGGTGCAGTATTTGGTTCACTGCATTAGATTGTGTCTGTTGCAATTTCACAGGAGTTTACATTTTCTTGGGAAAGGGATGGTTAACCAATGTCAACAATTCAATTTCTTCAGACAAGTGAAAATGCAAGAGAAAGAGAGAATATACAAACACTGAAACCAACAGGCAACTGTATGAGGAAGCTATCAATTCTCTGCATGTTTTAATGTGAATTCCTGAGCTAAAGATTGAAATAAACAGGAGTTTAAATCTCACACTGGGATGCCGTACAATTACAGTCCTGTTATCCTAAATTTAAAGATAAAAATCTACAATTAAAAATTTCTTGTACAGAGCAACGGGAATTTGACTCTCTATCAAACCCCATACTGAATTTGGGTTGGGAGTGTTTGATGAACAGTGTAGTCAAAGATTTAGTTTGAAACAATCTTCTGCAAAGAGCAATTGACGCAAAGTCTCTTGTTAAAGTTTCAATCTGAGGCTGATAGATTTTTGTTAGACAAAGGGGTAAAGAGATATGGATTTAGGTCAGAGATCAGCCAAGATCTCATTGAATATCAGAAACAGGGTGTGGGGAGAAATGGAATCTTCCTCTTCCCATGTGCTATGATAAATATCTTTCCTTCAATCTCAGTCTCTTGGTATTCCTCTCGACCTGTGTCTCTCTCTTCTTCTCACACGCTCTGTCTATGACTCTCTCTCTCTCTTCCTCTCTTTCAGAATCTATATAAATTAAACAAACACCAGTCAGCCTTTTAGGTTTGTTCACAATGGTAATTTTATGTCTCCACAGCACTAGGACATTTCTGACAGAGTTCACTCCTCAGGATTGTGACGTTGGTACTTGCAACGTGACAGAGACACAGCTATGGAGACACTGAGACACTGATCAAACACTCATCCCCGAAACACCGCATTGTCCACGGGTTCCAGGTCATCACCACTCACTGATTTTAAAAGATTTTCACCACATCCCCCACTTCATCCCTTTCCCAAAACCTTCACTCTGTCTCTCCCCCTGTCACCAATGAACCAATTTTTTTGAATTTGACTCTGTATCGAACCCCATACTGTAATAGGGTTGGGAGTGTTTCATGAACGTTGTAGTCAAAGCTTCTCTTTGAATCACTGGATTGAGGTTGAGGGGGGATTTGTTCAAACGCTTCAAGATAATAATGGAAATGAAGAGAGTGGGTAACAGTGGTAAAGATGGAGAAGGGCTTTCTCTCCATTTTTAAGATGGGGAAAAGGATATGACACAGGATAATGTTTTTTATTCCCAGGCATGTTGAAAAATATTTGGAGTTTTACCCTTTTCTCCAGCTGATGAACTTTTAATTTGAACACTTTTTAATTTGAACTCGAATTCAAAGGTGAATGAGGCTTTTTAATATCAAGTATTGAGGGAGGGTTATCCTGTATCGAACCCGTGCTGTACCTGTTCTGGAAGTGTTTGATGGGGACAATTTAAGAACAACTTTAATTCCTATCTAACCCTGCACTGTTGAATAACAGATGCGGATTCAGATAAATCGGAGGTTTCATTTCTGTGTCACTTTCTGTATCTTGAAGCTTCCATTTGGAGCTGGAAATCTGTCAGTTGATGAATGTGGTCTTGAAAATTTCATCCTGAATTGTGTGAGCATTACTATTGTCCCTAAACCCACCCACCACCCCCACCCCACCAGCAAACCCCCCACTGCACTCCCCCGCACACCCCCCCCCCCCCGAGACTAAATAAGTAGGTACTTAGTTGGTCAGCCATTTCTTTGTTCCCAAACATTAATTCCCCTGTTTCTGACTGTAAGGGACCTACATTTGTCTTCACCAATCTTTTTCTCTTCACATCCCTATAGAAACTTGTCCAGTCAGTTTTATAACAAAAACAGAATTACCTGGAAAAACTCAGCAGGTCTGGCAGCATCGGCGGAGAAGAAAAGAGTTGACGTTTCGAGTCCTCATGACCCTTCGACAGAACTTGAGTGAATCCAAGAAAGGGGTGAAATATAAGCTGGTTTAAGGTGTGTGTGTGTTTGTGTGGAGGGGGTGGGGGGTGCGGTTGGGTGGGGGGAGAGAAGTGGAGGGGGGTGGTGTGGTTGTAGGGACAAACAAGCAGTGATAGAAGCAGATCATCAAAAGATGTCACAGACAACAGAACAAAAGAACACATAGGTGTTGAAGTTGGTGATATTATCTAAATGAATGTGCTAATTAAGAATGGATGGTAGGGCACTCAAGGTACAGCTCTAGTGTGGGTGGGGGGAACATAAAAGATTTAAAAATATTTAAAAATAATGGAAATAGGTGGGAAAAAGAAAAATCTATATAATTTATTGGAAACAAACAAAAGGAAGGGGGAAGAAACAGAAAGGGGGTGGGGCTGGAGGAGGGAGGTCAAGACCTAAAGTTGTTGAATTCAATATTCAGACCGGAAGGCTGTAAAGTGCCTAGTCAGAAGATGAGGTGTTGTTCCTCCAGTTTGCGTTGGGCTTCACTGGAACAATGCAGCAAGCCAAGGACAGACATGTGGGCAAGAGAGCAGGGTGGAGTGTTGAAATGGCAAGCGACAGGGAGGTTTGGGTCATTCTTGCGGACAGACCGCAAGTGTTCTGCAAAGCGGTCGCCCAGTTTACGTTTGGTCTCTCCAATGTAGAGGAGACTGCATTGAGAGCAACGAATGCAGTAGACTAATTTGGGGGAAATGCAAGTGAAATGCTGCTTCACTTGAAAGGAGTGTTTGGGCCCTTGGACGGTGAGGAGAGAGGAAGTGAAGGGGCAGGTGTTACATCTTTTGCGTGGGCATGGGGTGGTGCCATAGGAGGGGGTTGAGGAGTAGCGGGTGATGGAGGAGTGGACCAGGGCATCCCGGAGGGAACGATCCCTACGGAATGCCGATAAGGGGGGTGAAGGGAAGATGTGTTTGGTGGTGGCATCATGCTGGAGTTGGCGGAAATGGCGGAGGATGATCCTTTGAATGCGGAGGCTGGTGGGGTGATAAGTGAGGACAAGGGGGACCCTATCATGTTTCTGGGAGGGAGGAGAAGGCGTGAAGGCGGATGCACGGGAGATGGGCCGGAAACGGTTGAGGGCCCTGTCAACAACCGTGGGTGGAAAACCTTGGTTAAGGAAGAAGGAGGACATGTCAGAGGAACTGTTTTTGAAGGTAGCATCATCGGAACAGATGCGACGGAGACGAAGGAACTGGGAGAATGGGATGGAGTCCTTACAGGAAGCGGGGTGTGAGGAGCTGTAGTCGAGGTAGCTGTGGGAGTCGGTGGGTTTGTAATGGATATTGGTGGACAGTCTATCACCAGAGATTGAGACAGAGAGGTCAAGGAAGGGAAGGGAAGTGTCAGAGATGGACCACGTGAAAATGATGGAGGGGTGGAGATTGGAAGCAAAATTAATTCATTTTTCCAAGTCCCGACGAGAGCATGAAGCAGCACCGAAGTAATCATCGATGTACCGGAGAAAAAGTTGTGGAAGGGGTCCGGAGTAGGACTGGAACCAGGAATGTTCCACATACCCCATAAAGAGACAGGCATAGCTGGGGCCCATGCGGGTACCCGTAGCCACACCTTTTATTTGGAGGAAGTGAGAGGAGTTGAAGGAGAAATTGTTCAGCGTGAGAACAAGTTCAGCCAGACGGAGGAGAGTAGTGGTGGATGGGGATTGTTCGGGCCTCTGTTCGAGGAAGAAGCTAAGGGCCCTCAGACCATCCTGGTGGGGGATGGAGGTGTAGAGAGATTGGACGTCCATGGTGAAGAGGAAGCGGTTGGAGCCAGGGAACTGGAAATTGTTGATGTGACGTAAGGTGTCAGAGGAATCACGGATGTAGATGGGAAGGGACTGGACAAGGGGAGAGAGAAGGGAGTCAAGATAACGAGAAATGTGTTCCGTGGGGCAGGAGCAAGCTGAGACGATCGGTCTACCGGGGCAGTTCTGTTTGTGGATTTTGGGTAGGAGATAGAAGCGGGCCGTCCGAGGTTGGGCCACTATCAGTTTGGAAGCTGTGGGAGGAAGATCTCCAGAGGAGATGAGGTCAGTGACAGTCCTGGAAACAATGGCTTGATGTTCAGTGGTGGGGTCATGGTCCAGAGAGAGGTAGGAGGAAGTGTGTACAAGTTGACGCTCAGCCTGCGCGAGGTAGAGGTCAGTGCGCCAGACAACAACAGCACCACCCTTGTCAGCGGGTTTGATGACGATGTCAGGGTTGGATCTGAGAGAATGGAGTGCAGTAAGTTCAGAGAGAGACAGGTTAGAATGGGTGAGAGGAGCAGAGAAATTGAGACGACTAATGTCGCGCCGACAGTTCTCAATGAAAAGATCAAGAGAAGGTAAGAATCCAGAGGGAGGGGTCTAGGTGGAGGGAGAATATTGGAGGTGGGTAAAAGGATCCATTGAACGGGGAGAGGACTCCTGCCCAAAGAAGTGAGCCCGGAGACGAAGACGGCGAAAGAAGAGTTCAGTATCATGCCGAGCCCGATATTCATTGAGGTGAGGGCGTAAGGGTATGAAACTAAGTCCTTTGCTGAACCTTGGTAAATTAAAGCAATAAAACAATAAATCTTCTGCTTCTGCTGCTGAGTGTCGGTGGTGGAGGGAGTGAATGTTTGTCAATGTGTTGCCAATCTAGTGGGCTGCTTTGTCGATGGTGTCAGGCTTCTTCACTGTTGTGGGAGCTGAACTCATCTAGAGAATTGGTAAATATTCCACCTCAGCCCTGACTTGTGCCTTGTAGATGGTGGACAGGCTTTGGGGAGTCAGAAGGTGGGTCACTTGTCAGACTATTCCCAACCTCTGATCTGCCCTTGTAGCAACATTATTTATATGGCTAGTCCAGTGCAGTTTCTGTTAAATGGTAAACCCCAGGATGTTGATAGTGGGAGATTCAGTAATGGTGGTGCCTTGGACCTGAAGGGGCGATAGTTGCTACACTCTTGTTCGAGATCATCATTGGCTGCCACTTGTGTGGCACAAATGTTACTTGCCACTTGTCAGCCTCATTCTGGATATTGCCCAGGTCTTGCTGCATTTGGACATGGACTGGTTCAGTATCTGAGGAGACGTGAATGGTGCCGAACGTTGTCAATCATCAGCGAACATCCCCACTTCTGGCATTTGCTGGAAGGAAGGTCCTTGATGAAGCACCAGAAGATGATTGGGCCGAGGACACTACCAGGAGGAACTACTGCAATGATGACCTGGAGCTGAGGTGCCAGACCTCCAACAACCATAACCATCTTCCTCTGTGTGAGTTTTGATTCCAACCAGTAGAGAGTTTTCCCCCTGATTCCCATTAACTCCAGTTTTGCTAGGACTCCTTCATGCCACACTTGGTCAAATGCAGCCTCGACGACAAGGACAGTGAGTCTCACCTCAGCTCCCGAAGTTCAGCTCTTTTGTCCATGTGTGATCCAAGGCAATAATGAGGTCAGGAGCTGAGTGCCCCAGGAAGGTTCCACCTTGGGCATCAGTCAGCAGGTTATTGCTAATCAAATGCCACTTGATAGCTCTGTCGTTGACCCATGATATTACTTTACTGATGATCGAGAGTGGACTAATGGGAAGGCAATAAGCCAGGCTGGATATGTCCTGCTCTTTGTGTATATGACATATCTGGGCATTTTTCCACATAGCCGCGTAGATGTCAGTGTTGTAGCTGTAGTGGGACAGATTGGCGAGAGGCAGGGCAGATTCAGGAGCAGAAATATTTAGCACTATTGTTGGAATATTGTCAGAGCATATTGTCTTTGCAGTATCCTGTGCATTCAGGCGTTTCTTGATATCAGGTCTGGTGAATGGAATTGGCTGAAGAACGACGTCTGTAATAGTGGGGGATCTGGAGGAGGGCGAGATGGTTCATCCACTTGGCATGCCTGGCAGGAGATTGCAGCAAATGCTTCAGCCTTATTTTTGCACTGTAAAATTTATATAGGAAACAGATTGGTGCAGACAAATGTAGGCCCCTTACAGTCATAAACAGGGTAATTTACATCTTCATAAAATGAGGACACATATAACATGCCAGATATGTTGGGGGACACAGCGTTTGTTGAGAGGGAGGAACTGAAATAAATCAGTATTAGTAAGGAAATGGTGTCGGGGAAATTGATGGGATAGAAGGTCGATAAATCCCCAGGGCCTGATCATCTCCATTCCAGGGAAATTAAGGAAGTTGCCCCAGAAATGTTGGATACATTGGTGGTCATCCTCCGAAATCCTATCGACTCTGAAACAGTTCCTACAGATTGGAGGGTAACTAATGTAACCCCACTATTTAATAAGGGAGGTGGAGAAAAATAGGGAATTAAAGAGAAGCCACCTTGACGTCGGTAGCTTGAAAAATTCTGGAGCCCTTTATAAAAAAATTAGTAGCTGAGCACCTGAGAAAAATTAGCATTTTGGGTCAGAGTCAGCATGGATTTACGAAAAGGAAATCATGTTTGACAAATCTAGTGGAATTTTTCAGCAATGCAACAGGTAGAAGTTATGAGGGGGAGCCAGTTGGTGTAGTTTATTTGGACTTTCAGAGGGCTTTTGAAAAAGTCACAACATAAGACATTAGCCTGAAAAATTAAAGCACTTGCTTTTGGGTGCAGTGAGTTGAGATAAATTGAAAACTGGGTGGCAGACAGGAAAAAATAGTAGGAAAAAACTGGTCTTTTTCAGAATGGCAGGCAGTGACTCGTGGGGTGTTACAGGGATAGGTGCTGGGACCCCAATTATTCACAATCTAAAATAAGGATATAGGTGAGGGAACTAAATGAAATATTTCCAAATTTGCAGATGGCACAATGCTGGTTGGGAAGGTGAGCTGTGAGGTGGATGCAGAGATGATTCACTGTGATTTGGACAAGCTGAGTGATTGGTCAAATGCATGGCATATGCAGCATAATGGGGATAAAGTGAGGTTTGTGAGGAAGGCAGATTAATATCTGAATTGTTTTAAATTGAGAGAAGGGAACATGCCAGGAGATCTGTGTTCCCTTGTATGCCATTCACTGAAGTTCAGGATGCAAGGGCAGCCAGTGGTAAAGAAGGCAAATGGTATGTTGGTCTTCATAGTACAGGAGCAGGGATGTCTTGCTGCAATTATACAGGACTTTGGTGAGACCACACCTGGGATATTGTGTGCAGTTTGGCCTCCTTATCTGCTATCGAGGGAGTGCAGGGAAGGTATCCCAGACAGATTCCTGGGACCACTGGACTGACATATGAGGAGAGCTTTGAATGGTTAAGACTATATTCGCTGCAGTTCAGAAGAATGAGTGGGGATCTCACGAAACCCATAAAATTCTAACAAGACGACAAAGGGTAGATGCAGGAAGGATGTTCTTGATTGTTGGGGAGTCCAGAACCAGGGTCACAGTCTGAGGTTATAGGATAGTCCATTTAGGACTGAGATGAGGAGATTTTTTTTCACCAAATAGTGGTGAGACTGTGGAAATGGCTACAACAGACAGCAGTTGAGGCCAACACATTGCATGTTTTCAAGAATGAGCTAGGTATAGCTCTTTGGGTGAAAGGGATGATAGAATATAGGCAAACAGAAGGAGCAGGTTATCGAGTTGGATGGTCAGCCATGATCATAATGAATGTTGGAGCAGCCTCTGAGGGTCTAATGCCTCCCCTACTCCTACTTTAAATGTTTCTATTGATGTGCTGGGCTCCTCCATCATTGAAGATGTGGGTATGAGGCAGACTCCCCCTCCAGTGAGTTGTTTAATTGTACACCACCTTTCGCAAATGGATGTGGCAGGACTGCAGAGCTTAGACCTGATCCGTTAGTTGTGGAATCGCTTTGCTCTCTCTGTTAGTTGTTATTTCTGCTGTTTGGCGTGCAAGTTGCCCTATGTTATAGCTTCACCAGATTAATGCCTCATTTTAAGGTATGGCTGTTGCTGCTCCTAGCATGCCCACTTAAAATCTTCATTGAACCAGGGTTGATAACTTGGCTTGTGGTAATGGTGGAGTGGGGGATATGCCTGGTCACTAGGTTACAGATAATGTTTGAGTACAATTCTGTTGCTGCTGATGGCCAACAGTGCCTCGTGGATACAGGTTTTTGAGTTGCTGGTTCTGTTTGAAATCTTTCCCATTAAGCATGGTCGTAGTGCCACACAACACGATGGGGGATATCTTCAGTGTGATGCTGGGACTTCATCTCCACAATGACTGTGCAGTGGTCAACCTTACCAATAGGACAGGTATATCTGTGGCAAGCAGGGTAGCAACGATGAGGTTAAATGTGTTTTTCCCCCCTCTTGGTTCCCTCACAAAGTGCTGCAGAATCAGTCTAGCAGCGATGTCGTTTGGGACTTGGCCAGCTCAGTCAGTAGCAGTGCTATCGAGCTACTCTTGATGGTGGTCATAGACGTCCCCCACCCAAAGTATATTCTGCTCCCTTTCCTCCCTCAGTGCTTCCTTGAAGTGGTGTTCAACATGCAGGAGCATTGATTCATCAGCTGAGGAAGGGTGGTATGTTTTAATCAGCAGGCTATTTCCTTGTCCGTGCTTGATTTGATGTCATAGGACTCCATGGGGCCTGGAGTCAATGTTGGAGTCTCACAGGGCAACTCCCTTGTGACTGTATTCTACACTGCTGGTGGGACAGGGCATACCCAGGGATGGTGAGATGTTTGTTTCTGGAACATTATCTGTAAGGTATGATTCCATGAGAATGAATATGCCAGGTTGTTGCTTGACTAGGCTGTGAGGCAGTTCTCCCAATTTGGCTTAAGCCCCCAGATGTTAGTCAGGAGGTCTTTGCATGTTCGACAGGACTGAGTTTGCCGTTGTTGATTCCGTTGCCTGGCCCGATGTCGGGGGTTCGATCAGTTCCATTCCTTTTTTGAGTGCATGCGTGTACATAATAACTTATTTATTGTTTGTTTACATGTGTTCACAAAAGCACTTGTTTATTGGTTTTGTGTATGTGTGTGGATAATCAATTGTTCCCTCTTTGTGTGTATGTTTGTAAATAAGCAGGTGTTTATTGTTTGTGTGCAAAGACACACATGATATACAAGCATTCGAATACACGCATATACACACACACAATTATCGAGTGGTTATCTATATATATATATACAGAGGAGAAATAAAGAATTGGTTATGTGTGCACATACTCACAAGCTGTAAGCAATTTGTTGTGTCAGTACATAAACATTTAATATTTGTGTGTCTGTCTGTGTACATAAACACTTCTTTATTTTTTAAGTGTCATCATAACCTCTTACTTATTGTTTGTGTATGAGTTTGTGAAACCATTCATTCCATGTGTGTTTGTCTGTATTTAATTAACAGCTTGTGTATTGCTTTTCTGCAGGTGTGTACATAATGATTTGTTTAATATGTGTTTGAGGGTATGTGTGTTTGTCTGCGTGTGTCTGTGTGTGTGTACATAACCACTTGTTTATTGTCTGTGTGATTGTGTGTACATTACCAAATTTCTTTTGTTTGTGAGTAGGTGTTTACTTCACCACATGATTATTACAAACAGAAACAGGAAATGCTGGAAAACCTCACCAGGCTGAACAACATTAGTGGAGAGAGAAAACAAATCGTTAAGGCTTTGAGCACGTATGACTCTTCTACAGAGCTAAGGAGATGTATAAATGTAATTAAATTTATATTGTTTAAATGATTGGAGCGGGTGAAGTTGGAGAGAAGGCCACTGATAGGATCAGACGTAGGGGAGAGTGCCAGATGATTCATGGACAAAAGGATAAAGGGGTGTTAATGACAGTGGTACTGCCTAAATGAGGTGCCTTAAGTTTGGAAGGCAGCATGTGATAAAGCAGGACAAAAGTAAGCACTCTTAAAAGAACAACAAGGACAAGGGACAGATGGTCCTTGTGAGGGTCAGAAGGAGAGAGGGGACAATGGTGAGAAAAATAGCTTTAAAAGTAAAATAAAAGATGATGATAAAACAATGAATATAATTGAAATAAATAAAAACAAGTGAATAAAAATTAAAATTACAAATATTTTTAAGATAAAAATGAAAATGATTATTGAAAAAAGGGGACAAAAAAGGGAGTCAGGATGTCGGTGTTGATGGCCTGAAGTTCTCGAGCTCAGTATTATGGCCAGAGGGCAAGATGCCAAATTGGAAGATGAGGTGCTGATCCTCCAGTTTGCGTTGAGTTACATTTTATTTTCTCTTTACAGATGCAGCTGGACCTGCTGAGTTTTTCCATGATTTTTTTGTTTCAAATTCGCAACATACGCAGTATTTCATTTTTATCACATCTTGATTCTTTGGTGTATAACCAAAGAATCTTTGGTACATAACCAACCGATTATTATTGTGCTTATGTATACGTATAACCACAAGTTTATCGCTTTCTGGAACAGTTCCTACAGATTGGAGGGGAGCAAGCGTAACCCCACTATTTAAAAAGGGACACAGACAGAAAGGAGGGAATTATAGACCAGTCAGACTGACGTCGGTACTGGGGAAAATTCTAGAGTCCATTAGAAAAGATTTATTAGCTGAGCACATGGAAAGCAGTGGCAGAATCAGCATGGGTTTATGGAAGGGAAATCATGCTTGACAAATCTACTGGAATTTTTCAAGGAAGTAACTAGTAGAGTTGATGAGCCGAAACCAGTAGATGTGGTTTATTTGGACTTTCAGAAGGCTTTCGAGAAATCCCCACTTATGAGATTGGCGTGTAAAATTAAAATGCATGGGATTGGGGGCAGTGTATTGAGAAGGCTGGAAAACTGATTGGCAGACAGAAAACAACGAGTAGGAATAAACGGGTCTTTTTTCCGAATGGCAGGCAGTGGGGTACCACAGGACTCGGTGCTGGGACCTGTTATTTACAATATATATTAATCATGTAGATGAGAGAATTAAATGTAATTTCTCCATATTTCCATGTTACACAAAGCTGGGTGGGAGGGTGAGCTGTGAGTAGGATAGAGAGATGATTCAGTGTGATTTTGATAAGCTGAGTGAGTGGTGAAATGCATGGCAGATGCAGTATAATGTGAATAGATGTGAGGTTATCCATTTTGGTAGCTAAAACAGTAAGGCAGAATATTAAATGAATGGCTATAAAATTGAGAGAGGGAACTGTGCAATGGGACCTGGGTGTCCTTGTATACCAGTCACTGAAGGTAAGCATGCAGGTGCAGCAGGGGGGGTAAAGAAAGCAAATGGTATTTAGTCCTTCATTGCCAGAGGATTCGAGTACAGGAACAGGGACATTTTGCTGCAATTGTACAGGGCCTTGGTGAGACCACAACGGGAATATTGTGTGCAGTTTTGGTTTCCTTATCTGAGGAAGGATGTACTTGCTATAGAGTGAGTGCAGTGAAGGTTTACCCGACTGCTTCCTGGGATGTCAGTACTGAGATATGCGGAGAGATTAAGTCGATTAGCATTAATTCGCTGGAGCTCAGGAGAATGAGGGGGGATCGCATGGAAACCTATACAATTCTAACATGACTAGACAGTGTAGATGCAGGAAGTATGTTCCCGATTGTGGAGAATCCAGAACAAGGACTTACAGCCAAGGATATTGGGTAGACAATTTAAGACTGAGATGAGGAGAAATTTCTTCACCCAGAAAGTGGTGAGCCTGTGGAATTCGTTACCACAGAAAGTAGTTGAGGCCAAAAATTGGCAAGTTTTCAAGAATGAGTTAGGTATAGCTCTTGGGTCTAAAGGAATCAAATGGTATGGGAAGAAACTAGGATCAGGCTATTGAGTTGAATGATCAGCCATGAACATAATGAATGGTGCAGCAGTCTATAATGGCTGATTGGCCTACTCCTGCTACTAGTTTCTATGTTTCAATGGTTACTATGATTTTTTACTAGGTACATGATTGATTGTGTCGGAAAAATCCCTGAGGAAAAAAAGTGGAAATCCGTGCTTACTGACAAAAATGGAACTGTCTTCAAGGCTTACTGAAGTGATACCTTTGAAAAACATTCCAACAAGGAGAATTGTGAAGGACTATTTTTATTGCCATGTATGGTTTGCCAAAGGAAGTGTTCCTGATGAAGCAAATGGTCCTACCATCAAATTGAAATTCAAGAGAATGTATGAGGAAACCGAAAGAACCTGGAGCACCATTCCCTCCAGAGCCAGCCATCCTGCAGTGAGCAGCCCTCCAGACTGATGGCAATTGGACATTTTCTCCAAATCTTTGAACGATATATTGTGGGTCTGTCGGCAGTATAGTGAAAGCTCATTGGGTATCTTGTCACCCAACACTCCATCAACATAATACGCCTGTGGCACATCACTATTGCATCAAAGATTAAAACCTGCTGTGCTACTCCTGCCTCGCTAAACACAGCCGCTATGCCCTTGTGCGATCAGACATTGCTAATGCAGCTACTGTTTCATCACCACCATTCTGTGACACAATTCATGACGGCACTTTCCATATTGTAAATACATTCTTCCAAGTGCCAACTGGGAAAAGAAAGTTCTGTCAGCTCTCCCTCACTCAGACACCAAAGAGGGCACTTCAACAGCTACTATACTGACTGGGATAACTGGGCCCAAACATTGTTGGTGAACTGCTGTTCAGTGCATCTCCAGAAACATTATCACATTGTTACACGACCCCAAGCAGCAGGGGACGTTCGAGTTAGCAAGATGGATCCAGATATAATCACCTGTCCTCTGCTGGCTCCATTCCCTTGATAGTCACCCAAACCAGCACAGTGCCCAGTACTGGATGATATCTGACATGGACAACACAGGCCATCAGCAGTGCAACAAAGACGCAATGGGATGCATGCAAACTGTCAAAAATTCACCGAGGCCTTAGACCGCATTCGAGTAATGAGAACTCCTTGCTTGTGCCTGGCTTACTCTGTACTGCACAAAAATTATAATCTCAGCCTCAATTCCAAAAATCATTTTCATACCAGACCCTGAAAAAGATCTCCCACTGGTAGCCATCCATCGATCGATTTCACTACCTTCGGTGTGCTTTAAGATATTCGAGAATTTGTTCTCCAACGCACATCTCCAGAAGAAAAACAATGCTTAATATTGAACAAGCTGGTTTCTGTAAGGGGTGAAGTGCATGTGATCAAGTCTGTCACTTACCTCCTACATGGGAAATTGCTTCCAAAGGACGAGGGGTCGTGCTGCTGGACCTCACTGATGGCAAGGATACGGTGTGGCATCCTGGCCTATCCTAAAACTGTCCAAAATGCTTCCAAACTGGATGAAGGCAGTTGTTGAAAAGCTCCTTCGCAAACAGAAGATTTCCAGTCCAGTTCATCTCTGCTGATGGTATCTGTTGTTGGACCCAAGCCCCATCATTCTGTGCCCTGTAGCATTTCGTTGATAAAAATGATACAAATTTGTGGACTACTGCAGCACATGGGAAGTTGAATTCCTATCAACCTCTATCCAATGTATGTCATCTCCATAATGTTAGTGCCAAAATAAAACTGCCTATTCAAGTGGATATTCAGAGGCTAAAGTTTGATCCCAGCGCAACATAATTGGGTCTGAATCTAGACAGGAGTCTGCCCTCTCACGATCATCTGTAGAAAAGAGCAGCAACGTTCCAAACCAGAAACAACATATTAATAAATCTTGTTGAAACTAAGTTGGGTCCTGCTGCTACAGCACTCTGGGCCTCAGCACTTGCCCCATCATACTCCGCAGCAAAGTACTGTGAAACTGTGTTGCACAACGCATCACACACACATCATGTTGGAACTCACTTGAATGCAATAATGCACATCATAACTGCAACTCTCCATTCAACAACCCTCCTCCGGCTTCCTGTTCTTGCAAGTATCAATCTGACACACATCTGCAGACAGATGGAAACCCACAAGCTGGTTGAAAACATTCGTGATGCACCACACTTTCCACTCCACAATGTTATATTCAAACCACCTAATTCCAGCGTTCCATCTCGGTGCCCCATATGAAGTAATCTCCCTCTGCAAGGTTTCCCTTTTAAGGCATCCTTAGGACTATGGACTGGGAAATATGGGAGGTTACGAATAAAATGCTTGTGACTAACTCCAGATTATCGAATGGCAGGCTTTGATCTATCACAGCGGGTGTGGCCATGTCTAAGCAAATGTGTGACAAGCAGGGTTCCCTTTGCAGCAAATCTCTTCAGGCCATGCCTGAGTTATAACTCCCTTATGCACTTCTGGAGGGACACAAATAGTGATGCACATTACTGAGGAATCTCCCCTCTTCAGGCGAAGATGTGACTCAACACTTAATATTCTCCTAATGGCAGCTGATCGCTTGGCTCCAGGGATTTGGATTCACTGGACAATAAGAAAAAAAAAATCCAAGTGTCTATTGTGTGTGTGTATGTGCACTTGTGTAACATTATTTTTCTAACAGAGACAGAAAACACAAGAAAACAAAAACCATGTCGGGCAGCATCTGTGAAGAGAGACAGATTTATCGTGTCAACTGTGTATGACTCTACATCAGGGCTTTATTTTTGTTAATGTTTGTTTACACATATTTCTGCAAATAAACGCAGGTTTATTGTTTATGCTCATGTGTACAAAATGAGGTGCTTGTTGATTTTGTGCATGTGTTTACGTAACTACTTATTTGTTACTCTACAGACTTAGCAGTGACATTGAGCAACAATTATCAGGATCATAACAAGCACCAGTGTAGCTCCATCAGGGGGAGAGTCAATGGTATCTTGTTTGGCTTCTGAGTTTTCCAAAATCTAGACCTGCTAATTATCCCTGGGAAATTTATTTTTTGGCTAACAGCATTAAGTGGGTATCAGTCTCTTGCTGCTGAATCCCAGCTCCCTTATTGCTGGCATTTTGTCTGTTCATCGATCTGGATTCCCTGTTTGCGTTGCTACTTGCCACTTCAATATTTTCAAAGTCTTGCTGCAGTCGGACATGGACTGCTTCAATATTGGACAATTCATGATTAGTGCTGAACATTGTCCAATCATGAGCAAGAATTTTAACTTCTCACAGAATCACAGAGTGCAGAAGAGGCCCTTCGGCCCATCGAGTCTGCACTAACACGTAAGAAAGACCTGACCTACCGAACTAATTCCAGTTACCTGCACTTGACCCATAGCCTTGAATGTTTGACGTGCCAAGTGCTCATCCAGGTACTTTTTAAAGGATGTGAGGCAACCTGCCTCCACCACCCTCCCAGGCAGCACATTCCAGACCTTCACCACACTGGGTAAAAAGATTTTCCTCATATCTCCCCTAAACCTTCTGCCCCTCACCTTGAACTTCTACTAAGGGAAACAGCTGCACACTATCCACCCTGTTCCTGCCCCTAATATTCTTCAACATCTCGATCAGGTCGCCCCTCAGTCTTCTCTGCTCCAATGGAACAACACAAGTTTTTACAACCTGTCTTCAAACCTGAAATGTTTCATCCCAGGCAACCTCTTGGTGAATCTCCTCTGCACCCCCTCCAGTGAAATCACATCCTTCCTATAATGTGGTGACCAGAACTGCCAAAAAATACTCCAGCTGTGGCCTCACCAAGCCTCTATACAACTCCAACATGCCGTCCCTGTTTTTGTCATCTAAGCCTTGATTGATACAGATAAGTGTCACATATGCCTTTTTTCACCACACCACTAACATTCTCCTCCACTTTCAGAGACTATGGACACACTCGCCAAGTTCCCTTTGTTCCTCAGAACTTCCATGAGTAATGCCGGCCATTGACTACTTCATTGTCAAATTGCCCCTTCCAAAGTGTATTAACTCGCACTTTTAAGAGTTAAATTCCATCTGCAACTTATCTGCCTATTTTCCCACCCCATCTATTTCTTCCAGTAGCTCAGGCCACCGAACCCCACTCTTAACCACCCTGCCAATCTTTGTGTCATCCACAAACTTACTACTCCATCCTGCAACATTATCAAGTATGTTGTTTATATAAATGACAAATATTAGCAGACACAGCTCATGTCCCTGTTGCACGCCTCTGGACACGGGCTTCCAGTTACTAAAGCAGATTCCTGTCATCATCCTCTGTCTCCTACAGCTAAGCCAATTTTGAATCCACCTTATCAAATTACCCTTAATTCCATGTGCATTTGTCTTCTTTATCAGAGTCCCATGTGGGACCTTGTCAAAGGTTTTGTTGAAATCAGGTAAAGTACATCAACGGCACTACATGTTCTATACAACTGGTCAGCTCCTCAAAAAATTTAATTCAGATTTTTTAGGCAAAACCTCCCTCTGACAAAGCCATGCTGACTATCCCTGATGAAACTGTGCCTCCTCTGCAAGTGGAAATAGATTCTCTCCTTCAGAATTTTCTTCAATGTTTTCCCTACCACTGACATGAGACTCACTGGCCTGTAGTTCCCTGGTTTATCTCTACAAATTTTCTTAAATAGCGGAACCACATTTGCTGTTCTGCAGTCCTCTGGCACCAACCAGTGGATATTGAGGCATTAGAAAAATTGTGTCAGAGCCCGAGATCTCCTCCCTTGCCTCCCTTGGCACTCCAGGACGCAAATCATCCAGACTTGGATATTAGAACACTTTTAAGCCTGCGAACACCTCCAACTCCTTGCCACTCCCTATATCAATTTACCTCAATACCTCACAGACTCTCTCCCCCAGATCCAGACATTCATCGTCATTCTTGTGGGTGAAGACGGAAGTGATGTATTTCTTCAACAGACTACCGATCTCCTCAGGCTCCACCCATAGACTGACCCCATAATCCCCAATGGGCACTACTCTTTCCTGGGCTATCCTCTTCCCACTGATATACTTATAGAATATGTTGGGATGTTCCCTACTTTTATCATATCCCATCTTTGCTCTCCTAACTGCTTTCTTAAGCTCCACACTGTACTTTCTGTAACTCCACTAATTCCCCCGCTGATTTGCTCCCCTTGTAACTGTGAAAAGCCTCTCTTTCCCTTCTCATGGTAACATAGTCACGCATGGATCTCTGTGCTTGTAACTCCTTCCTATCACCCTACATGGAATATGTTGAGCCTGTACCCTCCCCATTTCCTTTTTGAACGCACCCCACTGCTCTTCTGTAGATTTTCCCACATGTAACTGTTCCCAGCCTACCTTGGCCAGATCCTGTATTATTTTATGAAAATCCTCTCTCTCCCAATCCAAACCTTCTCACTTTATGATGAAATGTCATTGATGAAGCAGCTGAAAATGTTTAGGCCGAGCACAATACCCTGAGAATCTCCTGCAGTGATGTCCAGGAGCTGTGATAACTCAACTCCAACAACCACCAGCATCTTCATTTGTGCTCGGTCTGGCTCCAAACAGCGCAGGAATTCCCCGTCATTCCGAAGGGCTGCAGTTTAGTTGAGGCCTTATGATGCCAGAGCTGGTCAAATGCAGCCTTGTTCACAAGGGAAGTCAATCTCCCCTCACCAGGGTCCTTAGCTCTTCTGCCCATGTTTGAACCAAGGTTGTAAAGTGATCAGGGGTCTAGTGACCCTGAAGGAAGGCAAACCATTAGCCGGAGAGCAATTATTGCCGTTTGCAATGTTCAAAGGGCATTTAAGAGGCAGCATCATTGCTGCTGATCTGGAGTCTTATGTAGTTCACGCCAGGTTAAGACAGCCGATTTCATTCCCCAAAAGCGACTCATTATTGAATAAAATGGGCGCATTTACTGAAAAATAGATGAGTGGCAGCGGTGGTCACCATAATTTTGAGTTGCCTAAGTCATGTTTTTGGTTGAATTTAAATTAACCGTCTAGCCTGGTGAGATTCGGAACCGGCTCCCCCACAGCATTATCCTCGCATTCTGTAATACTTGTCTAGTAACAATATCACTCTGTCATCGCCCCCTCCTTGTTGAGATTACATTGATGGAGCGGTTATTGGCTGAATTGGATTTGTCCTACATTTTGTGGACAGGAAAAACTTGTTTAATTTACCATATCCGAGGGTAAATTCCAGTGTTGTATGTTAACTGGTACAGTTTGGCGAGGGGCGGCAAATAATTAACCACAAGTCTTCAGTACTAATGTTGGAATGTGGTCGGGGCCCAAAACGTTTGAAACATTCAGTGCCTTCCATCGTTACTTGTTATCACGTGGAGCAAATTGAATTGTCTGAAAACTGCACCTGCAATTCTGGGGGCATCCGCAGGGGGGCGAGATGCATCGCTCACTCGGCACTTCCAGCTGTAAATGGTTGGAATTGCTTCGGCCTCGTTTTATGCACCGATGTGCTGGACTCCACATCAATGAGGGTGGGATATTTGTAGTACCACCTGCTCCATGGAGCTGTTAAATTTTCCAGCATTTACCACTGGATGTGGCAGAACTGCAGCGCTTTGATCTTAAGCATTGATTGTGGGATCTCTTAGCTCCGACTGTCGCTTTTTCCTTGTGTTGTTTTTCCTGCACGGAGTCCTGTGGTGTAGATTCCATACATTAAAATCACATTTTTAAGTATGGCTGGTGCTGCCCCTCGTATGCCCTCCCGCACTTTGGTTGAAGCCATGGTAGATTCTCTGAGGTTATTGTACAGCAGAGTGGGAGTTGAGGTCACAGATTGAAGACTTTACAATTCTGCTGCTACTGATAGCCCACCGCCCCTCATGGAGCCCAGTTGTGAGTTACTACATCTGTACACAATCCCTCCCATTGAGCTCGGGAGTGGGGAGCAGTTTGAGCTACCTGAACAGTGATTGAATTTTAAATGCATTCTCATAACCATATATTGTAATCACATCGTCATCATCATCACTTGCTCGAAGCGAGAATGACGCCTGCCAGGGTTCAGGATTTGGGTGTCCACAGGGCTCTCAGCAGACCAATCCTGGAGACAAAGGTCTTCATGCAGGGAGTATATGAATTTCCCTGAGGAAGGGGATTCCTTAAGTCAGGGTTCTGTTCTCTCTCTTGCCGTTTTTGTCACTTTTCCACAGTAGAGATTATGTGGTCCGTCTCTGACTGTGTTGCAGCTTGTTTGATGAGCGAAATTCCTCCCGTACACCGAGGTCAGTTTGCGCTCTTTCCACTGTGACCGTCAGAGTGTCCTTAAAACCTTGTCTCTGTCCTCCTTGCGATCAGGTTTCACCATCAAGTTGTGAAAAGAGGATCTGCTTCAGAAGCTGATTGTTTGACACGTGGATGCAGTGTCCAGACCATGGAGCTGATTTCACGTGGTCAGTGTTGTGATACTGGAGGATAAGCACTCAGTAAGGATGCTGGAGTTTGTTCTCCTGTCTTCCCACTTGACATTGATTATCCTCTGGAGACATCGCTGGAGGAATTTCTCCAGCATTCGGAGTTGCCCTTGGTAGGTTACCCAAATCTCACTGTCATACAGAAGGGTGGTGACAACAACAGGGTTGTTGGCCGTGCTCAAACTCTCTGACCTTTTTTAGAGAGATCTGGGAAGAAGTGGTCCCACTCCCAGACTCCTGAAATAGCATCATTGTGTCACTGTTTAAGAAAGGGGGTAAATCAATTTGTGGGAACTATAGAGACATTTTGCTACATTCCACTGTGGGGATGATTCTCACACGAATCCTCCTGAACCTCCCCCTACCCGTCAGTGAAACATCCCACCAAAGACCCAGTGTGGATTCTGACCATCCTGGGAAACCGCAGACATGATCATCGCCACATGAAAGAGTTCTCAATAAAATATCATCTATTGTGTTGTGATGTTGATGGGGAGATAAGTATTGACCAGGACACTGGGGAGAGCCCCCTGCACTTCTTTGAGATAGGGTCATGGTATATTTTACATCAGCCCGAGCAGGAGGCTTCGACCTGGTCCTCAGGCAGAGTGTTCTAGGTTGTAACAGCTCTGTATTATTCCGCTATTGAACATGATGATCTTTTTGTGTTTCAAATTCTACGTTTCCATTTACCCCCAATTTCCTTTCATTCTTTTGTTCACAAGAATCCATGTTCGGCTACCAGAAAAATACACAGTGACCCCTCCCGCACTGCCTTCTGAATCAATGAGTTCCAAAGTCCCACAGCACTGAGAGAAACATAAATCTCATCAGATCTGTCATAAACGGGCTATCCCTAATATTAAAACCGTTCCCTCCAGTTCTAGATATTATTACATTTGTAGAGAATCATTTGTTCTTTATTTGTAGCAAAAGGATCAGTTCATCTGATATCGATCCCCGGGTAACATGAGTTTAAACTCCCCTCCAGTCTGAATAACCATCGGTCACCACTTCTCTCTGTGTTCCGTCTCCTCACCAATATCACATCCACACTGTTACTGTCCCTTTAATCCATGGGGTTCAATTTATAACAATCCAAAAATGACTCTTGTTCACACTTTCTTCATGGACATAACATCAAGCTCACTTCCCTCATCAGAACTGTCATTACTTAGAAAAATATCTCCATTAAGTTTATCAGATATTAATACCAATTGACAATACCGTGCTTCTGATCACGTATAATCCGTAATTTCTTGCAAATAAACATATATTTCTGTCCACGATTAAGGCCTCCAGAAATGTTCCCAGCATCGACATTGCCTGGCCGCTCTGTCGTTCCGGAGAGTTTCCATCTCTCATATAATAAAAATGGAGTTGGGACATTTAGAAACCTCCAGCCCTCTGGCACCACCCAAATCCAAGGATGAGTGAAATATTATCGCCAGAACTTTTATTATTTCCACCATTCCTTCACTCAGCGACCCTCATATCTCCCAACTGGATCAGCTAAATATTCTACATTATTTGGATAAAAAATTATTGGATTGTATGGTATTAACAGAAACTGTTTGTTCATTGACTGTAATTAATGTCTGTCTCCATGGACCCTAATTGTGCCATTGGAGGCCTTGCCCCTTCTCTTAATAAGGGACACCTTTCAAAGTGTTATCACATAGCGTCTGTGGGATTATCACCTCCGACACCGACAGGGATCAGCTGTTCAAGGGAGAGGGAGATGAGAGATCAGAATCTGAGAACAATAGATGGGAAAGTTCCAACAATGGACAGGAGTTTATCCTCTGGGTTGTACATGCTGTCTACATATTATGATTGGTTGTCATTAGCTTCTCGCATCGGTTACACTCTTCAGGTTATTCAAGCAGGTTATTATCCCATCCTGGCTGTTGTAGGTGTACCTGGTAAGTCACTCTGTCCGGTTCTTTCTATTATAAACCACAATTAACTTCATTTTTGTTCTCATCGTTTGAAGTTTGGGAAAATGGAATCTCTTGCCTTCATTTTTTCTCAGAAATTCCGCTCCCGATCCAATGGATCCACGAGCCTCCCTGGCCAATATCTGAGGTAGAACCAGTCTGTTCACACCGTGTGCGATCCGTTTGACCCTGAGCTGATTGCTGACCGCCTATTTTCTCCATTCCCAATCTTGCCCCCTTCCAACTCCAAAATATCACTCATCAACTGCCCGCCTCATCCCTCCTACAGAATAAACCCTCACTATTTCCTCAACCCACACTCGCCTATTCCAATGTTAACTTCAGTTACCAACCTTAATAAACCCCAGCTCATCCCAAACTATCCTGTCCAAATCCTAACTCATAACATATCCCGTTCACCCATCATCCCTGTGCTCACTGACCTGCATTGATTCCTTTTCTGGTAACACCTCAATTTTAATATTATCACTTAATGATTTCTTGACTCCATGGCCTCACTCCTCCGATTAATCTAAATCCCCCAGTCTTTTTCAATTGCTCATACAAATTGTTTCCCTTTCATTTTTATGCAGTTTAATTTTAAATTGGATCTGCTTCCCTCAGTATCGCCCCCAACCATATATGAATCCAGCCTTTGTAGCGGGTTAGGGTCACTGGTGACGGATTTACGATGCTGAAACCATGAAATGGTGCGGGTCGTGCGGTTATTCACTTCCCAGCGACTCCCACCTGGTGCTCAATGTTGGACAGGCGGTTTCAGCAGCTTTAACACATGTCTTAGTGACTTGATGTGTGCCTATCCATTGAACGCCTGTGTTAGTCAGTCTTGGCTAAACCTGTGTTCAGGAACACGAGGAATCCCCCGCCCCATCTAGCGATATTTAAAAGGACCAGACATCTAACTTGCAGCTGAGAGGCTTTGACTGACTTGTGTAATTGGAAAGTTAGAGGAGGTGCTGTGGATGTTTTTTTTTGGAGTGTCTGTTGTTAACAGCTGCTTACATTCAGGGAGGGCAGATGATTTGCTGACCCAGCTCTGGATGAGGTATGGGGCAGTTAGTTGCGGTGCATCTGTGACTATAACATGATCAACACTTGGCTCAGAGGCTGCAGAGAGAGGGAACTCTGTAAAGGGCGTGAACAAGGTGTGCTCTGCCCTAAACACCCCTGGTTTTCCAAGAACACTTTACCAAACTACGCCTAGCTCAGGAAAAGAGTATGAGGCTGCTCTGATAAAACAAGGGGTGGTCACAGAGCTGTGTTAACTTCTTCAACACGACTTTCAGCATCACACCAGGGTGAGGAAGGTGATGTCAGTGGCAGTTAATGTCAGAGTTCCATTGAACTTCTATGGATGCGGAACTTTGCAGAAAGGAGCGGTTAACATATCCAGCATCTCTCAGTATGCTGTCCGTCTATCTATCCACCAGGTGACTGAGACCATCTATGCCGAGTGAAGTACATACATCGCTTTATCCCAGAGCAGGGAGAAGTATGATGGGAGGACCCGTTGTTTTACCAGGGCAGAGGGATTCCCGATGGTGAATGTGGCTCCGCTGAGCCCCCATGACAAATGTCCATTAAGTGAAGGAACTGTCAGTCAATGTTTGCCAAATTTAATTATTTCATGGACGTGGGCTTCTCTGGCTAGTTTCCCTTGAGAAGGTATTGATGAGCTGCCATAATATACAGCAGCTATATGACGATCGATGCTCAGTACATCATGTTGGTTAATGTTCACCATCCTGGCAGCAGCCACGATACCATCATTCTGAATTAGGCAGCCATTCCCATCGTATTCGAACCTCTTTCAGAATCAGAGGTTGCCCTCTTGCAGTACGAGGTTTACCCTCTCGACACGTGGCTCTAAACACACTGCCCACCGCAAAACGATCACGTGAATATAAAACAAAAACAGAATTACCTGGAAAAACTCAGCAGGTCTGGCAGCATCGGCGGAGAAGAAAAGAGTTGACGTTTCGAGTCCTCATGACCCTTCGACAGAACTTGATTTCGAGTCCAAGAAAGAGTTGAAATATAAGCTGGTTTAAGGTGTGTGTGTGGGGGGCGGAGAGATAGAGAGAGAGAGAGGTGGTTGTGAATATAACACGAGCAAACCGAGAGCAATGGAGCGTCGAGCAACATCGTGGAGCAGATCATTGATGAGATGAAGTAATGTTTCTGATTCCTGAACCGCTCGCAGTGAAACATCCACTACACGCTGAAGCAGGAGTCCAAATCCATGGTGTTCTGCTGCACCCTCCATACTGTTAACAAGTAGAGACAAATAAGGAAGTCTTCAATTGCTTTATGCAATGATGTACTACAGACTAATTAAAGTCACATGTCAACATTGACCAACTGGAGAGAACCTGAGCAAAGGAGTTGCGGTGAATGTCACATTCATTGCTACTGGCAGCACCATTCCTCCCCTCGAATTAAACTGCAAGTGCCCCTGCTTCATGCTCTCCGCCCTTGTTGATGTCAGGAAAGATTCTTAACTTTGAAGTTTAAGTTGGATTTGTATTTCTTTATGGG
>JANJGN010001144.1:45000-52500 GCA_026770705.1 Isurus oxyrinchus
TACTACTATATGTCGTATCGAATTCCACAGGTACACCACTATCTGGATGATGAAACTTCTCTTAATCACAGCCCTTAATGGTCTACCCCATGTCCTCAGACTGTGAACCCTGGTTCAGGACTCCCCCACCATTGGCAACACACTTCCTGAATCTACCCTGTCTAGTCCATTTAGTGTTTTCTATGTGACCCCCCTTTTCTCTGAACTCCAGCCAATATAATACTAATAGACTCCATCCCTCCTCAATTATCAGTCCCATCATCCCAGGAATCAATTTGGTAAATCTTTGCTGCACTCACCCTATAGCAAGAACATTCTTCCTCAGATAAGGAAACCAAAATTGGACACAATATTCCAGCTGTGTTCTCACCGAGGTCCTATATAATTGCAGCAATACATCTCTGCTGCTGCACTTGAATCATCTCGCTATGAAGGCCACCATACCACTTTCAGTTTTTGACACCTTCTGCACCTCCATGTTTAAATTCACTGACTGGTGTGCAAGGACACCCAGGTCTCGTTGCATTTTCCCCTCTCTCAATATATAGCTATTCAGGTAATAATCTGCCCTCCTGATTTTGCCAGCAAAGTGGGTAACCTCACATTTATCACATTATACAGCATCTGCCATGAATTTCCCCACTGTCAGCTTGTCCAAATCACACTCAATGCTCAACCTCCCAACCAGCTTTGCATCATCTGTAAATGTCGAGATATTACATTTAGTCCCCTCATCTAAATCATTAATATATAATGTGAATATCTTGGCTCTCAGCACCGATGCCTGAGTTACCCCACCAGTCACTTCCTGCCATTCGGAAAAAAAAACATTTATTCCTTCTCTTTGTTTAATGTCTGCTCGCCAGTTTTCTGTCCATCTCAATAAACTACTTTCAATCCCGTGGACTTTATTTTCACACACTAATTTCTATGTGGGATGTTGTTGAAAACCTTCTGAAAATCCAAATAAACGACATCATTTGGCTCCTCTCATCAACTCTACAAGTTACATCCTCGGAAAATTCCAATAGATTTGTCTAGCATGATTTCCCTTTCATAAATAAATGCTGACTCTGCTCCATTCTGCCACTGTTTTCAAAGTATCTTAGGTATTAAATCTTTTATGTCTTCTAACATTAGATACTCTCCAATTACCAGGAACTGTTCCAGAGTCTATAGACTCTCGGAGGATGACCACCAATGCATTCATTATTTCTCCTGTCAGTTCCGTAATACTCTGGCGTGTAGATTATCATGCCGTGGTGACTTATCAGCCATCAGTTCCATCAATTTTCGCAACACCATTTCCCTACTGATAATGATATCTTTCAGTTCCTTTCTCTCTCTAAACCCTGTGTTCCCCATCATTTCTGCTATGTTATTCGAGTCCTCCTGTGTGAAGACAGGACCAAAGTGTGAATTTAGTTGTACAGCAATTGATTTGCTCCCCGCTTTAAACTTTCCTGTTTCTGAATGTATGGGACCTACATTTGTCTTAAGCAATAGTTTTATCCTCACATACCTACAGACACTTTTACAGGTACTTTTAATTTTCCCCGAAAGCTTACTCTGGTTCTCCATTTTTCCCTTAATCATTGCCTTGGTTCTCATTTGCTGAATTCTAAACTGTTCCAGACATTCTGGCCTGTTGTTTTTTTCTGGCTAAATTGTAAGCCTCTTTATTGGACCTAATACTACCTCTAATTTCCTTTGTAAGCCCTGGTTTGGCCACATTTCCTGATTGTCTTTTGCGCCAGACAGGAATAAACAATTGTTGCAGTTCAGCCATGTGTTCTTTGAATGTTGGACATTGCTTATCCACCACCATCCCTTTAAGTAACCCTTTTCAAATCCATCATAACCAACTCGCGCCTCATACTAACGTATTTTCCTTTACTAAGAGTCAAAACCATAATCTCAGATTCAACAACGTTCTTGATGAGGATTTCTATCTTAATATGATGGCTGATCCCCATGGGGCCTCACACAACTAGATTGCCAATTATTTCCTTCTCTTTACACAATATCCAGTCTATAATGCCCTGTTCTCTGTTTGGTTCCCCAATGTATTGGTCCAGAAATCCATCCTGTTTACACTGCAGTAATTCATCCTCTACGGTATTGTTATTAATTTGATTTTCCCAATCTATATGCAGATTAAATCCAGATATTCCATTATTGCATGTGTCAGTAACTTCCTGATTAATGGCATTCCCAGCATCACCACTCAGGTTAGGGGCCCATATACAACATAAAAGTTAAATAACATTTTTTGACTCTTTGTCTTTCGTGTTTCTCAGCTTTAACCACAAAGTTTCCACACTTGGAGCTAATGTATTTCCTCATTATTGCGTTAATTTCCTCTTTAACCAGCAATGCTGAGCAACTGTGTCTTAATTTTCATCTGTCCTTCCTAAATACTGAATAATCCTGGATGTTCAGTTCTCAACTGCGGTCATCCTGCAGCCATGTCTCCGTAATCCCGACTATATCATACCTGTTTGCACCTACGAGCATGGTTAATGCATCCACTCTTTTGTGAATGCTCCTCGTGTTAAAGCACAAAGACTTGAGTTTTGTGCTCTTTGCATTACTTGTCCCGTTCCCACGATATTTCACTGAGCCCTGTTTGATTCTTACCCTTGATTTCTCTGCCAATCACTTGTCTCATTCTCCTTTCTGTCTTTTGTTCTTGACCTAGACTCTCCCTCCCCGATTCCTTGCAAATTTCCCACCCACCTACCGTTTTATTTTAACCCATTCCCAATATTCCCCTAGTACATAAGTCCCGTTCCTGCACAATATAAACCCGTCCAGTTTACAGTGGTCCCACCTCCCACAGAACCGGTCCCAATGTCCCAGGAATATGAAACTCTCTCCCTCACTCCACCTCTTCAGATACACGTATTCATTCGATATATCCTGCTAGTTCTATCCTGACTAGCACGTGGCACTGGTAGTAATGCTAAATTCACTATCTTTGAGGCCCTAATTTTCCACTTAATCCTAAATCCCCATATTCTGCTTTTATGTCCCAATCCTTTTCTTGCCTATGTCCTTTGTACCAATGTGTGACATGACCATGTGCTTTTCACGTTCCCCTTTCAGATTATCATGCAGCCACGCTGAGGTAGCCTTGACTCTAGCACCAAGGAGGCACCACACCATCCTGAAGTATTGTTTGCGGCCAGAGTAACGCCTATCTATACCCCTTAAAGTTGAACCCCCTATAACTATTTCAATACCACAATTTTTACTCCTCCCCAGTGCAGCAGAGCAACAAGTGCTGCAATGATTTTGGCTGCTGCTGCTTTTGTTTGAGAGGACACTCCCCTCACCAGTATCCAAAGCGGTATATCTGTTTTTCAGGGGAATAGCCACAGGAGATACCTGCACTGTCTGCTCAGTCCTCTTGTTCTGCCTGGTGGTCTCCCAGTCCCTTCCTAGCTGCGGGCACATAGCCTGCGGTGTGACCAGCTCTCTATAAGTGCTATCCACAATTCTCTCTGCCTCGCGGATGCTCCACAGTGTCCCCAGCCCTACCACAGCTCCTAAACCCGGGCTTCCAGGAGCTGTAGCTAGATACACCTCCTGGACACATGCTGCGCCCCAGCACTGGAAATGTTCATGGCTTCCCACATAGAGCAGGAGGAGGACACCATGACTTACCCCTTAATATCAAATAATATCAATTACTCTAGGGCCCTTCCTTCTTGCTGCTTGTTTTTACAGAATTGGCCAAATAAACAATTAACCACCAAATAATACCATAAAAACTATAAGCGTTAAAAGTATTAATTACTTGCCCTACTGTGCTCATGGTGCTCAAAGGATCATTTTGTTGAATAGTTGTAGCTACAAGCAGTACCTGTATAAACACGGTTTTAAAGCTGGCCTATAATTCACCTTCTTCCACGCCAAACATCATTTTTAGTTAATTACTAATGTAAATTAAGACCAGACTTTAAATAGAAATTAGCTTTAAATTCCTTCAGTCACCAACCTCCAACTTAAACACTGTAAAGCAGGTCAAAGCACTCCAGTGCGCCAGTGTGTGTGTGTGTGTGTGTGTGTGTGTGTGTGTGTGTGTGTGTGTGTGTGTGTGTGTGTGTGTATGTGTGTGTGTGTGTGTGTGTGTGTGTGTGTGTGTGTGTGTGTGTGTGTGTGTGTGTGTGTGTGTGTGTGTGTGTGTGTGTGTGTATGTGTGTGTGTGTGTGTGTGTGTGTGTGTGTGTGTGTGGGAGACACTTTGTTTTCAGGTGTCTGCATGTGTGCGTTCATGTGTGAGTGTCTAAGTGAGAGTGAGAGAGTGCTTGAATGTGTGCGTCCGTCTGCATGTGCCTGTGTGTGTATGTATGCATGCAAATGGGCATGCCCTTATATGTGTAAAAGTGCTTTTGAGTGCATGGGTTTCACTTTGTGTTGGTGTGTGGCTGTTTGTGTGTGTGTGTTTGTGTGCACATATTTGACCGTGCATCTGTGTGCATTTGTGATTTTACGTTTGTCTAAGTGTGAGTGTGTATCCATGTGATCTTCTGTATTTGTTCATCTTTGTGTGTGTGTGTGTGTGTGTGTGTGTGTGTCCATGTGCCTTTCCCCTTGGTTGTGTGATAGTGAGTATGTGCTCCTGTGTGTTTCTGGGTGAATGACTTTGTGTGTGTGTGTGATACGTGTGTATTTGTGCGATATGGATTGAGTATGAAATTGTATTTGTGTGTGCATGTGTGTTTGTTTGCAAGTGTGTGTGCGTGTGTGAGTGTGTGGCTATGTTTGTGTGTGCACGTGTGGGTTTCTGCTTGTGGGATTGTATGTTTTAGTGCCTATGTGTGTGCATGCGTGCATTTGTGTGTGCATGTGTTTGAGTGCTTCTGTGTGTGTGTGCACGTGCATGCATGCATCTGTGTGTGTGTGTGTGTGTGTGAGAGTGTGTGAGTGTGTGTGAATGGGTGTGTGTGCACGCGCATGCTCGCTTGTGTCTGGGTCTGAATGTGTGTCAATGTTTGTATATATGTGATTGTTTCAACTTCGATTGTATAGGTTGAGGGATCTGCTGGCTAGGCCAGCAATTATTTCCCATGCCTTATTGCACTTGAGAAGTGTTTGTACTTTAGTGTGTTTCTGTGTTTGAGTGTGTATGTTTGTTTCCATATATGTGAACATGCATCCGCATATGTATGTGCATGTGAGATTATGTGGGTGCCTGTGTGCATATGTATGTATGTATGGGTGTGTGTGCGTATGTGTGTGTGAGAGAGACAGACATTTTATGTGTGTGTGTTTGTTTCTTAATATTTGAATCAGTTTGTCCATATGTGTGTATGTGAGTGTTTGTGTGTGTGTGTGTGTGTGTGTTTGTGTGTATTTGCATGCACATGTGTGTCTTTTTGCGCTTGTGTGTTTCTGCGCATGTGCATGTGCAAGAGCAAGTGTGTGAGTGTGAGGTTATTTTAATGCATTTTTAAGGAATGTGGGTTTCGCTGTCTATGCCAGCATTTATATCCCACCTCTACTTGGCCTTGACAAGTGTTTGTGAGTTTCTGTGCATGTGTGCATATGTGTTTGTCTGTATGTGTGTGTGTGTGTATGTGTGTGCGTGTGTGTGTGTCTACGCGTGTACCAGTTTCAGTGCACATGTTCCTTTGCTGCCGTGTGTACATGCATGTGAGCTTGTGTGTGCTTCAATACACGCTTGTGTGTGTGTGTGTGTGTGTGTGTGTGTGTGTGTGTGTGTGCAAGACAGAGAAAGAGACATTGCACTTGTGTTTGTGTGTGCGCCTCTCTCTCTATATATGAATCAGCGTCCCCATATGTGTGCGCATGTGAGAGTGTGTGTTTGTGTGTGTGTTTGTGTGTGTGTGTTCATGTACATGTGTTTGTGTGCTTGTGTGTTTCTCCAAGTGTGAGTTTTTGCGATTGTGTGTGTGTGCTTCTTGAATTCAATTGTTTGTGTGAATGAGCGTCAGTGCACGTGTGCGTGTGCATGAATGCGTGTTATGTGTGTTTCTGCATGTTTGTGTTTGGGCATTTCTGCCTATGTGTGTCTGCATGTCTGTGTTCATGAACATGTGCCCGTGTAAAGGAGAGAGAGAAAGAGACATTTTTTTGTGTGTGAATATTACTATATATGTGGGTGCTTGTGTTTGTGTGGAAGTTTCTCTGTGTGAGAAAGATTGTGTGCTGGTTTGTGTGGTTATTTTTAAGTGTTTCTCTTAGCGTACATGCGTTGGTTTTTCTTAGCATTTGTGAGAGTTTTTCTGTGTCTGCCTGTGAGTGAGCCTGTTTCTGCAATTAACTGTGTGAGTCTGTGTGCATCTTCATCCACGTCAAAATTTGTTCATCCGTATGGGTGTCTGTGGATTTGTATGTGTCTGTGTGTGTGTGTGTGTGTGTGTGTGTGTGTGTGTGTGTGTGTGTGTGTGTGTGTGTGTGTGTGTGTGTGTGTGTGTGAGAGAGTGTGTGTGTGTACGTCTGTGTCAATTGTTCGTTTCTCTGGATTGAACATGTGATTGTCTTTGTGTGTTCATGCCTTTGTGAGTTTGTGTTTGTGTGCACATGTGTGTGAGTGTGTGATTGTGTGTATGAATTTCTTTGTGCTCGTTTGTGTGTTTCTGTGCATTGGATTTAGTGTCTGAGTGCCTTTGTGTGCGCATGCGTGAGTTTGTGTGTGCATGTGTTTGAGTGTGTGTGTGTGTGTGTACGTGTGTGTATGTGTGTCACTGTATGTGTGAGTGTTTCAATTTCATTCATATGGGCTGTGAGATTTGCTTGCTCGGCCAGCAATTATTTCCCAATCCTTATTGCCCTTGAGAAGCGTATGTATTTTGTTATGCTTCTGCGTTTGAGTGTGTGTGTGCTTGATCTGTATATGTTAATATGCATGTCTATATGAGTGTGCATGTGAGAGTGTTTGGGTGCCTGTGAGAGTATGTATGTGTGTGTGCGTGTGTGCGTGAGTGTGTGTGCGTTCGAGAAGGAGAGAGTTCCTGCTTGTACTGTGCATTTCTTGAAATGTGGATCAGTGTGTCTACACGTGTGTGCATGTGAGAGTTTGTGTTTGTGTACATGTATGTACATGTATAGTGTGTGTCAGTGGACTTATGTGTTTCTACAAAAGTGTATGTGTGTGACTGTGTAAAAGTGTGTGAGTGTGAGCTCTTTAATGCACGATTTAAGGGATTTTGTTTCAATGTCAATGCCAGCATTTATAGCCCACCCCAAAAAGCCCTTGACAAGTGCTTGTGTGTTTCTGTGTGTGTGTATATCAGTGCATGTGCGTGCATGTGACTGTGTGTTTGTGCGAGTACCTTTGTGTGTGTCTGTTTCTGTGTACGTGTTTGTGTGTGGTGTGCATTAGTGCATTTGTGTGTGTCTGTGCTTGCATGTGTATGAGTATTTGTGTTTCTTGTTTGGGACTGTTTGTGTGAATGAGTGTGTGTGAATGTGTGCGTAGGCATGAATCTGAATGTGTATGTGTGGTTCTGTGTGTTTGTTTTTGTGTGTC
>JANJGN010001144.1:55000-186210 GCA_026770705.1 Isurus oxyrinchus
TTTATCTGTGTGTGCACGTTAGTGTGTCTACCTCTGTAATAATGTCTGTGAGCATGTGGACATTTTTATATGTGTGAGTGTGTATGCATCCACATAGTTTGCGTGTGTGTATCATTGTGTGCGTGTGTATGTGTGTGTGTGGCTATCAGTGTGTGTGCATCTGTGTGTCCGTGTGTGCGTGTTTTTGTGTGAGTGAGAGAGAGTTTGTCTGACAGTTTTTGTATGAGTGATTTGTCGGTGCGGGCATGTGTGTGGTAATGTATGGCAAGAGGAAGAAGCAATGCTTGAGTGTGTGTGTGCACAACTGCATGAGACTGTATATGTATGCATGCATGCATGCATTTGGGTGCATCCCTACATGTGATTCTTTCAATTAGATTGTGTGTGTGTCTGCATGTATTTGTGTGTGTGTGCCTGTGTAAGCATGCGTGAGTTTCGCAGATAACAATGTGTTTGTGTCTACGTGCGTCTGTGTTTGTGTGTGTGTGAATGTTGATAACTATGTCAGATTCTGCGTCTGTATGCTTATGTGTTTGTTTGTGCTTGTGCGCGTTTCTGTTTATGCTGTGTTCCTCGTGTCTGTGTTTTGTGTGTGTGTGCATCTCTGTGTGTTCTGTGCATAAATCCGTTTGTGAGGGTGTGTGTTAGTATGTGGGTGTGCACGTGATTGACTGTGTGCAGGCATGTGCACTTTTTGTGTTTAAGTGCGTCTGTTCATGCACGTCCCTATACATATGCGTGCCTGTGTGCATGTGTGACTGTGTGCGAGTCCGTCTGTGTGTATTTTTATGAGTCTGTCTGCCTGTCTGTGTGTGACTCCATGTGTGGGAGTGTAAGTGAGGGTGTGTGCGTGTTCGTGCATCTGTGTACGTGTCTGCGTGTGTCTGCATGTGTGAGAGTGTGAGTCTGTGTGCACATGCGTTTGTGTGTGTTCACATATGTGCATTTGTGTGGCTGTGTGTAGGTGTGTGCACATGTGTGTCAGTGCTTCCGTGAATGCATGTACATGTGCATATGCGTGCCTGTGCATTTGTGTGTGAGAGAGATTGTGTGCACGTTTGTGAGTGTGCCACCCCCACCTGAGAAAATATCTCGCTCCAGGAACATAAGAGTGGGAGACGTACTCACCTAGGGTGAAATATCAGAGAGGAGGGTAGAGAGAGAAGGAGGGAGGGAGAAATGGGAAGGCTCATGAGGCAGGATGAAAAGGCATGTGGCTTTCAGGTGCCACTGGTTGGTATGTGTTGGGCTCTGGAGCTGGGAGATTCCTATGGAAGTGTTTTCTTCACAGAGGGTGACATCTGAAAGGGGGAAGGCAGAACAAAGTAACTCCATCAGCGTAGATTGAACTGCCCAGCACACAGTCTTTCAGGCAGATGGTATTATTCACCAAGCTGTCCCAGCAAGTTCAGACTCAAATGGAATATGAATGGTTGGGTGGGAGCAGATGGTCACAATATATCAAAAAAAATTTCCACAATCAAAGCCACATTCATTGGCATTACTTGTTTTACTGCCTCCCACTGTCAATACAATAATCTCCTGGAGAGAAATCTAGAAATATTTGCTTCCCACCCTATCCACCCTCTACCACCCCCTCCCCGCACCCACAATATTGCTTCCCCCTCCTATTCTACCACAACTCTCCAACACCCCCAACACTCCTTCCCCCTCCACGCATGAGGTCCACAGTATCCGCCTCTTGATGGTTCAACAGTTATTTCTTTTCCAGGGGTAATTTCCTTGCTCCAAATGGGGTTAGGCCCTAACCTGACCACTCTGACTGTAACTCTCCTGCAAATGCACCAGTGTTCTTCCCCGCTCTCAGCAGGCAGGAAAACCTCCCTAGGAGAGTTCATTCCCCGTTCCTGCCTTGCAATTCACGTTAAAGAACTGCAGGAGCAACAGCAACTACTGGCTCCTTCCAACTCCAGCAAAGCCCCAGCAAAACACCCAATCAGGAAACAGCGAGCAGCAACACAGCTCAGTCGGGAAGGGGGAACCCTCTTGGATGCAAACCAAATTAATTAAGTGGCTACTAATGTCAGTTCAGAGAAACAGTTGTAACTCTTTTGAATCAACCAAATAAACTAAATTAATAACAACAGTGAAAAAGAAAAAAGCAGCTCCTTGAAGGGAAACTGCAAATTCTAAGACATAATTAAAATGAAGCTTGCCAACATTCAAACAAAATGTAATTACAGTGGCCAAGAAAGCATTTCCTTCCCTAAGGTGCTCGGTGAAGCACTGAAGGCATCGATGGTGCTACCGAACGCCACGTGCTCCTTCACCAGATACAACCGGCCGCAAACATAGCCGCAGGAGAGAGGGAAGTAGGACGGGCGGCATGGCCAGCTCGATGGTACGCCGCCTGGACCTTTTAAATGCCAAACTGGCCAGGCCAAGGGGCATATTCACGAGGAGGTCGACCTCCCTGCCGGCCCCCTCAGGACCGGGTGCCCGTTGATCTGGAGCATCGGGGCAGAAGTGCAAACAAAACAAAAGGCAATCTTTACTCATGAAACAAAAAGGGGATGCAGCTTAGAACGGCTCACATGTGAATCAGGACGGTGGAACACTACTGAATCAAAAAATCAATCAAATAAATTAACAAAACAAGGGACAAATTAAAGGAAGCACCTTAAAGTGATAAATCAAAAAGAAGAACAATTTTATGGGAAACTTTTAAACATTAAACCAAAATATAAATAGAAAAAAGTAAACACAGTGTCCGCTGTACCCACCGAGCATGGACGGCCTCAACTGTGCCAGCAGACAGCATGAGCTCCCGCTCCAGGGATAACTGGCCACGGAGATATCCGGGGAAGAGGGGCAGACAGTGTGGTAAGAGGATCCCCTCCATTGCCCTCTGCCTGGAGCTGTTAATGGACAAAATGGCCAAGCCCAGTTGACCAAAGGGCCCATAGATCAGGGGTGTGGTGCTGAAGGGCAAACTAAAAAAAACAAACGCTTCTTTAGGAATCAAAAAAGTGGGTGCAGCCTACAACAACTAATATGTGTGAGTGAGGGAAAAAGAACACTTTTGGGTCCTTTCAAAAAAAAAATACTGGGTGCCAATGGCGTAGTGTTACTGTCCTGGATCTGCTAATCCAGAGATCGAGGGTAATGCTCTGGAGACCAGGGTAAGAATCCCTCCGCGGCAAGTGAAAGGATTTAAATTCAACAATAATGATCAATTTAATGATAATAAGGAACCATTGACGATGACAAAACCTTTCTGATTCTCTGATATCCCTTAGAGAAGCAGAATCTGACGTCCTAACCTGGCCTGAGCTATCTGTGACTATAGACCCACAACAATATGGTTGACTCTGAACGGTATCAACGTCCTTGAGTGTGTTGGGAGCTGCACTCATACAGGATACTGGGGAACATTCTATCACACCCTTGAATTGTGCCTTGTAGATGGTGGACAATCCTTGGGATGGTGATTTACTCGTCGCAGGAATCCTAGCACCTGACTTGCTCCTGCAGTCACAGCATTAACATGGTTAGTCTCGCTCAGTTTCTGGTCAACGGTAACCCCAGCAGAAGTTGACAGAGGGTTACAGAGTGATGGAATCACAATTGAATGTTAAGACGCTGTGGTTAGCCTCTCTGTTTTTGGAGATGGCCCTTGTCTGGCACGTGTGAAGTGAATATCACTGAATATTTGCAGTAGCTCACAGCACAACATTCAAAAACCCATTAAAGGTACCTCCATAAATTCACAGACATAGAAGTGGATAATAAATGTAATGGGGAAGATTTACAGGCTCATTGGAATAATTTGAGCAGGAAAACATGAAGATAATTAAACACAAGAATCAAAACATTACAACAGACCTCAGCACATTATGCAGAAAAGACAGCACAGGGACAATAGGTGAGCGGGGTTTGCTTTGAACTAACATAGGGGCAGCAGAAGTTTGTTGAGCTGAAATTTACGAACGTTTGCAACAGGTATTTTGTGGCCAAAATAATATTGTTGTAGACGAGCCTGGATTTACCAAAGACACAGATGAGGGCTTATTCAGCAGATGAGATTAAGCAGATGTGCTGATCCATGATCTGATGGAGATGGCAGTGGGTAGCATTGGGGACGGAGAGAATACAGTTTAATATATGAGCTGAATATCAAAGTGAACCTGGAAATTGTGAACAGCCTCAATATATCAGATATGGCTAGGAAGAGCATCCTGTAGTCAGCATCACGGTTAAGCAGCCTGGGAAGAGTGTCCTGCAGTCAGCATAACGGTGAAACTGTCTGGGAATTTTGTCCTGCAGTCAGCATAACGGTGAAACTGTCTGAGAATTTTGTCCTGCAGTCAGCATAACGGTGAAACTGTCTGGGAATTTTGTCCTGCAGTCAGCGTAATGGTGAAGCTGTCTGGGAAGAGTGTCCTGCAGTCAGCGTAATGGTGAAGCAGTCTGGGAATTTTGTCCTGCAGTCAGCGTAACGGTGAAGCTGTCTGGGAAGAGTGTCCTGCAGTCAGCGTAATGGTGAAGCAGTCTGGGAAGAGTGTCCTGCAGTCAGCATCATGGTGCAGCAGTCTGGGAATTTTGTCCTGCAGTCAGCGTAACGGTGAAGCTGTCTGGGAATTTTGTCCTGCAGTCAGCGTAACGGTGAAGCAGTCTGGGAAGAGTGTCCTGCAGTCAGCATCATGGTGCAGCAGTCTGGGAATTTTGTCCTGCAGTCAGCGTAACGGTGAAGCTGTCTGGGAAGAGTGTCCTGCTGTCACCATCACGGTGAATCTGTTTGGGAAGAGTGTCCTGCTGTCAGCATCACAGTGAAGCTGTCTGGGAAGAGTGTCCTGCAGTCCACATCATAGTGAAGCTGTCTGGGAATTTTGTCCTGCAGTCTGCGTAACAGTGAAGCTGTCTGGGAATTTTGTCCTGCAGTCAGCGTAACGGTGAAGCTGTCTGTGAAGAGTGTCCTGCAGTCAGCGTAACGGTGAAGCTGTCTGTGAAGAGTGTCCTGCAGTCAGCATAACGGTGAAGCTGTCTGGGAAGAGTGTCCTGCAGTCAGCGTAACGGTGAAGCTGTCTGGGAATTTTGTCCTGCAGGCAGTGTAATGGTGAAGCTGTCTGGGAAGAGTGTCCTGCAGTCAGCATAACGGTGAAGCTGTCTGGGAATTTTGTCCTGCAGTCAGTGTAATGGTGAAGCTGTCTGGGAATTTTGTCCTGCAGTCAGCGTAATGGTGAAGCTGTCTGGGAATTTTGTCCTGCAGTCAGTGTAATGGTGAAGCTGTCTGGGAATTTTTTCCTGCAGTCAGTGTAATGGTGAAGCTGTCTGGGGAATTTTGTCCTGCAGTCAGCGTCATGGTGAAGCTGTCTGGGAAGAGTGTCCTGCAGTCAGCGTAACGGTGAAGCTGTCTGGGAAGAGTGTCCTGCATCAGTGTAATGGTGAAGCTGTCTGGGAAGAGTGTCCTGCAGTCAGCGTAACGGTGAAGCTGTCTGGGAAGAGTGTCCTGCAGTCAGCGTAACGGTGAAGCTGTCTGGGAATTTTGTCCTGCAGTCAGTGTAATGGTGAAGCTGTCTGGGAATTTTGTCCTGCAGTCAGCGTAATGGTGAAGCTGTCTGGGAATTTTGTCCTGCAGTCAGTGTAATGGTGAAGCTGTCTAGGAATTTTTTCCTGCAGTCAGTGTAATGGAGAAGCTGTCTGGGGAATTTTGTCCTGCAGTCAGCGTAATGGTGAAGCTGTCTGGGAAAAGTGTCCTGCAGTCAGCATAACGGTGAAGCTGTCTGGGAAGAGTGTCCTGCAGTCAGCATAACGGTGAAGCTGTCTGGGAAGAGTGTCCTGCAGTCAGCATAACGGTGAAGCTGTCTGGGAATTTTGTCCTGCAGTCAGCATAATGGTGAAGCTGTCTGGGAAGAGTGTCCTGCAGTCAGCGTAACGGTGAAGCTGTCTGGGAAGAGTGTCCTGCAGTCAGCGTAATGGTGAAGCTGTCTGGGAAGAGTGTCCTGCAGTCAGCGTAACGGTGAAGCAGTCCGGGAAGAGTGTCCTGCAGTCAGCGTAATGGTGAAGCTGTCTGGGAAGAGTGTCCTGCAGTCAGCATAACGGTGAAGCTGTCTGGGAAGAGTGTTCTGCAGTCAGCGTAATGGTGAAGCTGTCTGGGAATTTTGTCCTGCAGTCAGCGTAATGGTGAAGCTGTCTGGGAAGAGTGTCCTGCAGTCAGCATAACGGTGAAGCTGTCTGGGAATTTTGTCCTGCAGTCAGCGTAACGGTGAAGCTGTCTGGGAAGAGTGTCCTGCTGTCAGCATAACGGTGAAGCTGTCTGGGAAGAGTGCCCTGCAGTCAGCGTAACGGTAAAGCAGTCACTTCAAAAAGGTGACGTCAGCACAGAGGGTAGAGATGATTTGTGAGTAATGGGTAAATATTTTTGCTCAGAGTTTTTTCCAGTGCTTGAACAGTTTAAAATACATTAGGCTAAGAAAAGGTAAGGGTTCAAGTTTTCACTTAAAGTACATAAATCATTTAATTAAAATAAAGGGTATTTCGTTTCAACTAGAGGCATGACAGGACAGTTCAGTCTCGTGTTATGTACCCCGACAGCATGTGGCAAGTTGTAGATGCTCCTTGCCCTGCGGCTGTCCATGAATGCAGGAAGTGCCACCAGCCACAGCCACTTGAGTTCCGGGTTTCGGAGCGTGAGCGGCAGCTGGAGACACTGAGGTTCATCAGTGAATCTGAGATTGTTTTGGATAGAACACTTTTATACGTGGCCACCCCACAGCTTACAGAAGTGCAGACAGAGAGGGAATAGCTGACCATTAGCCAGAGGAAAGGTGTCAGGCAGGGAGTCAGGAAATACCCAGGGTGCATCTGGCTCGACAGCAGTTTTTATGTGTTGGAAAACGGTAAGAGTGACGGTTCCTCTGGGGAGTGCAGCCAGGCACATGGCCCTGTAAATGGCTCAGCTTAACCGGGGGCTTGTGTGCGAGGTTAAAGAGGGAGGATCAATAGCGTTATGAGACACAACAGTACAGGGAACCGGTATTTCTGCGCAAGTGGTCGTGACTCCAGGATGGTCTGTTGTCTCCCTGCTTCTAGGGGCAAGGAAGTCACTGAACGGCTGCAGGGCATTCTTAAGGGGAGGGGAAGTAGACAGAGATCGTGGAGCAAATTTGTAAATAAAACAGCATAGATAGAAATATGGATGAGGTCCTGCACGCAGAATTTAGGGAGTTCGGAAACAATAAAGAACACGGCCTGAAAGGTCGCAATCTCCAGATAGCTTCCAGTACCACGCGTGAGAGCTTAGAGAATTAGAATTGTTATCCAGATCAATGTGCAGCTGCTGAGATTGTGCAGGACACAGGTTTTCCGATTCCTTGGACATTGGGATCATGTCCAGTGGCGTTGGAACCTGTAAAAGGCGAGTCGGTTGCACCTGAACGAGAATGGGACCAACATCCTTGCAGACAGGTTTTCTGGAGCTGTTGGGGAGTGTTAAAACTAACTTGGCAGCTGGATGTGATGCTGAAGGCAGCTTCAGCAGGTGGTGATGCACATCCAAAAATAGAAGACAGTGCAAGTAAGTCTGGAAGGCATAGAAATTAAACACCAGTTAAAGCATAAGTGAGTTTGGCAAGGCTGGATGGTATAAATTTTAATGCAAGGAATCTAAGCAATAAGGCAGATGATTTTAGGTTACAAATTCACACGTGGAAGTATGATGTCATTAATGTCACAGGGACATGGTTGAGAAAGAGGCAGGATTGGCAGCTCAATATTCCAGGTAATGGGGTCTTCAGACGAGATCGGGAAGGAGGAAAAAGAGTCGGGGTTAACGCAATTATGATCAACAAATCAACTGCAACATGCGGTAAACTGAAAATCAAAAATGAGCAATCACATTGCTTGGAATGTATGAAAGGCTCCCAAGTGGTCAGTGAAAAATAGAACAGCTGATATGCAGGAAGATTTCAGAGAAGTGTAAGTGTAATAGGGCAGTAAGAGTGGGGGATTTCAGCTTCGCCAACATTACCTGGGTTAGTCATACCATAATAGGTTTAGACGGAGCAGAATGACTGAATTGCGTCCAGGAGATCTTTTTGATCCACCATGTAGAAGGGCCTCCAAGAGACGGGGTGGTCCTAAAATTAATTTTAGGGAATGAAGAAGGGCAAGTGGTATAGTTATCAGTCAGAGCGCATGTTTGCAGATAGTGATCATAACTCCGTTACAATAAAGGTTGTTATGGAAAAGAGAAGGATGGGCAAGATATCAGACTTCTAAATTGGGGTAAAGCCGATTTTTATAAGGTCACATATGAGCTGCCCAGATTGGACCGGGAGCAGCAGTTTTTCGATAAATCTGCATCAGAGCAGTGTGGATCATTCAGAAAGGAATTTGACAGAGAACAGGGCCAACATATTCAAGTAAGGACAAAGGATGGGACCAACAAATCCAGGTGATTCTTGATGACGAGGGACACATAGGATTGGATTTACAGAAAAAGGGAAGCTTATTGCAGATCCCAAGGACTCAAAACAACGGAAGCCCTGGAGCAGCGTATAATGTGTAGGGGGGAAAGAGAAAAGGGAAATTAAGAGAGCAAAAAGGTGGCATGAAAAACATTGGCAGGTAATATAAAGGAAAACTCAACGTTATTTTATTTATTTATTTTTTTTGTGGAGCGCCAAGAAAAACAATCACCAGCAGCTCCAAGAAACAGAAATTGTGCTTCCGAAAACTCTTGATATAGAATCCGCACAGATAAAGTGCAAGCACCTCGTCCATGTGCCATTTTAGAAGCACATTAAGAGTAAGAAAATAACGAGGGAAAGTGTACGGCCCATTAAGGACCACAGTGGTAATTTGTGTCTGGAGTCGTAAGGTGTAGGTAGGGTTCTGAATGAATACTTTGTGTCAGTGTTCAAAAGTAAGGGGGACGATCTGGGCCCGGAATTCAGGCAGAAGGACTGTGCTTTAATTTAATAAAATACCATAGAAAAGGAGGAGTTTCTAAATGGCCTGTTAGGCATAAAAGGAGATAAATCTCCAGGCCCAGATGAAATCTATCCCAGTGTGTTGAGTGAGTCAAGGGAGGAGATAACATGGGCTCTGGCAATAATTATCAAAACCTTTCTGGCCACAGGAGAGTTGCCAGAGGACTGGAGGACAGCCATTGTGTAACGGTTATTAAAGAAGGGAGGAAGAGATAAACCAGGGAACTGCAGGCCAGTCAGTCTAAACTCAGTGGTGGAGAAGTGTTGGAAGCAATTCTGAGGGACATAATTAATCTTCACTTGGAGAGGCAGGAATTAACCAAGGGCAATCATCATTGTTTTGTTAAGAGGAAGTCACGCTGACAAATTTGATTAAATTATTTGAAGAGTTGACCAGGTGTGTAGATGAGGCCAATGCATTTGACATAGTCTACTTGGAGTCCAGCATGGATTTTGATGAGGTCCCGCATGGGAGACCTATAAAGAAGATGAGAGCCCATAGCATCAAGGGTAGTTTTGCAAATAGGATCCAGAATTGTCTGTGTGGCAGGAAGCAGAACTTGATGGTCAAAGTTGTTTTGTGAATGGACGCCTGTGTCCAAGCGGCTTCCACAGGGATCGGGTATTATGCCCCTTGCTGTTTTCGGTAAATATAAACGATTTAGACTTAAATGTGGAAGGTTTGATCAGTAAGCTCGCGGATGACATGGAAATTGGAGGGGTCGATAATATTAAGGAGGATTGTCTTTTTTTACAGATGGATATAGAGGGTCTGCTAAGATGGGCTGACCAGAGGCAAATCGAATTTAATTTTGATAACTGCGAGGTGATGCACTTGGGCAGCACAAACAATGCAGGGGAATGCACGATGAATGGTAGGACCCTGGGAAGTATCCAGGATCAGGGGGACCTTGGTGTACATGTCCAACTGTCCCTTAAGACAGCGGGACAGGTAGATAAGGTGGATAAGGAGGCTTATAGGATGTTTTACTTTATTAGCCGAGGCATAAAATATAAGAGCAAAAGGTTATGCTGGAAGCAAATAAAATGCTGGTTAGGCTACAGCTGGGGTACTGTGTTCTTTATCCGCATTATAGGAAGGGCGTGATTGCACCACAGAGAGTGCAGAGGAGATTCACCAAGATCTGCCTGGGCTGGAGAGTTTCAGTTATGAGGAGAGATTGGAAATACTGGCGTTATTTTCCCTGGAGAAGAGGATATTAAGGGGGGACATTGGTTGCAATGTGTTAAATTATTACGGACAAAGAAAGGGTAGACACGAAGCAACGTTTCCCCCTGGTGGTGTGATAAATATCCAGGGGTAGTAGATTAATCGTAAGGGGCATGCTGTGTAAGCGGGATGTGAGGAAGAATTTTTTCACCCAGAGGGTGGTGGGAACCTTGAACTCACTGCCTGAAAGTTTAGAAGAGGCAGAAACCCTCATAACATTTAAGACATATTTGGCTGAGCACTTGTGATGCCATGCCATTCAAAGCTATGGTCCTATTGCACAGACATGAGATTGGGATGGTTAGGCATTTGTTGGACCGGTGCAGACTCAATGGGCCGAAGTTCCTTTTTTCCTGTGCTGTTGGCCTCTATCTGTCTCTGACTTTATGATATCAACCGGAGAGGTAGCAAAGCTGTAAATTCGGCAATGGATTTTGTGACTGGAGCTGAAAGGAAATACTTCAATCTTTCCATATTTATAACCGAAAGTGCAGTAATGTAGCTAAACATATTTTAAAATGCAAATAACTTAATCGAGAAACTTACCAGGAACTCCAACAACAGCTAACATGGGATAGTAACCCGCTTGAATAACGTGAAGTACGTATTGGATCCGCCGTGCTAAAGGTGTCCCATCTTGTGAAATATAGTGAAGAGCAGCATATAAACCCCTGCCCATTATTGGCACATTATGATCTACTGGTCTCAAATTTTGTTCCATTGTTGTAAAATTCCAATCTGTTGTTCTCCAATTCTGCTCCATTGTTAGAACCTTCAAATCTATTTTTCTCAGATTCTGATGTCTCCTCTCTCTCTCTCTGGAGCCACTGGTCCCTGTCAGTCTTTGAGGTTATGCTCCTGCTGACACTATGGGATGACACGTTGAAAAGTGTCGCTAATTAATTTGAGAGGGAAACCCCCCAGTGGCACAATTAGAATGCATGGAGCCTGACATTACATACAGTCACTAAACAAACAGGTTCAGGTAATGCCTTCCAATCCAACACTTTTTGGACACAATAAAAAATAACATTTACCCAGTCTGGACCAGATGACCAAGGGTTACTGAGGGAAAGAATGGTGGTAATAACGGAGGAACATACCATAATCTCGAAATCCTCCTTGGATCTGCTGGTGGCGCCTCTGTCACCATCCCTGTCGGACTTAGATGAGGTCATCATTAGTCAGAATTCATAGATCACACTGAAGGCTTGCCTGCTGGTAAACCATAGCTTACGGTGGACATTCTGCTAACTATGTAGAGTGCAAGACTTAGCAAATGGTTTACAAAGAAGAATCTCAGCATACTTAGCTGTCAGCTGATCCTACATTTCTGCTGGTGTAGGCTGTCTATTTATGTAATTAACATTAACCGTTTAGTCCACATCTCTCCAAACCCCAAGATTTTTTTTCTAACATAAATGTAATTACTTGCATCCTATCGCCCTCACATTGTCTCTGCCTTCATTCCGAACTCAGAGTGAAATGCATTGTGATAGTTTGACCGAACTTCCTGCCTCTATTCTCAGCTCTGTTTGTGGTTGTATAAGATTCAGTCCCTCGATTATCTCTCTCTAAATCTGTAGAGTAGTACTTGTATCTACAGAGTCTATTGGTTGTCGCATAAGGTTGTTTTACTGATCATATTGGCATTTAGCCCATTCCATTAAAGGTATTCTAATTGTATAGATAAGTGCACATCTGCTTCTTCACACTATCATTTGGGCTTTACAATTCTGGTCAGAAATACATACACATTCTCCTGGTTGGAGTTCTTTTAAATCTACATTCTCTGGTTATTGTGCTTATTATGCTTTTAGGTCGGATTGCACTATGTTCGCACTCCTTCTCATTTCAATCTCTCTATGTGACGCTTTTGGATATGTTATAAACCTAAGTGGAGGAGCAGGAAATTGAGTCCTAGTTCAGACGTTCTGACGGAGCTGAACAATTCCGGAGTGGTGTGGAAGGCAACAGAGAAATGTTTTGAATTGGAAAATGGTAATCAGAAAGCGCCAGGAATGGACAGACAATACAAATCTAAAAGCAAACAGACAGGTAAGTTTGGCGATATAAAAATGATAAAAGGACAAAAGTAAAGGGTCAGTATCTAAATACAGGTAACATTTAAAACAAAATAAATAAACTAACAACACAATAGACATATGGAAGTATGACCCGACACCATCACAGAGGCATGGCTACAGGGTGATACAGACTGGGACCTGAATGTTGAAGTGTACGCTACAATTAAGATGAACAGGACGTTGGACAAGCTGGAGGCATGGCTCTGCTAGTTATTTGATGATATTAGTGCAATAGAAAGCGACGGCCTAAGTACAGGAAAGCAGCATCTAGAAGCGATTTGGTTTGACATGGGGAATAATAAAGGCATTAAGTATCTTGAGGGAGTGCTGCACATGCCCTCTATTTTACAAAAAAACGTAGCAGAACATTTTACCAATCAAGAGTAAATGTGAACTTCTCAGAATAATAGAGCACAAATCGTGGGGTAGTTTAACCACCTTATAGGCTATGAAAGTTAAATGACAAGAGCAGCTTAAATTAAGAATTGATAGAATGTTTCGGGACAGTACCGTAGAAAAGCACGTTATGCAACCAACTGGAAAGCTGGCTATTCCGGACCTGGCATTGTTCATCGAGGTAGAGTTAATTGAAGCGAAGTCATCTCTAGGAGACAGCGATCATAATATCTTTTTATTTCATTCAGCTTTATGCAGATAACAATAGGTCCTAACAGAGTATATTAAACTTAAGTATGAACAAGTACGAAGGTCTCAATACAAAGCTAGCTAAAATGAATTGACGCATGAATTGTGGGGTAAGTCAGTAGAGATGCAGTGGCAGACGTTTAAATGGATATTTAAGTAAACACATAATATAAAATGCCCAGTTGAAAGAAAATGTTCAAACCCACTATCTGTGGTTACATGTGTTCAAAAATAAATAAATACAGCATAAAACTGAAAGGAAAATCAGGCATTCGTGAAAAGAGGGATGGCAGGTCAAAAAATTGTAAGTAAAAGAAAGAACAACAAATGCTGAGAAAAAGATTGATAATGTGAAAAAATCGAATAAAAGTGGCAAAAACTAGCAATATTAGGGCAGATAGTAAGAGTTTAGGAAGATATTTTAGTAAGGATAACGTTAACAAAGTGAGCATTGGTCCGATATGGGAAATTTAGAATGCAAAGTAAGGAGATGTCAGATGAATTGAAGAGGCTTTTTTAACTGCTAACACGTAACATCCCAGAAATAGCAGTAAATGTGGTAATGGAAATGAGCGAGATACTCAGGAAAATACAAACACCAGGGAAGTGATAGTGAACCAATTGATGTAGCTGTGGACAGACACATCCTCAGGTCTTGTTGTACTTCATCCAAGGCTCTTCTAGGAAGTGACTGCTGAGATACCAGATGCCCAGCAGAAATGGTGGCACAATGACATGCAGTTGGGAGGGTGCTGCTGTGGGAACCTCCACCATGTACACCAGATCCCATGAGTTAGCAAACAATCAGGTCAAATATGGGCAAGGGACCCTCCTGCTGATTACCACGTAAGGGCCCGACATACCTGATCAAACCAATCTCCTCCATTTTGACCACCACTTGCAGGAAGCAGGTTTTGGCAGAAGGGTTGCTGAATGCTCTTTTGCTGCTGGACTTCGATGTGAATCACGAAAAGGGGCTCGGTAGCATCACCATGGACCGAACTGGCCAAATCCAAAAATACATTGCTGCTGGGCTGAGACTGTAGCAGTTGGTGAGGGAATCTACAAGAGTTGAACTTTTGGTCATCAGCCTGACTGCCGAAGATGCACCTGTCTATGACTTTATCTTTAAAAGTGATCATCGCAGTGTCCATATGGAGATGATGTCCTGCATTCATATTGATAATTCATTCCATTGTGTTGTGTGGCTCTACCACCATGCCAAATGTGGCATATTTCGAAAATATCTCGTATGTCGAAAATGGAGAACCACGAGGCATCGTGGGTGATCAGCTGCAGCAGAATTGTATTCACACAATATCTGTAACCTCATGAGCCCGCAGACATCTCATTCTACCTTTACCAGCAAGCAAATGAATTAAGGTTGGTTCAGTGAAGAGTATGTCCACTGGGTGCAATCATACCTAGCACAAAAGAAGGTGGTTGTTGTTGTTGGAGGTCCATCAAATCAGCTCCAGGACATCACTTCAGGAGTTTTTCAGTGTAAAGTCCTAGGCCCAATCTTCTTCAGCCGCTTCATCAATGCCCATCTTTGCACCAGAAGGTCAGAAGTGGGATGTTCGCTGATGATTGCATAATGTTCAACACCAATGGTCAGATATTGAAGCAGTCCATGTCGAAATGCAGCAAGATCTGGACAATATGCAGGCTTCAGCTGACACCTACATGAGAACTTTTGCACCACACAAATGCCAGGCAATGGCAATCTATAACAAGAGTGAAGAGAACCATCAACAAGGCGACACAGCACTGTGACCAACCCCTTCTTGAATCAGGGACACTTCTCGCTCTGTCCCTGTGAAAATTGTAACGTTGGCAAAATGTTCTTCAAAATCCCACGGGTGGGTAGGGCAGAGCCCATCTCCTGTCCCTTCTTTTAAGAGTTTTACCTCTCTGGAGCCTCTGCTCCATTTGTTGGTCATGTTACAAAGCCAAGCAGCACTGTAAAGACAGTCCGAAGTCCTCGTCCTGTGCAGAGCCACCAAATTCTCTTCTTTAGCAGAATGAATGAATCACCTCATAACACAACCTGCAGAAAATCATCCAACAACACATCGAATAACTTTCCAATCACAGCAGTGAATCAAAGATACTCAGCTGCAATTAGATCTGTGTTCCTTAAAATAACACCAGAGACGTTTCTTCGTGTTGTTGAACTCATGTTTAGCTTAGCATGACTAACACAAGCGTTCAGTGCAAAGGCACAAGCCACATTTCAAAGGCATATGCCACAGCTGCTGAAACTGCCTGTCCGACATGGAACACCAAGTGCCAGATGCCAGCAACAGAACCCAAACAATTTCATAGTTTCTGATTCCTGTCGCAGCAACACCAGTCACTCTATGTAGCCCAAAAGCAAAGTCAGTGAGAGATAGAGGAAAGAAATTCAATTTACACAAGGAGTTCCACAACTTCTGAATGGGTAACAAATTGAAGAGATAGCAGAAGAGGGAAAGTGACTCATCTGAGCTCTAAAGGAAACATTCATACACACGAATATGAATATTAAAAGTCAGATTTGCTAGACTGTTTGAAAAGGTTAAAGACAAAACAAAACTGGGGATGCTGGAAATCCAAAACAAAAACAGAATTACCTGGAAAAACTCAGCAGGTCTGGCAGCATCGGCGGAGAAGAAAAGAGTTGACGTTTCGAGTCTTCATGACCCTTCGACAGAACTGTCGAAGTTCTGTCGAAGGGTCATGAAGACTCGAAACATCAACTCTTTTCTTCTCCGCCGATGCTGCCAGACCTGCTGAGTTTTTCCAGGTAATTCTGTTTTTGTTTGAAAAGGTTGCTTGATTGAACATTCATAACCTGACTCACTCAACCAGCCCTTGCAAGGCAAATTTGGAAACAATGTCGGAATATCATGGGGAAATGTACAGCTCACAAACAAAATGACTAGCCCTGCAGCCCACACCATTTATTGATACAGAATTCCAAAGAGGCAGGACAAGGGGTTTTGTGGGTACACCAACAACGCTGTTAGGAAGGAATTTACTGGAATTTGGCCCAGCGACATTGAAAGAATGATGACATAATTCCAAGTCATGATAGTGATAGACTTGGAAGGGTACTTCCTGTTGCGCTTGCTCCCATCTACCCTGTCCTTCTGGATGGTATTTTCCATGGGTGTGAGAGGCGCTGTACAATAAATCTTACTTCCTTCCAGCAGTGCAACTTGTAGCTGGTACACACTGCTGATATGTTGCGTACATTGTGGCAGGATTGAAAGTTTGTGGATGGTGTGCCACCTGTGGAGAGGGGATCAGTTTAAATGTGAACATAGGCATGGTTCTAGGGAATGTAATGATTTGAAAAATCAGATGTGACAAAGGCATGGAGGGATTTGATCGCATGAGTTAAAATATTCAAATATAGGCATTGCCAGAGCGCCTCGTGGTTTAGGCTAGTGAGCAAAGTGCTGATGTGGCAAACTGGATTTGTTGTCAGTTCAGATCTGGACAGCGAAAATGTGGGTGGGCTTTGTTTCTGCAGCTTGCCACCTGAGAGTGTGGTCAGCAGATATTTGGAATGGTTTAGTCTGGAGTTAAAGGAATGTTGGAAGATCCTGAGGCTAATATTCTAGAAATGCACAAGAATGAGGATTGAAAGGAGATGGGGTCAGAAATCAGCTGAGGTTTAAAACTGAAGCGAACATCCTAAACAAGCTGGTTCCTCCTCAGATATTGTTCAGATACAGGATTCGAGCCAATAATTAGGGAGTAGAGTCGAAATGAAAAGAATGGTCTCCACGCTCTCAAAAAATGGGTTGTAGATTCTTATCCATTGTTGAATCATGCTAATCGATTGTTGTAAGATGCTTATCCATTGTTGTAATCAATCAGTTGTTGTCAGACACTCATCTATTGTTGTAACATTGCAATATATTGTTCTCAGATACGGATTCATTGTTCAAACATTCCAATATATTGTTCTGAGATTCAGCTCTCTTCACTCCCTCTCCTGGAGCCACTGGTCCCTCTTAGTGTCTGGGGTGATGCCTTCCCTGACAGTATAGGATAATACATTCAACTGAGTTCCATGTTAATATAAGAGGGAAAACGTTGAGTGACACCATTTGGATCGATGCAAAACGATATTTATAACACACACTGAAAATAATAATATGTTATGTTAACCACTTTCAATGTAGCACATTTTTTATCACATTAAAGCAGAACATTTATCCAGTCTGGACGGGTTGTATGTGGTCGCTGAGGTTTTGAATGATGTAAATAGCAGATGCACTGACCATGAGTTTTCATTCAGCTTAGATTGCGTGGTAGTGCATGAGAACCGGAGGGGGAGTAGGGGGTAGGGGGATTGGGGTTCGGGGTGAGGGGGGGGGGGGGGGGTGGTGGGTAGGGGTGGGTGGCTGGGTGGTTGCTGAGCTGAGAAATTTTGGATATGATATCTAATATGAGGCAGGAAGCAGTAAGAAATACCGATCGCTGATTATTCAGACTGGATGGGAGTTTAAAGTGATGTTCCCTGATGATTGGTATGACGGTCCATTCTCCTTTTGATATAAAAATGACATTAGACTAACATATAACGTTCAAAATAACAACGCTTGCCAAAAGCACATTATTGAGGGTTGTAGTAAACGGAGACGAGGATAACAACAGGCTTTGGGAGGACACAAACAAATCCATCAACATAGTAAACAGTGAGGATAGCAGCCGGATTTTGGAGTAGGCAAGAAGATTGGAGAAATGCGGTTAACAATGAAGATAACAGCACGATATGTGAGGACACACATGCTTGGTTAAATGTGGTGAACATTGAGGATAACAGCAGGAATTTTTAAAGCACAGACAGTTTGTGGAAACGCAGGACACCAGCAGCATTTGGGAGGACACAGGTCTATGTTGAAATGCAGTTAACCGCAAGGATAGCAGCAACATTTGGGAGCACACATACATATTGGCAAAATGTGGTAAATGTGAACATAAGATCAGGATTTAGGGGTGATACAGACAGAATGGTGAAACGTAGTAAACAAGTGATGATAGCAGCAGATTTTGCAAGGTCATTGACAAATTAATGAGATGCAGTACACGTTGGGGATTACAGCAGGATTTGGGAGGACAAAGCATCGTGAAATATATTAACCAACGTGGAGGATAGCAGCGTGAATTGGGAGAAGCGGGCGGGTTGGTGAGATGCAATGAACCATGAAGATAGCAGCTTCTTTTGGGAGGAATGGGACAGATTGGTGAAATGTTCTGCAAAGTGAGGAGGATAACAACAGGTCTTGGGAGGCCACAGGCAGATTCCTGAAGTGTAGCACATTTAAAGATATCAGCAGGATTGTGAGGCCACAGACTAATGGATGAAAAATAGAACAAAAAAATATGTATAACACCGGCTTTGAGAAGACACAGACTGATAGGTCAAATGTGCTAAACAGTGAGAGTAACAGAAGGCTTTGCCAGGACTCAGAAATATTTGTGAAATGTAGTAAACGGTGGGGACGACAGGTACAATTGAGAGAACAAAGACACATTGATAAAGTGTCTTAAAACATATGGATAACAACATGATTGGGTAGAGCAGAGGAAGATTGTTGAAATGTAATAAACTGTGAGGAGGATAGTAGAAGGAGTTTCGAGGATGCAGAAAGATTTCTGAAATGTAATAAACAGTGAGGTTAACCACTGGATTTGGGAGGGCAAAGGTAGATATGTGTGATCTGGTAAACAGTGACGGTAACAGCAGCATATGGAAGCAAATGAGATGGTTGTGAAATGTAGCAAAGAGTAAGGATAACAGTAGGATTTGGAAGGACATGAAAATATTCGTGAAATTTAAAAAACAATGAGGATGAAAGCAGGATTAGGAATTTCAAAGGCAGATTTGTGAAATGGAGTAAAATGTGATGGGGCTGACAGCATAATTTGAGAGGGGGGCACGGAAAAATTAATGACATGTAATAAACGGTGAGGAATTTAGCAAGCTATGGTAGGGACATACAGATTGGGGAAGTGTAGTAATAAGTGAGGATTTCAGCAGCATTTGGGAGCACATACACAGATTGGTGATATAAAGGAGACAGTGACAAACATAACGAGAGGATTCAGGTCAACAAAGGCATAATGATCAAATGAAGGAACGCAGTGAAAGTAACAATAGGATTTGGATGGGCACAGAGAGATTTTGTGAAATGTATTAAATAGCCAGTATGATAGCAACAGGATGGATGAGGGCACAGACAGATTGCTGAAATACAATAAACAGTGAAATTACTTGCAGGAATCGGGAGGAAAAAATCAGGTTGGTGTAACGTGGTAAACAGTGAGGGTAACAGCAGGATTTCAAATAGAGCAGTAAGATTGGTGAAGTGTAGTGAACACTGATGACAGCAGTAGGATTTTGGAGGAAAGAGGCAGATTGGTGAAATGCACCAAACATTGAGGATGACGACAGAGTTTCCCTGGACGCAGATAGATTGGCGAACTATAGTAAATAGTAAACAAAAACAGAATTACCTGGAAAAACTCAGCAGGACTGGCAGCATCGGCAGAGAAGAAAAGAATTGCCGTTTCGAGTCCACATGAACCTTCGACAGAACTTGAGTGAGTCCAAGAAAGGGGTGAAATATAAGCTGGTTTAACGTGTGAGGTGGGGGGGAGGGGGGTGGTGCGGGGGGGGTGTTGGGTGTGGGGAGAGAGAGAGAAGTGGAGGGGGGGGTGTGGTTGTAGGGACAAACAAGCAGTGATAGAAGCAGATCATCAAAAGATGTCACAACCAACAGAACAAAAAAACACATAGGTGTTAAAGTTGGTGATATTGTCAAAACGAATGTGCTAATTAAGAATGGATGGTAGGGCACTCAAGGTACAGCTCTAGTGGGGGTGGGGGGAGCATAAAAGATTTTAAAATATTTAAAAATAATGGAAATAGGTGGGAAAAGAAAAATCTATATAATTTATTGGAAAAAAACAACAGGAAGGGGGAAACAGAAAGGGGGTGGGGATGGAGGGGGGAGCTCAAGACCTAAAGTTGCTGAATTCAATATTCAGTCTGGAAGGCTGTAAAGTGCCTAGTCGGAAGAGGACTTGCTGTTCCTCCAGTTTACGTTGGGCTTCACTGGAACAATGCAGCAAGTCAAGGACAGACATGTGGGCAAGAGAGCAGGGTGGAGTGTTAAAATGGCAAGCGACAGGGAGGTTTGGGTCATTCTTGCGGACAGACCACAAGTGTTCTGCAAAGCGGTACGCCCAGTTTACGTTTGGTCTCTCCAATGTAGAGGAGACCACATTGGGAGCAATGAATGCAGTAGACTAAGTTGGGGGAAATGCTAGCGAAATGCTGCTTCACTTGAAAGGAGTGTTTGGGTCCTTGGACGGTGAGGAGAGAGGAAGTGAAGGGGTAGGTGTTACATATTTTGCGTGGGCATGGGGTGGTGCCATAGGAAGGGGTTGAGGAGTAGGGGGTGATGGAGGAGTGGACAAGGGTGTCCTGGAGGGAGCGATCCCAATGGAATGCCGATAGTGGGGGTGAAGGGAAGATGTGTTTGGTGGTGGCATCATGCTGGAGTTGGCGGAAATTGCGGAGGATGATGCTTTGAATGCGGAGACTGGTGGGGTGATAAGAGAGGACAAGGGGGACCCTATCATTTTTCTGGGAGGGAGGAGAAGGCATGAGGGCGGATGCGCGGGAGATGGACCGGACACGGTTGAGGGCCCTGTCAACGACCGTGGGTGGAAAACCTCGGTTAAGGAAGAAGGAGGACATGTCAGAGGAACTGTTTTTCAAGGTAGCATCATCGGAACAGATGCGACGGAGGCGAAGGAACTGGGAGAATGGGATGGAGTCCTTACAGGAAGCGGGGTGTGAGGAGCTGTAGTCGAGGTAGCTGTGGGAGTCGGTGCGTTTGTAATGGATATTGGTGGACAGTCTATCACCAGAGATTGAGACAGAGAGGTCAAGGAAGGGAAGGGAAGTGTCAGAGATGGATCATGTGAAAATGATGGAGGGGTGGAGATTGGAAGCAAAATTAATAAATTTTTCCAAGTCCCGATGAGAGCATGAAGCAACACCGAAGTAATCATCGATGTACCGGAGAAAAAGTTGTGGAAGGGGGCCGGAGTAGGACTGGAACAAGGAATGTTCCACATACCCCATAAAGAGACAGGCAGAGCTGGGGCCCATGCGGGTACCCATAGCCACACCTTTTATTTGGAGGAAGTGAGAGGAGTTGAAGGAGAAATTGTTCAGTGTGAGAACAAGTTCAGCCAGACGGAGGAGAGTAGTGGTGGATGGGGATTGTTCGGGCCTCTGTTCGAGGAAGAAGCTAAGGGCCCTCAGACCATCCTGCTGGGGGATGGAGGTGTAGAGGGATTGGATGTCCATGGTGAAGAGGAAGCGGTTGGGGCCAGGGAACTGGAAATTGTTGATGTGACGTAAGGTGTCAGAGGAATCACGGATGTAGGTGGGAAGGGACTGGACAAGGGGAGAGAGAAGGGAGTCAAGATAACGAGAAATGTGTTCCGTGGGGCAGGAGCAAGCTGAGACGATCGGTCTACCGGGACAGTTCTGTTTGTGGATTTTGGGTAGGAAATGGAAGCAGGCCATCTGAGTTTGGGCGACTATCAGATTGGAAGCTGTGGGAGGAAGATCCCCAGAGAAGATGAGGTCAGTGACAGTCCTGGAAACAATGGCTTGATGTTCAGTGGTGGGGAGAGGTACGGAGAGCTAGGAGGAAGTGTCTGTGAGTTGACGCTCAGCCTCCGTGAGGTAGAGGTCACTGCGCCAGACAACAACAGCACAACCCTTGTCAGCGGGCTTGATGACAATGTCAGGGTTGGACCTGAGAGAACAGAGTGCAGTAAGTTCAGAGAGGGAGAGATTAGAATGGGTGAGAGGAGCAGAGAAATTGAGATGACTAATGTCGCGTCGACTGTTCTCAATGAAAAGATCAAGAGAAGGTAAGAATCCCGAGGGAGGGGTCCAGGTGGAGGGAGAATATTGGAGGTGGGTGAAAGGATCCGTAAAATAGTAAGTGGGAGGGGGGGTGTGGTTGGGAGGGAATGATAAAACTCCAAGAAGTATGATTAATGGGAAACAAAGCAGCAGGTTAGCGTGTGTGTGTGTGTGTGTGTGTGTGTGTGTGTGTGTGTGTGTGTGTGTGTGTGTGTGTGTGTGTGTGTGTGTGTGTGTGTGTGTGTGTGTGTGTGTGTGTGTGTGTGTGGGGGGGGGGGGGTGGCGGTGGGGTGGATTCAACTTCATGGAAAATTAGGAAAAAAATGAAAAGAAAGGAGAGCCCAGGAGAGGCTATTAAATTCTCCAGAACACAAAACAGGACAGAATGTTTGGAAAGGGCTAGGAATCTATCTTCAAGCACATCAGATAAAGGGACGACAATGAGAAAGGGGACGGGAAATACAAGACTGAAGGAGTTGTTTCTGAATGCAGTATATGAAATAAGGGAAATGAGCTTGTGGCGTAGATTGAAATTGGCAGGTATGGTGTGGTGGGCATCACGGAGACATGGCTGCAAGGGGATCAGGACTGGGAGCTAAATATCCAAGGATATACATCCTATCGAAAAGATAGGCAGGTTGGCAGAGGGGATTGGGTTGCTTTGTTAGTAAGAAATTAAATTAAATCAATAGCAAAAAACTACCTAGGGTCAGATGATGTAGAATCTGTGTGGGTAGAGGTGAGGAACTGCAAAGGTAGAAAAAAAACATAGTGTAGCCAGGATGTGGGGCACATGATACACCAGGAGATAGAAAAGGTGTGTAAGAAAGGCAAGGTTACAGTGATCATGGGGGATTTCAATATGCAGGTAGATTGGGAAAATCAGGCTGGTAGTGGATCCCAAGAAAAGGAATTTGTGGAATGTCTATGAGAACGCTTTTTGGAGCAGCTTGTGGTGGAGCCCACTAGGGAACAGGCAATTCTAGATTTAGTGATGTGTAATGAGGCAGATTTGATAAGGGAGCTTAAGGTGAAGGAACCCTTAGAAAGAAGTGACCATAATATGATAGAATTTACCCTGCAATTTTAGAGGAAAAGCCTGGAATCAAATGTAAGGGTATTACATTTGAATAAAGGCATCTGAAGAGGCATGAGAGAGGAGCTGGCCAGAATTGACTGGGAGATGAGTCTAGCAGGAAAGACAGTGGAACAGCAATGGCTGGAGTTTCTGGGAGTAATTTGGGAGACACAGCAAAAATCCATCCCCAGGAAGAAGAAGTATACTAAGTGGAGGACGAGGCAACCAAGGCTGACAAGGGAAGTCAGGGACAGCATAAAAGCTAAAGATAAAGCATATAATGTGGCGAAGTGTAATGGATTGGGAAGCCTACAAATACCAACAGAGGAAACTAAAAAAGAAATAAGGAGGGCGAAGATTAAATATGAAGGTAAACTAGCCAGTAATATAAAAGAACAAAAAACAAACAACAAACAACAAACAATAAACAACAAAGAAAAGTACAGGACAGGAACAGGCCCTTCGACCATCCAAGCCTGCGCCGATCATATTGCCCGTCAACTAAAACATTTTGCAATTCCAGGGTCAGTATCCCTCTTTTCCCATCCTATTCATGTATTTGTCAAGCTGCCTCTTAAACCCCACTATCGTACCTGCTTCCACCACCTCCTCTGGCAGCGAATTCCAGACACTCATAACGCTCTGAGTAAAAAACTTGCCCCGCACACCTCCTCTATAGTAAACCTCTTCTGCACCCTCGCCAATGCCTCCATATCCTTCTGGTAATGTGGTGACCAGAATTGCACACAATATTCCATGTGTGGCCTAACCAAGGTTCTATACAGCTGCAGCATGACTTCCCAGCTTTTATACTCAATACCCCTGCCAATGAAGGCAAGCATGCCATATGCCTTCCCTGACTACCTTATCCACCTGCATTGCCACTTTCAGTGACCTGTGGACCTGTACACCCAGATCCCTCTGCCAATAGATGCAGTTAAGGGTTCTGTTATTTACTGTCAAATTCCTGCATGTATTTGACCTTCCAAAATGCATTACCTCACATTTGTCTGGATTGAAATCCATCTGCCATTTCTCCGCCCAATTCTCCAACCGATCTCCATCCCGTTGTATCCTTTGACAATCCTCTTCACTGTGTGCAACTGCTCCAACCTTGGTGTCGTCTGCAAACTTACTAATTAGCCCAGTTACCTGTTCCTCCAAATCATTTATGTATCCTACAAACAACAAAGGTCCCAGCACTGATCCGTGCGGAACTCCACTAGTCACAGCTCTCCATTCAGAAAAGCACCCTTCCACTGCTACCCTCTGTCTTCTATGACAAGCTAATTCTCTATCTGTCCTGCCAGCTCACCTTTGATCCCGTACGCCTTTACCTTCTGTACCAGTCTGCCATGAGGGACCTTGTCAAAGGCCTTACTGAAATCCATGTATATAACATCCATTGCCCTTCCATCATCGATCATCTTTGTCACTTCCTCGAAAAACTTGATTAAGTTAGTGAGACACGACCTCCCCTTCACAAAACCATGCTGCCTCCTACTAATCCACCCATTTGCTTGCAAATGGAAGTAAATCCTGTTACAAAGAATCTTCGCCAATAATTTCCCTACCACTGACGTAAGGCTCACCGGCCTGTAATTTCCTGGATTATCCCTGCTACTCTTCTTAAACAATGGAACAACATTGGCCATTCTCCAGTCCTCTGGGACCTCACCTGTAGCCAGTGAGGATACAAAGATTTCTGTTAAGGCCCCAGCAATCTCCTCCCTTGCCTCCCTCAGCACTCTGGAGCAGATCCCATCTGGCCCTGGGGACTTATCCACCTCAATATTCTTCAAGACGCCTAACACCTCCTCTTTTTTGATCTCAACATGATCTAGGCTATCTACACACTCTTCTCTAGACAAATCAAATGCTAAGTCCTTCTCTTTGGTGAATACTCTTGAGAAGTATTCATTCAGTATCTCTCCCATTTCTTCTGGCTCCACACACAGATTCCCACCTCTGTCCCTGAGTGGGCCCACCCTTTCCCTGGCCACCCTCTGGCCCTTTACATATGTATAAAGGGCCTTGGGATTTTCCTTAATCCTGGTTGCCAGTGACTTTTCATGACCCCTTTTAGCCCTCCTGACTGCTTGCTTAAGTTTCTTCCTACTTTCTTTATATTCTCCACGGGCTTCATCTGTTCCCAGCCTTCGAGATCTGACAAATGCTTCCCTTTTCATTTTAACTAATCTCACAATATCGTTCGTTATCCACACTTCCTGAAACTTGCCATGCTTATCCTTCATCCTAGCAGGAAGATTCCAGTCCTGAATTCTCATCAACTGATGTTTGAAAGCCCCCTTCATGTTAGTTGTTGATTTGCCCTCAAACACCCGCCTCCAGTCTGGATTCCTCAGTTCCTGCCTAATATTGTTGTAATTAGGCTTCCGCGAATAAAGCACCTTAACCCAAGGACTCCTGTTTTCCTTATCCACCAGTACCTTGAAACATTACGGTCTCTTTTCCCCAAAGGCTTGATTGCGAGAGGTATTTTTTAGATATATACAGTGTAAGAGAGAGTCAAAAGTGGACATTGACCCACTGGAAAATGATGCTGGAGAAGTAGTAGTGGGGAACAAAGAAATGGCGGAGGAACTGAATAGGTACTTTGCCTCAGTCTGCAGTGTGGAAGGCACGAATAACATCCTAAAAGTTCAAGAGAGTTGGATGGCAGAGGTGAGTAAAATGCCTATTTCCAAGGAGAAAGTGCTAGGAAAACTGAAAAGTCTGAAAGTGGATAAAGCACCTATTCCAGATGGATTACACCCCAGAGTTCTGAAGGAGATAGCTGAAGAAATAGTGGAGGCGTTACTGGTGATCTTTCAGGAATCACTGCAGTCAGGGAGGATTCCAGAAGACTGGTAAATAGCTAATGTAACACCCCTGTTTAAGAAGGGAGTGAGGCAAAGGATGGGAAATTACAGGCCGATTAGCCTGACTTCGGTCATTGGTAAGATTTTAGAGACCATTATTAAGGATGAGATTTCAGAATACTTGGAAGTGCATGGTAAAATAGGGCAAAGTCAGCATGGTTTCATCAAGGGGAGGTCATGCCTGACAAATCTGTCAGAATTCTTTAGGGAGGTAACAAGTAGGTTAGACAAAGTAGAGCAATTGAAGTTATCTACTTGGACTTCCGGAAGGCCTTTGACCAGGTGCTGCACAGGAGGCTGCTCAGTAAGATAAGAGCCCATGGTGTTAGAGGCAATGGATCAAAGATTGGCTGTCTGGCAGGAGGCAGAGAGTGGGGATAAGGGGGTCCTTCTCAGGATGGCGGCCGATGACTAGTGGAGTTCCGCAGGGGTCAATGTTGGGACCACAACTTTTCACTTTATACATTAATGATCTAGATGAAGGAACTGAGGGCGTCCTGGCTGGGTTTGCAGATGATACAAAGATAGGTGGAGGGACAGGTAGTATTGAGGAGGCGGGGAGGCTGCAGAAGGATTTGGACAGGTTAGGAGAATGGGCAAAGAAGTGGCAGATGGAATACAACGTGGGGAAGTGTGAGGTCATGCACTTTGGTAGGAAGAATAGAGGCAGGGACGATTTTCTAAATGGGGAGAGAATTCAGAAATCTGGAGTGCAAAGGGACTTGGGAGTCCTAGTCCAGGATTCTATTAAGGTTAACTTGCAGGTTGAGTCGGTAGTTAGGAAGGCAAATGCAATGTTGGCATTTATTTCAAGAAAACTATAATATAAAAGCAGGGATGTGCTGCTGAGGCTTTATAAGGCTCTGGTCAGGCCACATTTAGAATATTCTGAGCAGTTTGGGCCCCATATCTCAGGAAGGATCTGCTGGCCCTGGAGAAGGTCCAGAGGAGGTTCATGAGAATGATCCCTGGAACGAAAAGCTTAACATATGAGGAACGTTTGAGGAGTCTGGGTCTGTACTCGATGGAGTTTAGAAGGATGAGGGGATCTGATTGAAACTTACAGAATACTGAAATGCCCAGATAGAGTGGACATGGGGAAGATGTTTCCATTAGGAGGAGAGACTAGGACCCGAGGGCACAGCCTCAGAGTAAAGGGAAGACCTTTTAGAACAGAGATGAGGAGAAACTTCTTTAGCCAGCGAGTGGTGAATCTATGGAATTCATTGCCACAGAAGGCTTTGGAGGCCAGGTCATTGAGTTTATTTAAGACCGAGATACATAGGTTCTTGATTGGTAAGGGGATAAACGGTTATGGGGAGAAGGGGGTTGAGAAACTTATCAACCATGATTGATTGGTGGAGCAGACTCGATGGGCCGAATGGACTAATTTCTGCTCCTATGTCTTATGGTGTACTGGTCATATCTACTGGAGAAATGCAAATGCAGTTCCATAGTTTAAAAAGGGATCAAAGGAAATGCCAAACAATTATAGAACAGTTAAACTTCCAATGGTGGCGAGCAAAACATTAGAAAAATCCTGAGAGAATATGTTAACTGTTATCTGGAAAAGAATGGACTACTCAGTTAAACGCAAAAAAACTGTGGATGCTGGAAATCCAAAAACAAAACTTAGCAGGTCTGACAACATCAGCGGAGAGGAATACAGTTAACGTTTTGATTCCATATGACCCTTCAACAGTTCTAAGGAAAAATAGAAGATAGATTAAATATAAGCTGATATAAGGGGCAGCGGGGGTGGGGGTGGGGGGGTGGGCGCGAGCGGGGGGTGGGGGGCTGTTGGACAGGTAGAGCTGGATAGAGGGCCAGTGAAAGGTGTTGATGGGGGTGATATTATCTAAGAAATGTGCTAATGGTGACATTAAGTGTTGAAAGCAGCACAAGTATGGTAGAGATAGCCCTAGTGGGGATTGGGTGGGAGCAAGATAACGAAATAGGCTGAAAGCTAGAGATAAAACAATGGATGGAAATCCTTTTAAAAATGATGCAAATAGGTGGGAAAAGAAAATATATAAATTATTGGAAAAAGGGGGATTGGAAAGGGGCTGGGGATGGAGGAAAGAGTTTATGTTCCAAAGCTGTTGAACTCAATATTCAGTCCGGAAGGCTGTAAAGTGCCTAGTCGGAAGATGAGGTGCTGTTCCTCCAGTTTGCGATGAGCTTCACTGGAACAATGCAGCAAGCCAAGGACGGCCCTGTGAGTATGAGAGCAGGGTGGAGTGTTGAAATGGCAAGCGACAGGGAGGTCTGGGTCATGCTTGCAGACAGACTGAAGGTGTTCCTCAAAGCGGTCACCCAATCTGTGTTTGGTCTCTCCAATGTAGAGGAAACCGCATTGCAAGTAGCGATTGCATTAGACTAAATTGAGGGAAGTGCAATTGAAATGCTCCTTCACTTGAAAGGAGTGTATGGGACCTTTGACGGTAAGGAGGGGGGAAGTAAAGTGGCAGGTGTTGCACCTTCTGTGGTTGCATGGGAAGATGAGAGGGAGGGAGTAGAGGTGTAGGATGTGCTGGAGGAGTCGACCAGGGCGTCACGGAGGGAACAATCCCTGCGGAATGCCACCAGGGGGTTGAAGGGAAGATGCATTTGGTGGTGGCATCATGCTAGAGTTGGTGGAAATGGCTAAGGATGATCCTTTGAATGCGGAGACCAGTGGCATGATGATTGGTCAGGGATGGTCAGCATGGATTTGTTAAATGAAGGTTTTGCCTCACAAATTTGATTGAATTATTTGAGGAATTGACAAGAAGGGTTGATGAGGGTAGTACAGTGGATGATGTTTACATGGATTTTAGCAAGGCATTTGACAAGATCCCACATGCAGATTGGTCAGGAAAGTAAAAGCCCATGGGATTCAGGGTAATGTGACAAACTGGATAAAAGGTTGGCTTTGTAACAGGAAACAAAGCGTAATTGTCGATGGATCAACTTGTGAATGGAACGTTGTCTCATGTGGTGCTCGACAGGGCTTGGTGTTGGGACCCTTGCTGTTTGTGTTATATATTAACGATTTTGACATGAAAGTGGGGGGCACAATTGGGAAATTTGCAGATGACACAAAGATTAGCCGAGTAGTGGATAGTGTAGAGGATAGCCATAATCTCCAAAACAATATAGATGGGTTGTTGGAGTGGGTGGTAAAGTGGCAGAAGGATTTTAACATAAAGAAGTGTGAGCTCATACATTTAGGGAGGTCAAGAAATTACTTGATTTAGGCAATAAATGGGAATGTACTAAGGTGATTAGATAAAGTGAGAAATCCTGGTGTACAAGTGCACAGGGCCCTGAAGGCAGCAGTTCCATTAGACAAGGCTGTAAAGAAGGCATATGGAATTATCTTCTTCATTTACAGAGATATAGAATATAAAATTAAGGATCTAATGTTAGAATTACATAAAACACTGGTGAGGCCACAACTGGATTATTGTGTGCCGTTCTGGTCACCACATTACAGGAAGGACGTAATAGCTCTGGAGAGAGTGCAGAGGAGGTTTACAAGAATGTTGCCAGGGTTAGAAAAGTGTAGCTACGAGGAGAAATTGGGTAGCTTCGGGTTATTTTCCTTAGAACAAAGAAGGCTGAGAGGTGACTTGATTGATGTGTACGACATTATGAGGAGAACAGATAAAGTGGACAGGATAAAATTGTTTCCCTTGGTGGAGAATTCTAGAACCAGGGGACATAGATTTAAGATAAGTGGCAGAAGGTACATGAGGAAGAACTTTTTCATGCAGAGGGTAGCGGCTGTCTGGAATTTGCTGCCCAAGTTGGTGGTAGAGGCAGAAACTCTAAACTCCTTTCAAAAGTTACAGGATTTGCACCTTACATGCTGTAAGCTGCAGGAATATGGGCCGGGTGCAGGAAGGTGGGATTAGAAAGAGCACCTGGTTGTCCTTGGGCTGGCATTGACAAGGTGGGCTGAATAACCTCCTCTGTGCTGTAACTTTTCTATGGTTCTATGGTTCTTTGCAGTGACCAGAATTAGACACAATTCCTTAGCTGAGGGCTTACCAGTCATATATGGAACTTTAACATAACATATTTGCTCTTGTACTCTCTGTCTCTACTTAGAAAATCAAACTTTCTCTGTTTTTTGACAATTGTAGCCTTTGCCTTTCGAGTGTTAAAGAAGTGTTTGCATGTATCTGATCTATTACTGCACCCCGTTAAACATTGCCTCATTTAATTTATTTTCTCTCTCCCCATTGCTCCTCCTAAATGTATCTTTCACAATCCCTGATTTAGATTTCCATTCCCCGTGACTCTCCAGTTCACCAATATGTGTTTAGCCTCCTGGAGCTTACTACTATCCACCTCATTGTTTACATTACCGGCTTCCTGCTATCTGTAAATACGAACAAAAGGAATAGGAGCAAAATTGACCATTCTGCCCCTCGAGCCTGCTCCGCTATTCAATAAGATGAGGGGGTGATCTGATTGGGTTTCGAATTCTACATTTCCATTTACCACCAATTACCTTTGATTCCCTTGGTTAACAGGAATCTACCTACCTCTGCCCTAAAAAATATTAATATACCCCGCCTCCATTGCCTTCTGAGCTAGAGATTTCCAAAGTCACAGAACACTGAGGGAGGGATAAATCTTGCCCTTTCTGCCATAAAAGGGCAATCTCTAATTTTAAAAAACATTCTAGCTCTTGAAATGATGTTTTTTTGAATGGAATCCCATGTCCATTATGTGCACCTTAAACAGCAGGGCAACTAATATCGAGCACTAGGTAACATCACTTTAAACTCCCTTCCAGCCTATTTAGCCATCAGCTGCAACTAGTCTCTGTGTTCTGCCTTTCGCCAATATTACATCCAAACTTTCACTTTCCCTTTAATCCATGGAATTCAGTTTCTCTAACAATTCCATTAAATGGGAATTGATCACACTTTGATTATAGTTCTAACATCATGCTCCCTTTCCTCATCCACACTCCAAATTTAGACAAATACCTACATTAATTGTATCAGTTTTGACTTCCCATTAAGATATCTGAGCTTCTGGTTATTTATATCACATTTTTTCATTGCAAAGAAACACAATTTTTTTGCAATGATTACGGCCTCCATAAATTTTTCCATCACCGACATTATTCTGCCTGATCTGTAGCTCCAGGGTGTATCCCTACCTCACTTTATAATAGCTTAGGCTTTTACAACCCTCCAGTCTGCTGAAACCACTCATTTATCCAAGGTGGATTGTAACATTATGAGCAATCCCTCTGCTATTTTCACCATCCCTTCCCCAGTGACCCTCATACAACCCATCCAGAATGGGTAAATGTTCTACTTTACTGTGATGAAGAAAAAAATGGCTGCAATGGGTCACCTGAACCTGTTTGTTCAGTGACTATAATTAACGTCTGTCTCTATGAGTCCTAATTATGTCACTGGAGGGTTTCCCTCTTCTATTAATAACGGACACCTTTCAATATGGTATCCCATAGTGTATAGCGGGATCATCCCTTCCTGCACTAAGAGAGCTCAGTGACTCCAGAGAGAGCGGGAGGAGTGATCGGAATCTGAGAACAATAGACTGGAATGTTACAACAATGGATCAGATTCTAAGAACAATAGACTGGAATGTTGCAACAATGGATCAGAATCTGAGAACAATAGACTGGAATGCTACAACAATGGATCAGAATCTGAGAACAATAGATTGGAACGTTACAACAATTGAGAGGAGTATTTCCTGGGAGTATTACGTCCTTTCTACACATTATGATAGCTTGTCATTAGCTGATCACATCTATTACACACTTCAGGTTATTCAAGCAGGTTATTATCCGACCCTGGCTATTGTTGGTGTACCTGGTAAGTCTCACTGTCCAGTTATTCATTTTTGTAAACCACATTTAACTTACTTACCGTTCTTGTCATTTCAAATTTGGGCAGATGGAATCAACTGTCTTCATTTTCGTCACAAACTCCGCTCCCTATCCACTGTATCCACGAACATACATGGCCAATATCTAAAGTATAATCAGGCTGTTCCATCCATGTGTGATCCTTTTAACCCTGAGATGAGCGCTGAACCCATATTCTCTCCATTCCTAATTCTGCCCCATTCCATCTCCATAATATCACGCATCACCACACCCGCCTCAGTCCAACTACTGAACAAACCCTCATCTGTGTTTCAATCCAGGAGTCGAATATTCCAATATCATTCTGGGTACCCATCCAGTTCCCACCCTTCATAAGGTCCAGCTCATGCCAACTGACACTGCCACATCCTAACTGACAACAAATCCCTTTCAGCCACTATCTCAGTGCTCACTGATCTGCATTGTTTCCTGGGCCGGTAACATCTCAGTTTTCATATTCTCATTCATATGAAATGATCCGCCCCACGGCCTCAATACTCCGATTAATCCTAATCCCGCTGTCATGTTCCCTTCTTACTGTAAATTGATAAATTTTAAGTTATATCAAATTCACTTTGTAAAGTGGATGTGCTTCACTCTGCATCTTCCCCTGGCCATGACTCTGGCCATTGTAGGGGGTGAGGGTCACAGGTGCCGGATTTGCAATGCTCAAATCCTGAAATGGTGCTGGTCGCGCTGCCATTCAGTTCTCAGCTGCTCCAAGCTGGTGCTCCATGTTGGATAGACAGTTTCAGCAGCTTTGACAGATATCTTTGAAAATTGGTGTATACCTGTCCATTGAACGCCTTTGTTAGTCATTATCAGCTGAGCATGTATTCAGCGAAACGAGGAACCGCCCCACAAAACCACCCTTCCTCCCGCACGCCGATTGCTATACAGCAGGAGCAGGCGTCTTACTTGCAGCCGAGGGGTTTTTACTGTCTTCTGTAATTGGAAAGTTAGTGCACGTGCTGTGGATGTTTCTTCTGGAGTCTGTGTTGTGAGCTGCTGCTTACATTCATGGAGGACAAACAATTTGGTGTCCCAATTCTGACTGAGGTAAGGTGACTGCAGTTACATGATCAGCAAAAAGGAGCAGAGATTGAGGAGAGGGGGAGCTCTGTAAAGAGGGAGAAGGAGAGAGCTCTGTCTTCCCCACCCCGGAGCTTCCTGAAACTCTTTACCAACCTACACGTAACCCAGGAGCAGATGGTGAGGTGACTCAGATTCACAATGAGGTGCTCACGTTGCTGTGTCAATTCCTTCAACACAACCACGAGCCTCACACCAGGTGGAAGATGGTGCTATTTGTGGCCCTCAGTGTAACAGTTTGAATGAACTTCTAGGAATCTGGAACAATCCAAACCAGAGCTGGATACAAACCCACTCTCTCCCACTATGCTGCCGATTGATGTATCAATGAGATGACAGAGAACATCTGTGCTGGGTGAGGTGAAAACTTCATTTTCTCCCTCAGTGGGAGAAGCAGGATGAGGGGTGCCTGAGAGTCGACATCATGTTTGTGCTCCATGGAGTGACTGTCACTGCCACGGGAAGGAACCTCTGCAAACCTGGTCATCTTAGAGAGCACAAATAAGCTGGGCTGCTGAGAGAATCTGCATGTCCCTTTGAGCACTGAGATCCACAGCCATGATGTCAGCAGTCTGAGCCTGCAGAGCAGCAAGCGTGGATCTCATGAGTGCAGTCTAGGTCCCACTGTGGCACCGAGGGATGTTGGATGGTTTTAGTCTGTGCTGCAGTGGAAGCAGAGACAATGTCCACTGGATACTGTACCACAGCTGGGCCCGTGAGCACTGTCATGGATTAAGTGACCGCTTCCACAATCCGCAGCAAAGTTCTCATTTGAGTTCTGTTTATTGGAACATGTCTGTGATCACACCCTCCGGTGAGCAGGCACACGACCTCTCCTTCCCCACTGGCCTGGTTGCAGCCAACTGCAGCTCGTTGATTCGCCACTTTTCAAACCTGAGTCTTTGCTCTTCTCTATTTTATTCACCATGCAAGTATTTGAGCTGCTGTCTGTCAGTACAGACCAAGTGACAGGGCTTCATCATCAGTGCTTTCATATTTATCTCACTCTCTTTTATTCCCTCCCTCCCTCCCCCTCTTTCCCTCTCCTTCTCTCTCCTTCTCTCTCTTTCTCTCTCTCTCTATCTCTCTCTTCCTCTCCCCACCTGTCTCTCCCTCTCTGTCTCAGTGGGAACCTATCCAAATTTGGCTGTCATTGCAAATTTTGAAATCACTGGTAGCAGATTGGGGTGATGGATTGGGAGTGGGATATAAAACAAGATGTCCATGGGCCCACCGTCTGCAGGACAGCAGGATGAGGATTATCTGTAGGTTCAAAAGGGACATTACGCAAGGACAAAGCATCATTCCGAATTCTCACAATTATATCGGTGCTACAGACTCTGCAACAGCCGCTCCCATGATACAGATAACCATCCCCTCCCTCAAGCACAGGGGATGAAGGATTTACTGGTGCTCGCTGGTTCTCTGCTGCTCCATGTGATGATCATTTCTGGCAAGAAAGAGAGGGCATAATGTCAGTGAAGTTGTTGCTCTGTGTTTGGGTGATGTGCCTGCCATAGCTGAATAGCTGGAGTTTGCTGAGACTGTGTTTGCTTTGTGTGAGGCTGGTAACAGTGTAAGGTGTGTCAGAGTGAGGTCGAGTATATGAATGTTACGATTTAGTACTGTTTGATCTGGACTGCTGATGGGTGAGTAATGGGGGGTTGCACATTGAGCTGTGTGAGAGGTTGGTGATGTTGTGGGAAGGAGATGCCATGTGGAGATGAATTCACTGACATTAACATCCCTTATGAACAGATTGAACTTCTTATGGCCCTTCTGTCAGGTCCTCAGGGCCAGACATCTTACATTTATTATCCATTATACCTGCTGCCTCTACCTCTTCAGGGTGCTCCTTGTGGTTTTCCACACACCTCCAGACACGGGAACATGGACTCTCGCCTCCTGAAAAACTCTCTCTGTCCCAGGATTCTATTTACTTTTGCACTTTCCTTGAATCTGTGAGAACTTATTTCTGACATTTCGGTCTCTTGAATGACTTTCACCTCAATTAAATCTCCCCGTGACACTGCACTGCTCTAAAGAGAAAGTCCCCAGCTTTCCAAAACTCTACACATAAATCCATGGTTCCAGGATAAATTCTAAGAAATCACTTCTGTATCTTCATCAAGTCATTCCAATTCTTCCCAAAGTTCAAAGCTAAAAACAAAATGTTGCGAATGCTTGGAATCTGAAGCAAAAACATAAACTTATGGAAAAACTCAGCAGGTCTGACAGAATCTGCAGAGAGAGATACAAATCTGACGTTTCAGGTCCGAATCATCCTTCTTCAGAGCTCAAACAATGCTGCAGAGCTCTGTGCATTTCTAACCATAACCACAAGCCTGGCCCCTGGGTAAATAAATAAATCTGGACAAAAATGACCTTTTCTTTATGACTTTTGTTCATGTTTGTCTCTGTTTGTAATGCCAGGAACACCACATTATTTTGTTTCTTCAACATTCTGAACTTTTCCTGTTACATTCAAAGACCTTCTGTGCATTCCCATAGCCGGGTTTTGGTGTCCCCTTGGAGACTGGAATGGTGTCGGATGTCAACCCACGTTAGTTCTTATTTCTCTGCTGAAAATTTGTGTTTGCAATAGATAATTGAGTCCACGCAATATTCAGTGCTTGCTGCAAGAGAGCTGATTATCTGCCGGTGGAGGGGTGTTGGAGACAAAATGAATAAATTGAGGCCAGTCCCAGCCTCATAGCTGCCAGCAAGAGGGTTCACTTCTGCCTTAAAATCTACAACAGTCAGCTAATCCTTGACAATTGTCCATTTGGTCATGGGAGTGGCACCAGGACACCTCCCAGTCAGAGAGGCTCAGCAGCAGGAGCATGAAAAACGTTGTTTACCAGGTGGGTGGGTCCACAGGCGGAAGGTAGCTCAACGCCGAGCGACTACAAGAGTAAGCTTTCAGAGGTCCAGGCAGGGCCCGCTGCAAATAACCCATCACAATTACATAAACATGAATAGGAGACAATGCAGGAGGAGACCGAGATTCTTCAGAGAGGTCGTGTCTGAGCTCTGTGCCCTTCTGCACAAAGACCTACAGGAAATGTTACTTCAGAGACACGCACTGTTAGTGACACTGAACCTCACTGTGGCTCTGAACGTTTTCATAACTGGCCAATTCCAAGCCTCATGTCCAAATGTGGTGGCATCTCTCAGTCAGCTGCACACAGGGGTATCCACAACGTGACGGATTCCCTCTTCACCAGCCGGCCCAGGTCACATCTTCACACACTGACGTAGCATATCAGGCACAGAGAGCTACAGGGTTTTCCTCCTTTGCTGGCTTTCCGCAGATATAGGATGTGATCGACTGCATCCCACGTTGCAATAAGTGCCCACACAGACAATGGAGACTGTTACATAAAGAGAATGGACCCCCGCCCTGTAAATATGCAGCTGCCTTGTGACTGCTACAAGAGGTTTCTTCATATCTGCCCCTGTTAAACTGGCAGATTTCACAACTCGTTTTTTTCTCATGAATCGGGGCTGCCTCGAAAATTGACACCAACTCCAAATTTTCACAGATCGGTACTCGGATATAAAGGGGCGACTCAGAGAAGGGATCTGCCCAAACCTGTAATTCATTTCATTGGTCATTTAAAAAAAAAACATAATTCACTAAAATGCCTAATGGAATAACAACAGCAATCTTGCAATGATTACAAGTCCTACAATTATTTTGCAAAGAACTTGCAAATGGTATTAGCCAGCTTAGAATAATGCAGCATGTTCTCAAAAAATATAAATCGAAAAAAATACTGTTATGAAACGCGTACCAAACTGTATCTAACTTTTACAATAGGATGTTATACAGATGCCAGAGGAACAGGTAAGTTTAACAATGTGCCTTGTTTATGAGCCCAAGTGATAATCTGAATCACAGAGCTGGCACATGTAACATCTTCAGGTGCTTACTCTCGTGTAGCACAAAGCCTTGACGTTGGGATGTGCCAGTCTGAAACACTTGCGCATGGACAATGCGCTGCACTTAAAGCCAAGAGATTTAACCTGAGCAAAAAGCGTTTTTCATCCCATTGATGATCCTTCACCAGCTGTTGCTGTTTTTCTCGTGTGCCCCTGGGAACAGTCAGAGGGCAAAGACTCCTGTGCCAAGGAGATGCTGGGGATGCACATCCATAAAATAAATAACAGTGTAATCCTCTCCTGAAATTCTCTGCATGGGGACATTCCAGAAGCTGGTGGATAACGGCCTCCCCCCCATGACAGCCATGTCCAGGACAACGTGCAGAGAGTCAAATGTCTGTACACGCAGCAAGTTACTGTCAGGGAGGGACTTTGTCACCACCAGCCAAACAATGTATTTGTGCTTGTTTGAAAGTTCTGGAATGAGGCATTCTGGCAAACAGCTTTGACAGCATGCAGAGGGCAGCATTGAAAGGATGCACTACCTGCTTTCCCCACAGGGGCTTGGGATCGTTATATGAAGACCACTTCCTGGTGGACCTGTGGTCAGAGATGTTTCTCAGCAAATCCTTTCCTACGGGGGGTAAGTGGTATGTCATGGTCTGACTGCCAGGAGCAGCAACGTGCACAGACCCATCACCAGCCCAGTGCTCATCACCCAATGCTCCCAACTCCATGTCCAGAAGTACATCCACTGGAGTGCGAGTCTCTGGCTGGTCCTGCAGTGTGCAAGGGTGGTGATGGTTCTTTGTCAGACAAGCGGACCTCCTCCTCATGTTCGAGTCCTGATTCATCTCCGGGGAATGGGGCAGTAGCTCCATGGTCAGTGAGTGAACCACAGGGCAATCAGGAGATGAAGACATGAAGGGAATTCTCTTTCACATCGGCCTTGTTCCAAAAATATCCCGGTACTCAGTTGATGACATTCACTGTCTCCTGGCTAAACAATATCATGACTTGGAGTTATACATTACCATTCTTACTGGAGCTGCCGATCCCAAACCCCAGCCCACCCCCTCCCACCCCATTCTGCCACAGCCATCACCACCACCATCACTGCCTGCACATCTGAATCCACAGTAAGGCCGTGTGAACCTCAGAGGGGGGATTTGCTGTCATCCACACTTTCTGTTGATGGCATTCTAGCAATGTGCATGTGCAGAGGTCCCCACTGGTCGAGAAGCATGGACATTTGGTGCCCCACCTGCTGCCCTCTGTAGTTCTCAGGAGTTGTGCGCACCCTTCCCCTGTGAGGAAATGATGGGAAGGGTGATGAGGTTTCTCATCGGGGCAAGGTGATTGGAGACTCCTCAAAGAGGTCTACAATTCATTTTCATCATTGCCATCATTTACCATTCACATGGCACCATTTGCCATTGACCAGGTCACAGGCTCTTTTTGCGCTGCTGTGCATCATGTACCCTGTGCCCACGTAAGGCCTGACAGGCTGTGTGCAGCGATTCCATATTGCATGCACAGTAGGGACATCTCCCTCACCTTAGCAGAGTGAGGCACTTGCAACAATGTATTCAAGCCCTTGATGGTCAGCAGTGGACCTGATGAACTCCAGCATCTTCACCAAGGCACGTTTTATGGTGGCCGGAGGGAACCTGGATCGCACAGGGAACAGGACGTCCCTATGTGTGTCTACCTCTGTTAGGAGGTTGTCCAGGTCATTTTTCATGAAGCAGAGCATTGCAGCCTCCCGGAGCTGAGGAGGGAACCTGGATCCTTCATGGAACATGATGTCCCTATGCGTGTCTGCATCCTCCAGGAGGATATCCCAGCCGTGCTCTGGCAAGCGAGGCACTGCTGCCTCCCGGGGCCTCGGGGGGAACGGAGATTTCATGGGACATATCGTCCCTGTGTGTGTATATCTCTGTCAGGAGGTTATCCAGGTCGTGCTGCTTGAAGAAGGGCATTGTTGCCTCCTGGAACTCCGGAGGGAACCTGGATCCTTCATGGAACTGGATGTCCCTGTCTTTGTCTACATCTGACAGGACGATGTCTCAGTGGGTCACAGATCCCTATCGTCTTCCAGAGTCCACAGGGTCTGGAGGGAGAGCTGCTCAAGGACAATCATGACCGACTGAAGACGTTGGTGCTGACACCCGTGGGGCTGCAGCAGAGGGATTTTATAATGATGCACATGCTCAGCTCGCCCCTCATTGGAACAAAGCAGCACACTATTGAAAATGTTTTTCCGGTGCGTGGACCTGTTGAATGTATTGTCGTTGCCTCCTGTGGCCTTTATGTCCTAGTGCTGCTACGGACAGTAGAGCTGGCTGAGGGTGAGCTGGAGGAGCTGGACGTCTCCTTCAATCAGGAGCCCATCAATGTTGGTGTGGGTGAGGGTTAACGTGAAGGCGAGAAATGCGACAATGAGGCCATCACCCAGGCCAGGTTAGGGAGGAGTGCTCGGGAAGGACTCATAGATGTTAGATTTGTGGTGGATGATGATGACAGAAGTGAAGTGACCATGTAGCTCCTCACATTACAATGTCTGATCACAGTCTGGCTGATGGCAGTGCCCATAACCTCTGTGTGGCTGCCACTGTCACAGAGATGCAGTGCAGGGCCCAATGGCCATTGGGTTCCAGGGGTCTGATGATGACATGCAGTGAGAACACGTCATAGATCTTCAGAACTCTGCTGTGAATGCGTGACTCTTGTCTGGCTGAGGGCAGCTGACTTGCACTGTGGGATATGGGTCATGTCACGGAAATGCAGCCATGAAAACTTAAATTCACCTGGACCTTTGTCAAACGTCAGCATCTGACCCCAACAGGAGCACAGCAACAACGGTTGCAGATGCTGACGAGATGGGGGCCAGCAGCAGCTTAAAGGCCTGAGATCACACAGAGAGAATGCTGGATTTCTGTGACACCTGCCCACGACATTCTGTCAGCAACGACAAACACTGCTGAGGAGCAGGCGTCAGTGACGTGTAAACTGAGTGCGAAGCTGGACAATCACTTTAGCCTAAAGGCTGCATCAATCAAAGGTAAAGGGTACTGATCTGAGACATCTGCCTTTGCCTTGTGCAGGAATAAAACAAATCACAATTGTGTAATACAAGCACTGCTCGTCATAACAAGGAGACATAGGAAAGGCAGATTCTTGAGAGCTAATTTACACTGGTGAAGTAGAAACGATTGACACACACGTAAGCTGTGCAACTGCACCTCCTGAACCTCCCTAACTCTGCCGTGACGTCTTGGTGGACCCTGAAATGCAGAACAGCCAGTTGATGTGATGATCTTGGTGGGAGTCCTCTGGAGGGCCGAGACCTGGAGGCCCGCAGGCTGCTTTTGTGGTTGAGCAATGATGCTGTGGAACCCTCCTCGAAATGTGGAGCTGTAGCTGCTGAGTTCACAGGAAGGGGGGGATTCAGATAGGCCAGGCACCCTCAGAGTCAATTCAGTGTATAAAGGTGGTGGTGTGCATGTGTGGATCGTACTCTGTTTGTGCCTGAATGTTACTGTCTGATTCGTTTGTGGTGTGTGTGAGTTATTCAGTGTGTGTGTGTGTGTCTACGTGTGCAAATATGTGCATGTGTGTGCTGTGGTGTTTGTGAGCATGTGAGTGATTTCTAGAGCATGTGGTTGGCTGGTCTGTGACATTGTTTCTAAGTATGTGTTTATCTGAGTGTGTGTGTGACTGCGTGTGTCTTTGTGTTCATGAACGTGTGTTTCTTTAAGAGGGAGAGAGATAAGAGGGAGAGAGAGGGTCATCTGTGTGTTTCTGTGAGTCTTTCTGGTGTGTGTTTGTGAGTGTGTGTGTGTGTGTATGTCGGCCGGCATGTAACAGTCTGTATAAGGATGCATGTAAATGGTTGTGCACCTGCATTTGTGAGAGTGCATGTGAGTGTATGTGTTGCATTTAATATGTGTGTGTGTGTGTGTGTGTGTTTTAGTGTGTGTGTTTGTGTGCATGTTTTAGTTGTGTTTCTGTTAGCGAGCGTGTGTGTATTATATGTACATTTGTGTTTCAGAGGCTGTTTGTGAAACCTGTGTGAATGTGCATGTGAGGGCTTCTGCTGGTTTAAGGATGTGCTTGAGCATGTTTGAATCCTTATGTGCGTGTGCATCCATGTGTTTCTGTGTGCGTATGTGTGTTTGCGTGTGTGTCTGTATGTGTGTGTGTATGTGTATGACTGTGTGTTTATTTGTGTTTTCGTACAAGTGCAAGTGTGTTTGTGCTTATCTGTTTCTGACTGCGTGTGTGAGTGTGATTTAAAATGACCTTTTTTATTGCATGTGGGTTTCACACGCTAACCCAGCATTGATGTCCAAAAACTGATTGGACTTAAAAAGTGTGTGTGTCTGTGTGTGTGTGTTTCTGTGCGTATTTATATGTGTGTAGGTATGTGTGTGCATCTGTTTGTGTATGTGTGTGTGTTTGTGTATGTGTGTGAGCTCACAAGAGTTTTTGTTAGAGATCTAACCCGTGTCTGACTCTGTGTATGTGCTTGTGTGTGTGCATATTTGCGTGATTTGAGTATGTGTGTGCGTGTGTGTTTGTGGTTCTGCAGGCGTATGCATGTACATGTGACTGTATGCTTGTTTGTGTGTGTGTGTGCGTGATTGCGTGTATGCATGTGCGTGTGTTTGTGTGTGTGCAAGCGTCTGTGCTTGTGTTTGTGTGGATGTGTTAGTTGTGCTTTTGTGGTATCTCTGACAAACGAACAACAGAAGACATTGATGTAGTCATAGGTTTTGTCATAGCGATGTATCTTATTAGCGTAATGTTATTCATTATATATTCAACATTCATTATATTTACATGTGCTAAACATCTGAGCTGACAAACAGTCAAGTCATGATCCTCATGCTGTGAAATAATAAATAAATGTTCATTTCCATAAACACACTGCCGATTCATCAATCTGTTTGAAATCTTCTGGGGCTTGTTCCAGTGCCCAGGGTCCCTATGTGCTGCAAACATAATTCCTGCTCACTTCATCTGTATCATTTTCCCGACCACGATCAGTTTATTGATAGTATGTGCATGACCTTCGAGCACAGTAGCGAGGTTTTAAATTAAGTGTATCCTGTCCTTGTCTTTATTAAATTGGGTGTTGTGAATTCCCCTTCTCCTTTCAAAAAATTCCTTAAGTTTGTATCTCGAGGTCTGGGCCTTCTGGTCAATGGTTGCTAGGTGAATAGAATTTGATGTCCCTGTATTGAATATCGTAGCGGTGTCATTCATCCGGCTGTGCTTAACTCGGTTCCCTCCTAAACCTGGAGGTATAACCATTGATCGCATTTCGCCGTTGAACTGAACCACTTCCATCATCAACTGGTGCATCAAAGCCGTGAAAACAGCATGAGTATGGATTAACCAGACTGGGGCAGGGCTATGGATATGTTGAATATTACAGGTGCGAGCTCTTGATGTACGTTATCACACAACGTGTTATTATGATTAACCAATGCGAGACCATTCGTATGTCCTGGACCGATAGCCAGACAAGTTGGGTGGATTGGTGTGGGTTGACAGGCTTCAGTTGCCTCTGCGTGGATTGTTGATACAGCGGTATGAGGTAGCTGGGTAGTGATACTAATCTTCCCTCTTGGGTGTATCGCCCATTTCCATCTACCATCGATATTTGCCCAAGTTGGAACATCATTACCCTGCGGCCACAAATGTTCCATTTGGAATTTTTTGTGTGGGAATGAGCAAACATGGATGCATACTTTGTCAAGCATGCTACATAAACACAACTCTCTGTTTCACCAATGAATTCGAACTCTTCTGCCCTATCCTAATGTTTAAAATACACAGTAGCTGCATTTGGAAACTTCACATAAGTATCAGCTTTCCCCGAACTGCAGCCACCGAAAGCCCGTGACACTCCCGCTCCCGCAACTTAAGTAAACCCTTGCTACAATTCAAAATCTCTTTCTCACCTGATGTTGCAATTACTATTCCCCGTTTTGCATCACATTGACACTCTCCTGCTGTAGCAAAGTCCCTCCTTTGAAACAGTACGAGCGGTGATATTCACTGGCATTTTTGCCAGTATCGCCGTCCTGACGAGCGTCGACAATGCAACTGATGTTCTGGTAAGTGAAAGAGGTCCCAGTCGTCACCGCTTGGTTGTTGAGATTAGTTGTATGGGTAGAATCAGTTAACAAAACATTTCAGTTGTGACGAGTGCTTCAACTGGTCACTGATTTCCTAAACAAAAACAAAAACAGAATTACCTGGAAAAGCTCAGCAGGTCTGGCAGCATCGGCGGAGAAGAAAAGAGTTGACGTTTCGAGTCCTCATGACCCTTCGACAGAACTTGAGTTCGAGTCCAAGAAAGAGTTGAAATATAAGCTCGTTTAAGGTGTGTGTGTGTGGGTTGCGGGGGGGGAGGGGGGGCGGGGGGGTCGGAGAGAGAGAGAGAGAGGTGGAGTGGAGGTGTGGTTGTAGGGACAAACAAGCAGTGATAGAAACTGATCATCAAAAGATGTCAACAACAATAATGATCTGCTTCTATCACTGCTTGTTTGTCCCTACAACCACACACCCCCCCCCCACCCCCCCCCCCCCCCCCCCCCCCCCCCCCCCCTCCACCTCTCTCTCTCTCTCTCTCTCCGCTCCCACACACGAACCTTAAACCAGCTTATATTTCAACTCTTTCTTGGACTCGAACTCAAGTTCTGTCGAAGGGTCATGAGGACTCGAAACGTCAACTCTTTTCTTCTCCGCCGATGCTGCCAGACCTGCTGAGTTTTTCCAGGTAATTCTGTTTTTGTTTTTGTTTTGGATTTCCAGCATCCGCAGTTTTTTTTGTTTTTATCACTGATTTCCCTCACACAGCCTTGCACCATTCCTGTTAGTGGTCGCAGATCTCGCCCCTACTTCTATGATTCCTTCATTGCTATCCTTATCATTAGTTCAAAAGTGGTGAAACCGAAGGTTCTGCTTGGAGCATCCCTAAGGCGGATCAGAATATTGTGCAACACCATCACCCAGCTGTCTCTTGAATTGATTTTGCTGTTGATGCTTTATTTTAAAGTTCAGTTCAGCATTTCCACCAGCCCCGAGCTCTGTGGCAATTAGGCAATGTGGAATTTCTGTTCATTACCCATCAAATTGCACCGTTATTTAATGACTCTTCCTGTGAAATGAGTTCCATGACCTGAATACATCTGGGTAGGAAGCCCCCACTCCATCCAGTCCCCAATCTCCTGTTGCTGTCCAACATTAGATCTCAATTCCTTAAACTATCCAAATTACTGTACAATGCGCCTTTTTAATCCAATATTTCAATGGCTCAGTATCTGCAGTTCCAGTGGTGTTTCTCTGTGGGAGCCTCTAAACTGTTCATCAGGATGTTAATCCTGTGGTCTTACGTCCTTTAGCTCGCAAGCACATTAATATAACAAGCGGTATATCTATTTGGATGTTTTGCAGCTTTCGCTTTACGTGTATTTTGAGCTAAAATGTCGCTAAGTATCCTTACCCATCAGGTTACTCAACTACAGATTCTACATAGTTTTACCTGTAATATTCCTTTTTTCCAGACCATGTTCACCCTAAGATTCTCTTGAGGTCAGTTTCTCTATTGTTTTGAGCATTTAAAATGTTTCCATACTCCTTACAGCATATTAACTATTCCATGTCAACAGGGACCTCTGTCCCTAGATCTTTGCTTATTTCCCACTATGCTGTTCCAATGACACAGTTAAAGACCTGATTATCAAATTCAGTTCTCCTAAAATAGTTTATATATTGTGTCCTCTTACCATAACTCTTTTTCCTACCCTCAATACTTTCCTGGAACCATTTTACAACTGCAATAGCTACCACGTTATATTGGGCATGTTGTCTGATTGATGTATTCTTATATCAGTTATAAATCAGAAATCAGGCATTGACATGGCTTCCTTCCTTATCGTCTTCCTAAACAACATTTCATTTTCTCAAAGGTTACCCTCTAACTTCTGCCTAACTCAGCCAAAAATTGGATTTCTGCCTAACATTGTCAAGGTCTTGCGCTTAGTTTTATATTTTGAGAACACTGACCATTACAAGAAGCTCACAGCATTTGAATAGTTCAATTGTTGTCAAACTTTGTAAAAATAAAATTACCTTTCGAGAACTTTATCAGGAACCAAACCACATTCCTTTAAAAGCTTTGTAAGAATTGCATTTTATACTATCAACACTAAAACTAATTCTTTCTATTCCGCATTGATTTGTATCCAACTTAAAATACCCATGTTTGTCGACACATTCTTTATCTTAGAGAGCATTCTATTTTTCATAAAATAACCTGTTAATTACACTGCACGTTTCACAATTTATTCCCAAGTTCAAATTTCGCTGCTTTTAGGGTGCGGATTTCATTTCCTAATTAATTAATCTAATACAAAAACCCATTTTTATCCAATGGAACCACTAAGACCATCTATATATGCCTTTAGGTTTTCCTCAATTCCTTTTGAATTTCAGGCATTTATTCCCCTCATAATTTTAGAATTCCAACTCGTATGAGCTAATGTAATTCTCATATATCAATCTTAATAAGCTTGGAAGCTGATTGTAAAAGTTACTCCCTACTATTCTGCAAAGGGATGATGCAATGGTTGTTCCAACTCAAAGAAAGGACAATCTTGTTGTGTCTTTAGGGTACCTTCAAATTGTGGATTTTGCCAGAAATTTCAACTGGAACATTACACTCATATATTTAGAATGTTGAGTATAATTTTCCTTTAATCTAATATGGGACATTCGACTCTAAAGTTATGAGCTCCACACACGAGTTACAATTTAAAGAAGAAAACACGCTGAAGCTCAAATACAAGTAATTCATTGCACACAAACACACACACATATATATATATATATATAAGTATATATATAAGTATGTATCTATGTTGTAATAATACTGAACCTAACGACTTAAAACTCTCATATTCTAAATGAAACTTCAATTAGCAGTGGGAGATTCAAGGAATCCTGGAGGTTCCACCTACAGGGACGGTCAAACTGACTGAAAATAACAATTCCTCTGCTCCTGCCTGTTACTGCTCATTAGCCTCACACCAGCACCATCACCACCACACCCCCTGCCCCCCGCACACACCCCCCCCCCACACACACCCCCACTATACCTCTGTCTCTCATCAGCACAAACATTTTGTCTAACTTTGATCAATTCATTTTCTTTAACATTACAGAAAATGTACAGGGAACACTTTGGATCCCCATCATCTGTCCACATTCCCTTGCTTCATTTTGACTGCTGTCCCACTGTGAACCTTGTGATGAATTCTGCAGCTCCACTGTCGAGTTCCATTGACATTTTCTGTTTGCCTCATGGCATTCTACTCTCTTTCGCCTGTCTCTGTCTATCAGTTCGTGTGGCTCTGATGACTTAGTTACTTGCTGCCTCCTTTATTTCCAGGGGACTGCCCTCTGTGAGGCTTCAACTAAAGTCCGATTTCAAAAGTGGACAGTTTTGTTCAACTTACTTATTTCTCCAACCAGGGGCCTGGCCTCTATGTGGCTCCAACTATGCATCTGTTTCAAACAATAGCCAGCCTGCATATCTCTGCCTCCTTTCATGTCAGTGGCCCCAAATGCCTGTGTAGTTTCGGCACCACTACCCCCACAGCGTGGCTGTGCCTCGTGTCCTGGCTCATCCTGTCCTGAGTCCCCCTCCTGGTTATTTTGTTACTTAACCAGATCGTCCACCAATAGACTTACTGCACTAACTATGGTTGGTAAATAAAGTATACTTACCCACTTTGCAGATCTGCACCAAGTATCTGATCCCTGTTCCCTGCAGACAAGTCCGATTGTTGCGGTACCTTTGACAAATGGAATACTGGATGCTCAGATAAATGTTATGTTCGTTTATTTGAGTATTTGTCAAGGGAAAACCACCTGAAAGCAGCTGGAGGTAGCAATCTACAACATTACAAGTGTACAGCTTATTTCTACATCACTGATCACGTACAGGAAACATGTCAGCATCTAGGATTAAATTAAATTAATAGCTCTGCCTAGGGGTTCATACTCCTCCTTTCACTGCAGCAGATCCATCTACAGATATCTAAGCTGGGACAATCTGTCCTTTACCTAACTTTTGAAGAGCACACTTAATCTATCTTGTTTCAATCCTGCCTTTCTATTCTGGTTCCTAAGGTCTTTATGATGGTTGGGGGCCCTAATGGTAGCACTTAATTATTAATATATCTGATGACACTGGCTGCCTGTACATTCGAACTAATTCCCTTTCCAGCAATTTTAGTTGCAACCCCCTAACAGTAGGAATGAATTCCAGTTCCTATGTCAGTCTGTGTATTAGTGTCTGTGTGTGTGTGTGTGTGTGTGCTGTGTGTGTGTGTTTGTGTGTTGTGTGTGTGTGTTGTGTGTGTGTTAGTGTCTGTATGTGTGTGTGTGTGTGTGTTGTGTGTGTGTGTTGTGTGTGTGTGTTGTGTGTGTGTTAGTGTCTGTATGTGTGTGTGTGTGCGTGTGTGTGTGTGTTGTGTGTGTGTTAGTGTCTGTATGTGTGTGTGTGTGTGTGTGCGTGTGTGTGTGTGTTCTGTGTGTGTGCGCGCATCAGTGCACATGTGTGTGGTTCTGTGTTCTGTGACTTTTTTGTGTGTGTGTGCGAGTATGTTATGGTATATTAGTGTGTGCAGGTGTTCGTGCACGTGTTTTTTCATGTGTTCCTAACTGTGTGTGTGCATCTGATTTCGTGTGTGCATATGCCTGTTTGAGTGAGTGACTGTGAGTAATTGTGCATTTGTATGTGTGTGCGTGCCTGTGCGTGTGTGCGTGTGTTTGTGTTGCTGTGTGTGTGCTTCTGCATGTGTGCTTTTGTGTGTTTCATAGTGTGTGTTGTGTCTGTGTATGTGTGTGTGTCTGTGTGTGTGCATGGGCCTGTGTGACTTATTGCATGCGGATGAGTGATTGTGTGAGTATATTTGTGTGTGTGCGTTTCTGTGTGTGTGTGTGTGTGTGCGTGTGTGTGTGTGTGCGTGTACTTGAGTTGCTGTGTGTGTACTTCTGCATGTTTTTTGCTGTGTATATGTGTGCAAGAGGAAGAGATTGTGAGAGTTTGTACACGTTTGTGTGTGCGAGCATGGATCTAAGTGTTTGGGTGTGTTTTTGTGCGCATATGTCTGTTCATGTGACTGGCTGTATGCCTATGTATATGTGTGTGTTTCTGTTGGTGTCAACACTTACTTTCATGCAAGAGAGTTGACGCATGATTTATCGAGTGTGTGAGAGACTGCGGGTGCGTTTGTGTTTATGTACGCATTTGTGAGAATGTCTGTGTGTGTATTTGTTTGTGAATATGTGTGTGCATTTGTGTTTGTGCGTGTGTGCATGATTGCATTTGTGCATTTTCGTGTCTATATGTGTAAGCGCCTGCGTGTTTTGTGCTTTTGTGTATGGGATTGATTGTGAGAATGACTGACTGTGAGTGTATGTTGTATGTGTGTGTGTCTGTGCTTGTGTGTGTGTATCATGCATGTGTGAGGTATTTAGTGTGAGGTTATTTGTGAGAGATGGGATTAGCGAAATGCATAAGTTTTTTAATTACATTTTTACAGGATATGGCCTTCACTGGCATGCATGTGACAGTGTGTGCGTGAGAGCACCTGTTTGTGAGAGGACCTGTGTGTATTTGGTGGTGTGTTGACAAGGGAGAAAAATAGAGGGAGAGAGAGAGAGAGAGAGGCCATGATTTTTCAACGTGTGCATGTTTTTCCTTGTGGGCGTTTCGGTCTATGTGGCAGTATGTTTGATTCTGCATTTCTGCCAGTTCATTTTCTGTGAACCTGCAAATCTCTGTGTTTGTGCCCGTGTGCATGTGTGTTTGTGTGTGTATGTGTGGATGTGCGTTTCTGTCTGTGTGAATGTGTAGACATGTGTGAATGTGTTTGTGGCTGTTTTTGCGGCTGTGTGCATGCGTGTGTGAATTCCTGTGCTATTTGGTGTCTGTGATTCTGTGTGTTTGTGTATATGTGTGTGTTGTGCAAGTGCGTGTGTTTCTGAGTGTCTCTGTGTGTGTGTATTTTCTGTCAATACCTGTGTGAGTGTGAGTGCATTTTTTGTGTATGTGTGTCACCATATATTTCTGAATGCCTGTGTGTGTCTGATTCCATGTGTGCATGTGCTGCATATGTGAGGGGCAGTGCAGATGAGTGTAAGTGATTGTGTGTGTATGTGTATGTGCATGTGTATGTATATCTTTGTGTGTTTCGTGTTGTGTGTTTGTTTGTGCGTGTGTGGGATTCAGTGCGTGCATGCACCTGTATGTGTGAGTGATTGTGTGTTTGAGTGATTTTGTGTGTGCCCCTGTGTCTGTTTATGCTCATTTGTGTGTGTGTGTGTGTGTGTGTGTGTCTGTGTGTGTGTGTGTGTGTGTGTGTGTGTGTGTGTGTGTGTGTGTGTGTGTGTGTGTGTGTGTGTGTGTGTGTGTGTGTGTGCATTTCTGTCTATGTGCTTTTGCGTGTGTGTTTCTTTGCAAGTGCATGCGGTATGAACTGCTTGTGTGAGTTTCTACAGTGTGTGTGTGTGACTACATGTGTGTGTGTGTGTGTTTGTGAGCGTGTATATTTGCTTTTTTTGTCCTTATATCTGTGCATGTGACAGGGTGTATGTGTTTGTGTATGTGAGTGGTGGCGATTGCTTGCGTGCAGAAGCATTGTTTCATACTCTGAGTTTGTGAGTGAAAATGTTTCCGCTTTTGTGTATGTGTGCATTTGAATGAGTGTCTCTGTGTGTGTGGTTGTTTGTGTCCAAACGTGTGCACTTCTGTGTGTGTGTGTGTGTGTGTGTGTGTGTGTGTGTGTGTGTGTGTGTGTGTGTGTGTGTGTGTGTGTGTGTGTGATTGCGTCTGTGCATTTGTGTGCCTGTGTGTGTGAGCGTCCATGTGTTTTTTGTGGTTTATATATGTGATTGCACGTGTGAATGCGTGTCAGTTTGTGTGTGTATGTGTTCATGTGTTCTTGTATGTGTGTCATGCATGTGACAGCAAGTTAGTGTTAGTTTGTTTACAGACAGGAATTGACTGAGATGGAAGAGTTTGTTTTTTTTTATATCCTTCACTGGCGTGCATGTGCTGGTTTGTGTGAGAGAGTGCTTGTGAGAGCCTGTGTGTGTATTCGTGGGTGTGTTTGTGAGGGAGAAGAGAGCGAGAGAGAGTGAGAGAGAGAGATAGAGAGAGAGAGAGAGAGATGTTCTTCTCTGTGCACATCTGTTTCTGAGTGGCATTTTTGTTCTGTGTGGTAGTCTGATTGGTTCAGCATGTCTGTCTGTTCATTTCCTGCGCATCTAATGGCCTGTCTATGTATGTGTGTGTCTGCGCATCTCTTTGTTTAGGTGTGTGTGCACATGCATGTGTGGTTGTGCATGTCTGTGTATGTGTGTGTGTGTATTTGTGTGTGTTTGTGTGTGTGCATGTGTGAGGGTGTATGTTAATCTGCGGTTCATTGTGTCTGTGTGTATGCATGTGTGCATGCATGCGTCTGTTTTTTTTTCTGTGTGTGTAGGCGCATGTGTCTCCATGTGCTATTCAATGAGTATGTGTTGCGAGAATGAGTGTCTGCTCCTCTATGTGTCTGTGCAAATGTTAGAGTCTATGAGTGTCTGTTTGTGTATGCGTGTGTGTGTCTGTGTATCAGTGTAGGTGTGTGTGTCTGTCTATTTGTGTGTGTGCTATTGCATGTGTGTGATATTGTGTGTTTGTCTGTTTCTTTCTTTTTATGGGATTAAGTTTGTGAATGTCTTTGTGTGTGCATGAGTGTGTTTGGATGTGTGTGTAAATGCATTTGTGTGTCTGGCTACTAAATACATTTTTATGCAATGTTTACTATGCTGGCTAAGCCAGAAGTTATTTTACATGCATAATTGCACTTCAGAAGTTTATGATTTGGTGTGTGTAAGTGATTGTGTTTGCTTCCAGCGTATGTGCGTGAGTGTGAGTGTCTGTGAGTCTCTGTGTACATGTGTGAGTGTGTGCGTGAGTGTGCGAGTTAGTGTATGTGTGTGTGTGTGTGTGTGTGTGTGTGCGCACGCTAACACATGTGCGTGTGTTTGTGCGTGTATTATACATGTGAGAGCTACTTAGTATGGGTGTGTGTGTGAGAGAGGGTTTCAGTGAGAAGGGAAAGTTTTTCAATCTTATTTTTACAATGTGTGACTTTCACTGGTGTGTACATGTCTGTGTTTGTATGAGGGAGTGCTTGCGAGAATTTGCTCATGCGTTTGTGGGATGTGTGTGTGACTGAGAAAGAGAGAGTGTACAAGACAGAGAGCCTGATTTTTCTCTATGTGCATGTGTTTCAGTGTGGGAGTTTCGGCTCTTTGGTAGCCTATTTGTTCTGCATGTGCATCTGTGCATTTTCTGTTTGTCTGTTGGTCTGTCTGTACACTTGTTTATGTCTGCTTGACTGCGCGTGTGTGTGTGTGTGTGTTTGTGTGAGTGTCGCTGTGTCCATATAGGTGCGTTTAAGTCATGGTGCTATTGTCTGCATGTCTGCACATTATGTGTGTTTGTGTGTGTGTGTGTGTGTGCGTGCATGCCCGTATATGTGGGTGTGTGGTCGAATGCGTGCATTTCACTACCTGAGTGTGTGCATGTGTGTGTGTGTGTGTGTGTGTGTGTGTGTGCACGGGCGAACACATATATGTGTCTTTTTCTGAATATGTGATTATCTGCGCACATGCACGCGATTGTGAGCATGTGAACGCTACTTTGCTTGTGTGAATTTATGGCTTAATGACAGTTCTGCATTTGTGTGCATTTCTGTGAGTGTCAGTGCATGTGTGCATGCATCTTCGTATGTATTTATAACACTTCGCTCAACCGTATATCTATGTGCATGTTTCTGTATGCCTGTCTTTGTATGTGTTTGTGATGTTTGTGTGTGCTTGTTTTTGTGTTTGTATGCGTATCTGCCTCAGTGTGTGTATGGGCTTGTGTGTATGTGTGAGTGAGTGTTTGTGTGTGTGTCTGGGTGTGTGTTTGTGTGTGTAAGTGCGTATGTGATAGTGTGTGTGTTTCTCTGTTTGTTTCTTTGCATTGGATTAAGCGTGTGAGTGTCTTTGTGCGTCCACATTTGCCTTTGAATGTGTGTGTCAAAGCCTGTGTGCGTGAATTAACGTGTACATGGTTTATGCATTATATCAATTTTTACAGAATGCTAGGTCAGCATTGTTTCCCATGCCTAATTACACGTGAAAGGTTTATGTATGTGTGTACATGTGATTGTGTACTTGTCGGTGTGTGTGTGTGTGCCTCTGTGTGTGTCTGTGAGTATGTGTGCACATGTCTGCAAAGCATGATTTTGTGTGTTTGTTTGTGTGTCTATGTATGTGTGTGTGGATGGGAGCGTGAGAGTGTTAACATTGGTATCTTTGCTGGTTCTGTGTTTGCATGTGTGTAGTGTGTATTGTGACTTTATAGCGGTTTGTTACAGCTAACTGGCTTGCTTGCGAATTTCAAAGGGCATTTAAGATTCAGCCACCTTGCTGTGGGACTGGAGTCACGTGTAGGCCAGGTCAGGTCAGGGTGAAAATTATTTTCCCTAATGGACATTAATAGAAAAGGTGGCTTTTCAGAACAATCGACGGTGGTTTCGTGGTCATTAGTCATCCTTTCAATTCCACATTTTATTGAATTCAAATTCAAATATCTGCTGGGGTGGGATTGGAACCTGCATCCCCATAACATTAACGATCTCTCTGCAAATTCTGTCCTGTGGCGTGTGTGCATCAGCTTGTGTGTGTGAGAGAGCCTGTGAGTTTGTGTTTGTATGTGTGAGTGTGTGTGTGAATGTGAGATTGTCTGTTTCTGAGTATGTGTGCGAGTCTGATAATTTACTACTTTGTTATGGTATGTGGGTTTTGCTGGCTAGGCCAGAAGTCATTTCCCATCCCTGATTGTCTTTGAGAAGTTATTGTTTATGTATGCGCCTGTTTTTTTTTTCTGTGCATGGGCTGGCTTGTGAGTGTTTTTGTGTGCACATGTGTGTGTTTGTATGTATGCGTGAGTGCGCACATGTGTGTGTGTGTGTGTGTTTGTTTATTAAATTCTTTTATACTGCATGTTGACTCCACTGGCTGGGCCTTTATTATATCCCATTCCTAATTGCGCTTGAGAAGTTTATGTGTTCTTGTGTGTGATTGTATGTGTGTGTCTTTGTATGTTTGTCCATAAGTGTCTGTGAGTGACTGTGACCGTGGGTATCTTTGTGAGTTTCTGTGTGTGTGTGTGTGTGTATGTGTGTGTGTGTGTGTGTGTCTGTGCTATGCATGTGACAGCTATTTAGTGTGAGTTTTTTCATGAGATTGGGACTGAGTGAGAAAAGAAAGTTTTAGAAATCATGTTTATGGAACGTGATCTTCTCTAGCATGTGTGTGTCTGTGTGTGTTTGTGATGGAGAGCTGGTGAGTGTGTGTGTTTGTCAGTATGTCTGTGTGTGAGGGAGAAAGACAGAGAGACAGGGAGGGAGGGAGAGAGAGAGACAGAGAGGGAGTAACAGGGGAATCTTTATTTATGTGTGCATGAGTGTGTTTCTGTGCTGGAGTTTGGTCAGTGTGGTTGCCTGTTTGGTTCTACATGTGTGCCTGTTCATTTTCAATGTGTCTGTTGGCCCATCAATGCATGTGTGTGTGCGCGAGTGTGTGCGCGTGTGTGTTTGATTGCATATTTTTCCTTAATTCACTTTTTTTCATTCATGGGACATGCGCTTCACTGGCTGGACCAGCGCTTATTGGGCACTACTAGCTGGCCTGAGAAGGTGGTGGTGAGCTTGCTTCCAGAACTGCTACAGTCCATGTGGTTTAGGTACACCCACAGAGCTGTTTGGAAGGGAGTCCGACGATTTTGGCCCAGCGACAGTTAATGAAAGTCAAGACATGTTAAAGGCAGGATGTTGAGTTACTTGGAGGGGAACTCCTCGTGCTGGTGCTCCCATCCACCTGATGCTCTTGCCATTTTAGATAGCAGTGTTCATGAGTTAGGAACTTGCTTTCTAAGGAGCCATGCTGAATTCCTTAAGTGAATCGTGTAGTGCACACAGCTGCTGGTGTGCATGTCTGTGAATGTTATGCCAATCAAGGGGCTTCTTTGTTCTGGATTGTGTCAAACTTCTTGAGTGTTGTGAGTGCTGCACTCATCCGGATAATTGGGGACGATTCCATCTCGCTCTTGACTTGTGCCCTGTAGATGGTGGACAGGCTTTGTGGAGTCAGGGGAGTTGGAGGTTACCCCTAGCAAGATTTCCAGCTTCTGACCTGAACAAGTGGTTTCTGAGCTTGCTCCAAAAAGGGCAAACAAGTTATTTAATTTGAAATAATTTTGTAAATGTTGCACATCGCTGCTTCTGGGGGTCGGTGGTGGAGGGACTGAGTTCTTGTGGATGTGGTGCTAATCAAGTGGGCATCTTTGTCCTGAATGGTGTCAAGCTCCCTTAGTGTTGTGGGAACTGCACTCGCCCATGTAAGTGGGGAGTGCTCCATCATACTCTTGTCATGTGCATTGCAGGTGGTGGAGAGGCTTTTTGGAGTAAGGAGGTTGGTTACTCATTGCATGATTCATAGCCTCTATCCTGTTGTTGTAAACACTGTATTTGTTTGGCAATCCAGTTCATTCCCTGCCCAATGGTAACCTCAAGGACGTTGATTGTAGGGGATTCAGTGATGGTAAACTATTGAATATTAAGGGGCCATGACGGGTTTATGTCTTGTTCGAGATGCTCATTGCCTGACACTTGAGTGATGTGAAATGTACTTGCTGCTTGTCAGCGTAAAACTGGATATTGTCCAGGTCTTGCTGCAAATGGGCATAGATTGCGTCAGTGTCTGAGGAGCCGCGAATAGCGCTGAACATTGAGATATCATTATTGAATGCCCTAATTTCTGACCTTATTTTGAAAGGAAGGTCATTGGTGAAGCAGCTGAAGATGGTCAGGCCGAGATAATGACACTGAAGAACTCCTTTGTCCTTTCTATGACTCCAAACAGCGGAGAATTTTCCCACAGGCTCCAATTTGGCTCCGGCTCCTTCATGCCGCACTCTGTCAAATGCTGCCTCGATGTCATGGGCTGTCCCTACCACTTCACGTTAGGGTTCAGATATGTTGTCTAAACTGTGCATCACTGAGCAGCTTGTTGCTTACTGACTCTCAAACTGGTTGACAATGAGCACGTTGTTGCTAAGTATCTGACGGTTGATGTCACTATTGATAACCCCATCCATTGATTTACTGATGGTCGAGAGTAGACTGATGGTTGAGAGTGTAGGGGTGGTGATTGCTGGGTTGGATTTGTCCATCTTTTTTTAATTAACAGGACCGACCTGGGCAAATCTACACATAGCGAGTTAAATTCCAGTGTTGTAGCTGTTCAGGAACAGTTTGGCTAGGGGCTCTGCTATTCAGGAGCACAAATCTCCAGTACTATTGCTGGAATATTGTCAGGGCCCATAGACTTGTCGTATTCAGTGCCTTCACCGGTTTCTTGATATAAAACTGAGTGACACACAATGGCTGAATACTGGCATCTGTGATGTTGGGGGCCTTCAAGGTAGGCCTAGATGCTTCATCCACTTGCCCTTCTTGTTCAAGATTGTAGCAAATGCTTCAGCCTTATCTTTTGCACTGATGATCTGGGTTCCTCCATCAGTGAGGAGTTAATGTTAGTGGAGACTGCTCGTCCACTGAATGGTTTAATTGTCCACCATCATTCACGACTGGATGTGGCTGGACTGCCAATCTTCGATATGATCCGTTGTTTGTGGGATCGCTTAGCTCTGCCCATCACTTGCTGCCAATGCTGTTTGGCAAGTAATCCTGTTTTGCAACTTCTCCCGGTTGACAGCTCCTTTTCAGGTATGTCTGTCTCTGTTCCCGATTTGTCCTCCTGCACTCTTCGTTGAACTCGGGTTGATCTCCTGCCTTCATGGCAATTGCAGACTGGTGAAATGACAGACCAAAAGGTTACAGGCTGTAGTCGAGCACATTTTTTCTGCTGATGATGACAAACAGCACCTCATGAATGCCCAGGCTTGAGTTGATTTCAGGTAGTTTTTTTCCCCCTTTTGCTGGTCCCGTCACCACCTACCACAGACCCAGTCTAGCAGCAACATCATTTTAGACCTGGCCAGTTTGGTCTGCAGTGGTACAACCGAACCACACTTGGTGATTGACATTGAAGTCCCATACGCAAAGTACATTCTTGACACCCTCAAAGCTTCCTCCAAGTTTTATTCACCATGAAGGAGCACTGACTAATCAGCTGAGAGAGGATGGTAGGTGATAATCAGCAGGAGGTTTCCTTGCTCATATTTGACTTAATGCCATGAATCTTCATTGGGTCTGGAGTGGATGATGAGGTTTCCCAGGGCAACTCCTTTCTGATTGCGTACCACTCTGCCGCCACATCTACTGGGCCTGACCTGCCACTGCACAGGGCATCTGATTCATTGTTGATCATTACCTCAGCCTGTTGCTTGACTAGTCTATGAGACAGCTCTCCCAATTTTGGCACAAGACCCAGTTGTTAGCAAGGGGGAATTGGCAGGGTTGGCGGGGCTCAGATTGTAGTTGATGTTTATGGTTCTGAGATCGATGCCTGGTAGTCTGTCTGGATACATTCCTAATTTATGACGTTACAGCAGTTTGTTACAACTGGGTGGCTGGCAAGGCCATAACAGGGGCATTAAAAAGTCAACCACATTGCTGTCAGAATGGAGTCATGTGTAGGCCAGACCAGGTAAAGTCAACAGATTTCCTTCCTTAAACGAGCCCAATGACTTTTTACAACAATTAGCACTGGTTTCATGTTCAGAATTAGAGTTTTTATTGCAGATTTTAATTTCAATTGAGATTCCACAATCTCCGGTGGTGGAATTCCAACTCGGGTCCCCAAAGCATTAACTTAGTCTCTGTATCACTATTCTGGTGACAAGTGTGCTGTTGCATGTGTGTGTTTTAGGGAGCATTTTGGTTCCAGCGTGTGTGTGTGTGTGTGTGTGTGTGTGTGTGTGTGTGTGTGTGTGTGTGTGTGTGTGTGTGTGTGTGTGTGTGTGTGTGTGTGTGTGTGTGTGTGTGTGTGTGTGTGTGTGTGTGTGTGTGTGTGTATGTATGGTTGTGTTGATTGTGTGTATGTGTGTATCTGTGCATATGTATGTACCTGTGCATATATGTGTGTGTGATTGCATTGATTATGTGTGTCTGTGTGTTTGTGAGCACTTATGTGTTTGTGCGTGTGTTTTTGTGTATGTATGGGTGCTTGTGGGCAGATGTGTGTGTATGCATGCACTTGTTTGCTCCTGACTGTGCACATATGTGTGATTCTGTGTGTGAATGTGGCTATGCGTTAGTGGCCATGTGTTTATGGGCGATTGTTTGTCAGTTTGTGTGTATGTGCCTGTGTGCCTGTGTGTGCATGTGTGCCTTTGAATTTTTATGAATGCGTGTCTGTGTGATTTACTCTATGCATGTGTGTGTGTAAATGTGTGTTGTGTGTATGTTTGTGTGTGTATGTGTCTGCGTTGCTGTGTGTGCTTCTGTGTGTACGTTTTTGTGAATGTACATATGAGAAAATTTGCTTTTCAGATTCTGTACATTTGCACGCACGCGCATGTGTGTTTGTGTGTGTGCATGTGCATGTGTGTGTGAGCTGCATATAAGTGAGTGTGTTTGTGTGTGTGCCTCTGTGTGATTGTTTGTGAGTTTGTGCACATGTGTGTGTTTCTGTGTGTGTGCATTTGTGTGTATGTGTGTCTTTGTGTTTTTCCTCAGTGTGTGTCTGTGTGTGCGTGTGTGATTCACTCTGTGCATGTGACGGTGTGTGTATGTGTGTTACTTTGTGATTGTGTGTGTGTGTTTGTTTGTGTGTGTGTATTTGTGTTGCTTTGTGTATTTCTTTGTGTGTGTTTCTGTACATGAGCGTGCGAGAATATTTGCTTATGGGAGTTTGTGCATGTGTGCCTGTGTTTGCAAGTGTGTATATGTGCATTTGAATGCGTGTGTGAGCTGCACGTAAGTGTGTGTGTTTGTCTGTGAGCTTGTGTGTGTTTATGTTCTTCATATGACTGTGTGTGTGTGTATTTGTGTATTTCTGTGGCTGTCAGCACTGCACACATGCAAGATAGTTTGCATGATTGTTCGAGTGTTTGAACATCTGCGTGTGCATTTGTGTGTATGTGTGTATTTACTGTCATGGATTTGTAGAGGTCAACAGTGCTGAAAAGAGCCCATCGTCCCATCGAGTCTGCGTCGATCATATAAGTACCTAAATATTCCAATCTGATTTTACATCAGTAGGCCCACAGCTTTGCATGTCATGGCATCGCAATTGCACATCCAAATACTTCTTAAAAGCATGGAGGGTCTCTGCCTCTAGCAGCATTTCAGGCAATGAGCTCCAAGTTCCCAACAACCTTTGTGTGAAAATAAGTCTTCCTCACATGCCCTCTGATCCTCCTGACCCTTTCATTCAACCTTGACCCCCTGGTTATGCATCCATCCAACAAAGGGAACTGTCCCTTACTGTGTTCGCTACCTATGCCTCTCATAATGTTATACACCAAATGATGCCCAATCTCAATCAAAACTATCCTGCGCATGGAAAATCCTGCTGAAATCCTCTGCACTCTCTCTCATGCATACAAATCCTTTCTATTGTGCTGACTTCAGAACTGCATGTAATAATCTAGCTGTGGCCTAACCAGCGTTTTAAACAGTTCCAGTATGACCTCCCTGTTGTTATATGCTAAGCTTTGGCTAATAAAGGCAAGTATCCTATATGCCTTGTCAGCCAAATTATCTACCTGGCCCAATACCTTAAGGAGCTGGTGGACAGGCACGCTAAGGTCCCATTGACACTTGGTACTTCCCAGGGTCCTACTATTCATGGTGCTTACCCCTGTCCAGTTTGTCCTGCCCAAGTACACCACCTCACACGAATCCCGATTAAATTCCATTTCCCACTGATCAGCCCATCTGACCAGCCCTTTACTATCCTCCCGTATTCTAAGGCTATCTTCCTCACTATTTACACCCCACCAATGTTCGTGTCGTTCACGATATGGCTAATCAAACCCTCCTACTTTCAATCCTAATCATTTTTACATACCACAAACAACGAGGGACACAGCGCCGATGCCTTGCAACCTCACTGGGCACAGGCATCCTTTCATAAAAGCACTCATCAATCATCGCCCCCACTTCCTTTCACTCAGCAAATTCTGGATACAATTTTCCAAATTGACTTGGATCCCCTTGAGGATGATAACCTTCTTAATCAGTCTCCCACGTGGGACATTATCAAAAGCCTTGCTGAAGTCCAAGCAGTTTACGTCAAATGCTTTGCCCTTATCTACATATGTGGTCACCTTTTCAAAAGAATCAATGAAATTGGTTAGGCAATGCCTCGGGTTTACAAAACCATACTGACCGCCCTTCATTAATACAGGGAAAAATAGAAACATATTTAGACACATATAAAACGGGAGCGGGATTCAGCCAATTGGCCCTTCGAGCCTGCTTCATGATTCATTATAATCATGGTTGATCAACAAGGTCAATAGCCTGCTCCTGCTATCTCCACAAATCATTCGATCCCTGTCACTGCATGAACTATATCTACCTCCTTTAAAACATGCAATCTTTTGGCCTTAACTACTTTCTGCGGTAGCGAATTCCCCAGGCTCACCACTCTCTGAGTAAAGAAGTTTCTCCTCACCTCAGTCCCAAATAGTCTACACTGTATCCTCAGGCTGTAACCCCTGCTTCTGGACTCCCCCACCATCGGGGACATTCTTCCTTCATCTACCCAGTCTAGACCTGTCATCGTTTTATATGTTTCAATGAGATCCTGCATCATTCTTCTGCTCTCCAGCGAATATAATATTAACCACCTTAATCTTTCCTCATATCTGAGTCCCACTACCCCAAGAATCAGTCTGGTAAATGTTTGCTGCACTCTCTGTATAGCAAGAACTTCCTTCCTCAGATAATCAGATGAAAGCTGCACAAAATGCTACAGATGTGGTCTCACCAGGGCCCTGTAAGGTTGTAGCAATATATCCCTGCTTCTGTACACAAATCCTCTCGCTATGAAGGCCATTATAGCATTTGCCTCTTTAACGCCTGCTGCACCTGCATGCTTACCACAATGACTGGTGTACAAGGTCACGCAGTTCTCGTTGTACATAACCCCCTCTCTCAACTTATTGTCTTTCAGTCCCTGCCATCCCAAGTGTAGATTACTTATGTCACTCAGAATTGCTTCTAATTGTTTTCCTGACACAAAGGTTAGACTGGCTGGCCTGCAGCCCCCTGGTTTATCCCTTCCACCTTTCCTGAGTAACGGTACCACATGAGCTGTCTTGCAGTCCACTGGCAACTCTCCTGTGGCTAGAGAGGTATAGAAAATTATTGCCAGCACTCCAACTATCCTGAACCTTGCCTCTCTCAACAGCCTTGTATACATTGCATCCGGGCCTGGAGACTTATCTAATTTTCAACCTGCCAGACCACTTAGGAGATCCTTCCTTTCTATGCTAATGTCTTTCATTATTTCACAGTTTCGCTTCATGATTTCCCTATCCAGGTCCTCCTGCTCACTTGTGGAGATGAACACAAAGTATCAATGTAGAACCCTACCTACCATCTCAGTCTCCACACAAAAAAAAATTCAAGATGGTCCTTCATCATTGCTTCTCTTTCCATAGTTACCCTCTAACTCTTAAGGTTCTTGTAAAATAACTTTTGACTTCCCAATATTTTACCTGACATTACCTGTACACGAATCCTCTCGCTCTCCAAATTTCACTTTTAAGTTCCCCCGACACATTCCAAATTCCTCTAGGGATTTCACTGTTTTGAGACCTCGGTATCTGCATTTAGCCTCACTTTTACTCTTTATCCAATCCCATATATCCCTCGACATCCAGGGTTCACTGGATTTTTTAGCTTCAACCTTTATCCTTAATGGAACATGTTGGCCCTGTAAAATCGCTATTTCCTTCTCGAATGAGTACCACTGCTCTGATGCACATATCCCTAAAAGTAGCTGCTCCCAGTCCACTTTTGCCAAGTCATATTTCATCTCTGATTCCTGGCCCATGATTGTCCTTCTCTATAGCAACCTTGAATCAAACAGAGTTATGAACACGATCTGCAATATGCTCCCCCAGTGATACCCCTCCCAATTTCCCAGCTTCATTCCCTAAAATTAAGTCCAGGACTGCCCCCTCTCTTGCAGGACCTTCTACAGAATGTGTTTGAAAGCTCTGATGGATGTATTTTAAGATTTCCACTCCCTTTAACCTTTCACACCATAACTAACCCAGTTAATGTTGGGGAGGTTCAAATCCCCCACTCTTTTCACTCAATTATTTTTACACTTCTCGGAAATTTGCCTACCTATCTGCTCTTCTATTTCTCCCTGAATATTTGTGGTCCTATATTAAACTCCCAGCAATGTAATTGCCTTTACTTGCTTTTAAGTTCTACCCATATAGCTTTAATTGAGGAGTCATCTAAGATGCTATCCCTCCTTACTGCTGCCATTGATTCCTTGATCAGTTCGCAAACCCACCTCATCATTTACTCCCTTCCCTGTCTCCCTGAATGACCCTATATCTAGGAACATTGAGCTGCCAATCTTGCCCCACTCAACCATGCAACTGTTACAGCAATGAAATCATACTTCCCAGTATTAATTTGTGCCCTCAACTCATCTGCCTTATTTGACAGCCTCCATGCAATAAACTAAATAGCATCCAACCTTGCCAATCTACCTTCAGCCTACAATGTCTACGCCTTTCAAACCCTACTCGCTCTATCTTTTCATTTTGGCTAAATATCTCCCCATACTGAACTTACTCTCAGAATCCCATCCCTACTGCCAATTTAGTTTAAACCACCCCCAACAGGATTAGCAATACTCCCCGCAAGGATGTTAGTCTCATTCTGGTTGAAGTGCAACCCGTCCACCTTGAATAGGTCCCAATGCCCCCAGAAATGTTCCCAGTGTCTCGGAAATCTGAAGCTCTCCTTTCTGCTTCATCTCTCCTATCAAGCAATCATCTGGATTAACCTCCTGTTTCTATAATCAGAAGACATAAGATTACTATCTATGAGGTCCTGTTTTTTTTTAAATTTGCTTCCAAGCCCCCTAAATTCTGCTGGCAGGATATCATCCCTCTTTCTCCCTATGTCGTTGGCACCAATATGTACCACAATCTCTGTGTGTTTGTGCTCCCCCTTTAGAATACCCAGCAGCTGATCAGTGACATCCTTGATCCTGCACCAAGGAGGCAACATACCATCCAAGAGTCATGTCTCTGGTGGCATTAATGCCTGTCTGTTCCCCTTACTACCGATTCGCTGCCACTATTGATTTTCCCCTCTTTTTCCAACAACCCCTGTGCAACTGAACCACTCACTGTTCCAAAAGCATGGCAACACTTCCCAGAGGAGATGTCACTCTCATCGTTTTGAAACACAGAAAAACAGCTCGCGAGCGACATACACTCTGGGTGTTTTCTGACCAGTTTTCTTCTGCCTGATGTTCACCCATTTCCACTTTGTCTGCACTTCCATCAGTTGTGGGTTGGCCACATCTAACAACCTGCTATCCTCGAAACTCTTAGCCTCACAGATAGTCGGAGCTCGAGCTACTGCAGCTGTGTGAAGCACAGTGTTTGTTTTGTTCGGGGTGCAAGGAGCATCTTGGACTTTCCAAATGGTGCAAGCTATAAAAACCATCGCCCTGAGCAGTCCTGCCATGCCTCTAGCTGTAAAGAAAGATAAATCCCATACATTAACTTAAAGCAGTAAAACAGCATTAAAATATTTATCTACTTTAAGTAAAAACTAGAACTCTTACCTTCCCTTACTTAATTTAGTTGAAACTTGAGAAAGAACTAGAGAAATACAATTACCCATGACTCACCAATCAGCTCTCACTTTTGTGCTGATGTTACATTTTGAACATTCCCTGCTTTCTCACTGTTCTGATCCCTCCACCACTCTCTCGCGCTGTCTTGTGATGTAACTCTTGTTATTTTCAAGGTGAACTGACTGCAGGACACTTTTCCCAGTCTGATTCACTGCGATGCTGAATGCAGCATATTCTTACCAGACTGCTTCACCATGATGCTGTCTGCCATTCAAGCTTACCAGAGCAGTCCACCATAATGCTGATTGCAGGGCACTCTTCCCAGGCTTATTCACCATGTTTCTGACCACCAGTCAATCTTACTTGACCGCCCCAACATGATGCTGACTGCAGGGCACTCTTCCCAGACTGCTTCACAGCAATGCTGACTGCAGACCCCTTTTCCCAGGGTGCTTATCCACGATGCTGACTGCAGGACACTATGATTGCTGTACACTCCTGAGCGGTTAATCATGTCTGTGTTTCCTTGTGTACATATGCGTGCATTTGTGTGCTTGCTTCCGTGTGTGTGATTGCAACAATGGATTTGCATCTGTGTTTCTGTAAGTGTCTGCGTGTGTTTGTGCTTTTGTGTATTGGAATGTTTGTGTGAATGATGATGAGGGTGTGTGTACAACTGTGTGCATGCATGTGTCTGTGTTGCTGTGTGTGAGAAAGAAAATGTTTGTATGTGTGCATACGTGTGTTTGTGTCTGTGCACACGCATGTGTGGTTATGCGTGTGTGTGCATGTGAGAGTATCTGCGTGTAGTAGTTTGAGTGTGTGTAAGTGTGCGAATGTGTGTGTGAGAGAGAATGTGTTGAGACGGGAGAGAATTGCAATTTTTTTTTTGCAGTACGTTTCCTTCGCTGGTGTGTGTGTGTTATTGTGTATGTTTGTGTGTGTGTGTGTGTGTGTGTGTGTGTGTGTTTATGAGTGTGTGTGTGTGTGTGTTTATGAGTGTATGTGTGTGTGTATGTAAACCTCACTCCCAGACTCGCGGAGCAGCTTACTTCTGGGGCCATTGGTGTAATGCATTGTGAAACTGGTTCAGTGGATCTGTGTTTCCAGCTATTCCTGTTACTGTCACTTCACATTCAAGGTAACTTGTTGGGAGAATGGAGGAGGGATTCGGACGTTGCTCATTATTGGAATTTTGATGTGTTGACAATGGAAATCTGACATCATGGTCACAGGACAGGGAAAAAGTTTATGATGATAAAAGTAAATTGATAACTGGCCATGTATTACGGACGTTTTAAAACATTCTGTAAAATGCCTGATTGGATTTCAAGACACGGGGAGAGAATCCTTCAGGCCTGCAAATCTTTCAGAACCACCTGACGGACTGTAGAAAAGTGAATGTTTTCTACTCCACGCTTCTAATAATCTAAGTGCTTATCACACTTCCTTTACATAATATATGATTTACGTGTGTCTCCGTTTCACACGGAGTAATTATTTGTTAAGCTTTGCATCTGGCTTCATAATAAATATGTGTTAACCTTTCATTTGATTTCAAAAATTACAAAAACCTGTTTCATGATTGTTTTAAATTGACTACAGCACTGAAGGGGTTAAATTTTCCTGCTCAATAGTGGATCTTGTTGAAGCCATTAGAGGAGAGGGAATAATGCATATATTAAGCCAAATTTCTGCCCCGTCTGTGAATGAAAAGCAACTTCTGCTGTCATCCAAACACCCTCGGCTCCAGGTTACTCATGACATCTCCCTCATCACCCCTGTTACCTCCCGTTATTCCTTCAAACATATGCCAGAGTTTGGTCTCCTTATAATGTCTGACTTCCAAGTCGCCCTTCCCGCCCCCTCCGTCCTCACAGCCAGAGATTTTTATTTATTCTTTGCTTTTATCCACGGTATCAAGAATATTTCCAGATGTGTTTGCATGACCACTGAATTCAACAGATCACAGGATGCAGTCACATATTGGAAAATATCAAAAGCTCCTCAGTCAAACAGGTTACAGCTTGTCCAGACTGATGAATAATTCCATTGCTTATATACCTTCCCTACAGTCAACCTAATCACAATTGTGATCCTGAAGTGAAGAAACTGTGGTCTGACCAAATGTGTCACTTGTTACCTGGTGGCCATGTCAGTGGCGGATCTACTGGTCATTATCCTGGACCTGATATTGAGACACATTCCCATTGTTTTTGATGAATAGTTTGTTTTCCTGAAGTCCATCCCCGTGTGTAATGTCCATGCTGTCCTGCTTTATGCAGCCACTGACTGTTCTGTCTGGTTCACCGTCACTTTCACCTTTGATCGATTTGTGGCCATTTGTTGCCGGAAGCTGAACAGTAAATATTGCAGCGAGAAAACGGCGGCTGTGGTTCTGGGAACAGTGACTGTGCTGAGCTGTTTAAAGAACATTTTCTGGTATTTTATGTTGACAGGTCAGTATTGGCTGATGAACTTCCCCCCATTTTGTGGTGTCACAGAGGATGTTCTGTCCTCTCCAGTCTGGGTGATAATCGTTTTCCTCCACCACATTCTAACCCCGGGTGTCCCATTTGTCCTGATTCTGCTGCTCAATGTTCTCACCCTCAGAAACATTTTACTGAGCAGCAGAGTCCGCAGGAGACTCCGGGGTCACAGCAGTGGGGAGACCCAGAGACCCAGAGATGGAGAGTCGAAGGAAATCCATCATTTTACTGTTTGTGATCTCGGCCAATTTCATCCTGTTATGGTCAATGTTCATAATTTATTCCATATGGGGACGGATGTATGATTTGGGCTTTTATTCTGTATGGTTAAATGAGTTTGTTCTGGAATTGGGCTACATGCTGCAGCTCCTGAGCTGCTGCACCAACACTGGGATTTACGCCGTGACACAGACTCTGTACGACAGCAGCTGAAGAATGTGCTGAAATATCCCTTTACTCCAATTCTTCGATTTATGCAATGATGATAAATATTGAATCACAGAGAGTTCCCATTGGCCGGGCTGACTTTCCATCATGGCACCACTCACTGATTGGATGGAATGAAAATAAACCCACCTTCCAGCATCCTGATCTCCGATTTGCAAGGGTACCTGTCCCATTGGCTACCCACCACGGATTAAACAGCAAAAGGCAACTCCCAACACCTCAGATCTCGCATTGTATGGGCTACCTGTCAATCCTGACTCCGCCTTACTGATTCACAGGGGAAAACAAATGCTCCCATCTCCCATCATTTCTAAGCTCCCTTTCACTGGGCCTCCTGCCAGATTTGGACACCTTTCATTGATTGGACAGAAAATGAAAAAAAATAATCAGCTAAAATCTCGAGCCTCCCATTATCTGGGCACCCTGCATATCCTGGATACAAGTCACTGCTTCGACAGGGAAAAACCACCTCCTAAATTCACTACCCTCCCATTGGTCGAGCTGCCTGTACATTATCAATAACCCTCAATAATTGGACAGAGAAAATACAGCTCGGAGAAGCCATCCCCACCCAAGAGTCAAGCTGAATTTCAATCAGGAATGCCACTCACCGATTGGTCTAAAAAAAAACCTCCGAACGATACTACCCCACAGTCCCCCCAACCCCACCCCCCTCCCCTGTCCCTATGCCCCAATGAAGGGCCTTGAAAGCTGTGCCAACACATTGGCCAGGCTACATGTCCATGATGGGTACTCACCACTGACTGAATAGAAAATCATAACTGCTATAAGCTCTGGCTTTTGATTTGCTGGGATGCCTTTCTATCATCGGTCAGGCACTGGAATGAAATCGCTCTAATGGACATGTTAAGGAGAGATGCCAGAGGGCACCGGAGGAGGGGTCAGAGGATGTGAGGTCATAAAGAAGAAGTTACATTAGGATCACGGGTTCAGAAAGAGGTGGTCAACAGAGGGTCAACATTGAGGGTTGAAGAGTGGGAGAGAGAGCAAAAAAGAGAGAGGGAAACAGAGAGGGCACAATAGAGAGAAAGAGAGTAAGATAGACAGAGAGATAGAGAGAATGACAGAGAGTGGGAGAGGCAAAGAGAGGGCGAGAAGGATAAATAAAAAGAGACCGAGAGAGAGGGACAGAGAGAAAAAGAGAGAGATAGCGATAGAAAGTTAGACAGAGAGATAGAGAGAGAGAGAGGTAAACAAAGATGAAGGCAGAGAGGCAGACTGAGTAAAAAGATAGATGGAGACAGAGAGAGATAGCTAGAAAGTCAATGAAATGAGATGTGAAGAGGGATAGAGAGAGACAGCGCCAAACAGAGAGGGACATACAGGGGGAGAAAGATGGAGTGAGAGAGAGAGAGATTGAGAGATATTAAAAGAAGAAGAGAGATATGGAGTGGCAGAGAGAGGAAGGCAGAGGGATTAAGTGTGTAGGGCTGAGAGTAATATTGCAATGCAGGGTGAATGAGAGAGATGGGAGAACGAGGGAGAAGCTAGTGACAGAGCGAGGGACAGACAGAGGTACAAGGAAAGCGACAGAGTGTGGGAAAACAAGGAAAGAGGTGGGCTTGGATAACGCCAGAGAGCAAGTGGGAGAGAGAGAGAAGTGCTTGGGAGGGAGGGACAGAGAGAGAGAGAAATAGAAAGATCAAAAGAGGGAGTGACAGTGAGAGAAAGAGGCAGAGGAAGACAGAGAGCGAGGGACGGTGAGCAAGAGGGAGAGAGAGGCTGAGGGACTAAGAACAGAGATACAGATGGAGAGAGGATCAGAGTGAATAAGAGGGAAGAGGAATGGGGTGGAGAAAGAGCTGTGGAAAAGGAGAGAGAGAGAGAGAGAGTCGTAGGGGGAGACATATAAAGGCATAACGGGAGAGAGATATACAGAATTATTGAAGGAGAGACAGAAAAAGTTTATATATAGAATAATAGATACCTGGGAATGAGTTACAGACTGGAATCTAATCGAGGGGTTCAGGAGGTTTATATATAGAATAATAGATACCTGGCAGTGAGTTACAGACTGGAATCCAATCGAGGGGTTCAGGGGGTTTATATATAGAATAATAGATACCTGGGAGTGATAAAAACAAAAAAACTGCGGATGCTGGAAATCCAAAACAAAAACAGAATTACCTGGAAAAACTCAGCAGGTCTGGCAGCATCGGCGGAGAAGAAAAGAGTTGACGTTTCGAGTCCTCATGACCCTTCGACAGAACTTGAGTTCGAGTCCAAGAAAGAGTTGAAATATACGCTGGTTTAAGGTGTGTGTGTGGGGGGCAGAGAGAGAGAGAGAGGTGGAGGCGGGGTGTGATTGTAGGGACAAACAAGCAGTTATAGAAGCAGATCATCAAAAGATGCCAACAACAATAATACAAAAGAACGCATAGGTGTTAAAGTTAAAGTTGGTGATATTATCTAAACGAATGTGCTAATTAAGAATGGATGGTAGGGCACTCAAGGTACAGCTCTAGTGGGGGTGGGGAGAGCATAAAAGATTTTAAAATATTTAAAAATAATGGAAATAGGTGGGAAAAGAAAAATCTATATAATTTATTGGAAAAAAAGGAAGGGGGGAACAGAAAGGGGGTGGGGATGGGGGAGGGATCTCACGACCTAAAGTTGTTGAATTCAATATTCAGTCCGGAAGGCTGTAAAGTGTCTAGTCGGAAGATGAGGTGCTGTTCCTCCAGTTTGCGTTGGGCTTCACTGGAACAATGCAGCAAGCCAAGGACAGACATGTGGGCAAGAGAGCAGGGTGGAGTGTTAAAATGGCAAGCAACAGGGAGATTTGGGTCATTCTTGCGGACAGACCACAGGTGTTCTGCAAAGCGGTCGCCCAGTTTACGTTTGGTCTCTCCAGTGTAGAGGAGACCACATTGGGAGCAACGAATGTAGTAGACTAAAGTTGGGGGAAATGCAAGTGAAATGCTGCTTCACTTGAAAGGAGTGTTTGGGCCCTTGGACGGTGAGGAGAGAGGAAGTGAAGGGGCAGGTGTTACATCTTTTGCGTGGGTATGGGGTGGTGCCATAGGAGGGGGTTGAGGAGTAGGGGGTGATGGAGGAGTGGACCAGGGTGTCCCGGAGGGAGCGATCCCTACGGAATGCCGATAAGGGGGGGGTGAAGGGAAGATGTGTTTGGTGGTGGCATCATGCTGGAGTTGGCAGAAATGGCGGAGGATGATCCTTTGAATGCGGAGGCTGGTGGGGTGATAAGTGAGGATAAGGGGGACCCTATCATGTTTCTGGGAGGGAGGAGAAGGCATGAGGGCGGATGCGCGGGAGATGGGCCGGACACGGTTGAGGGCCCTGTCAACGACCGTGGGTGGAAAACCTCGGTTAAGGAAGAAGGAGGACATGTCAGAGGAACTGTTTTTGAAGGTAGCATCATCAGAACAGATGCAACGGAGGCGAAGGAACTGAGAGAATGGGATGGAGTCCTTACAGGAAGCGGGGTGTGAGGAGCTGTAGTCGAGGTAGCTGTGGGAGTCCGTGGGTTTGTAATTGATATTGGTGGACAGTCTGTCACCAGAGATTGAGACAGAGAGGTCAAGGAAGGGAAGGGAAGTGTCAGAGATGGACCACGTGAAAATGATGGAGGGGTGGAGATTGGAAACAAAATTAATAATTTTTTTCCCAAGTCCCGACGAGAGCATGAAGCGGCACCGAAGTAATCATCGATGTACCGGAGAAAGAGTTGTGGGAAGGGGCCGGAGTAGGACTGGAACAAGGAATGTTCCACATACCCCATAAAGAGACAGGCAGAGCTGGGTCCCATGCGGGTACCCATAGCCACACCTTTTATTTGGAGGAAGTGAGAGGAGTTGAAGGAGAAATTGTTCAGCGTGAGAACAAATTCAGCTAGACGGAGGAGTGTAGTGGTGGATGGGGATTGTTCGGGCCTCTGTTCGAGGAAGAAGCTAAGGGCCCTCAGACCATCCTGGTGGGGGATGGAGGTGTAGAGGGATTGGACGTCCATGGTGAAGAGGAAGCGGTTGGGGCCAGGGAACTGGAAATTGTTGATGTGACATAAGGTGTCAGAGGAATGATGGATGTAGGTGGGAAGGGACTGGACAAGGGGAGAGAGAAGGGAGTCAAGATAACGAGAAATGAGTTCTGTGGGGCAGGACACCCGAGAGTGAATTACAGACTGGAATCTAATCGAGGGGTTCAGGGGATTTATATATAGAATAATAGATAACCGGGGGTGAGTTACAGACTGGAAACTAATCGAGGGGTTTAGGGGGTTTATATATAGAATAATAGATACCTGGGAATGAGTTACAGACTGGAATCTAATCAAGGGGTTCAGGGGGTTTATATATAGAATAATAGATACCTGGGAGTGAGTTACAGACTGGAATCCAATCGAGGGGTTCAGGGGGTTTATATATAGAATAATAGATACCTGGGAGTGATAAAAACAAAAAAACTGCGGATGCTGGAAATCCAAAACAAAAACAGAATTACCTGGAAAAACTCAGCAGGTCTGGCAGCATCGGCGGAGAAGAAAAGAGTTGACGTTTCGAGTCCTCATGACCCTTCGACAGAACTTGAGTTCGAGTCCAAGAAAGAGTTGAAATATAAGCTGGTTTAAGGTGTGTGTGTGGGGAGGGGGGGAGAGAGAGAGAGACAGAGGTGCTTGTGTAGACAAACAAGCAGTGATAGAAGCAGATCATCAAAAGATGTCAGCGACAATGGTACAAAAGAACACATAGGTGTTAAAGTTAAAGTTGGTGATATTATCTAAACGAATGTGCTAATTAAGAATGGATGGTAGGGCACTCAAGGTACAGCTCTAGTGGGGGTGGGGGGAGCATAAAAGATTTTAAAATATTTAAAAATAATGGAAATAGTTGGGAAAAGAAAAATCTATATCATTTGTTGGAAAAAAAAGAAAAGGAAGGGGGAAACAGAAAGGGGGTGGGGATGGGGGAGGGAGCTCACAACCTAAAGTTGTCGAATTCAATATTCAGACCGGATGGCTGTAAGGTGCCTAGTCGGAAGATGAGGTGTTGTTCCTCCAGTTTGCGTTGGGCTTCACTGGAACAATGCAGTAAGCCAAGGACAGACATGTGGGCAAGAGAGCAGGGTGGAGTGTTAAAATGGCAAGCGACAGGGAGGTTTGGGTCATTCTTGCGGACAGACAGCAGGTGTTTTGCAAAGCGGTCGCCCAGTTTACGTTTGGTCTCTCCAATGTAGAGGAGACCACATTGGGAGCAACGAATGCAGTAGACTAAGTTGGGGGAAATGCAAGTGAAATGCTGCTTCACTTGAAAGGAGTGTTTGGGCCCTTGGACGGTGAGGAGAGAGGAAGTGAAGGGGCAGGTGTTACATCTTTTGCGTGGGCATGGGGTGGTGCCATAGGAGGGGGTTGAGGAGTAGGGGTGATGGAAGAGTGGACCAGGGTGTCCCGGAGGGAACGATCCCAATGGAATGCCGATAGGGGGGGTGAAGGGAAGATGTGTTTGGTGGTGGCGTCATGCTGGAGTTGGCGGAAATGGCGGAGGATGATCCTTTGAATGCGGAGGCTGGTGGGGTGATAAGTGAGGACAAGGGGGACCCTATCATGTTTCTGGGAGGGAGGAGAAGGCGTGAGTGCGGATGCACGGGAGATGGGCCGGACACAGTTGAGGGCCCTGTCAACGACCAATGGTTGGAAAACCTTGGTTAAGGAAGAAGGAGGACATGTCAGAGGAACTGTTTTTGAAGGTAGCATCATCGGAACAGATGCGATGGAGGCGAAGGAACTGGGAGTATGTGATGGAGTCCTTACAGGAAGCGGGGTGTGAGGAGCTGTAGTCGAGGTAGCTGTGGGAGTCGGTGGACTTGTAATGGATATTGGTGGACGGTCTATCACCAGAGATTGAGACAGAGAGGTCAAGGAACGGAAGGGAAGTGTCAGAGATGGACCACGTGAAAATGATGGAGGGGTGGAGATTGGAAGCAAAATTAATAAATTTTTCCAAGTCCCGACGAGAGCATGAAGCAGCACCGAAGTAATCATCGATGTACCGGAGAAAGAGTTGTGGAAGGGGGCCGGAGTAGGACTGGAACAAGGAATGTTCCACATACCCCATAAAGAGACAGGCAGAGCTGGGTCCCATGCGGGTACCCATAGCCACACCTTTTATTTGGAGGAAGTGAGAGGAGCTGAAGGAGAAATTGTTCAGTGTGAGAACAAGTTCAGCCAGACGGAGGAGAGTAGTGGTGGATGGGGATTGTTCGGGCCTCTGTTCGAGGAAGAAGCTAAGGGCCCTCAGACCATCCTGGTGGGGGATGGAGGTGTAGAGGGATTGGACGTCCATGGTGAAGAGCAAGTGGTTGGGGCCAGGGAAGTGGAAATTGTTGATGTGACATAAGGTGTCAGAGGAATGATGGATGTAGGTGGGAAGGAACTGGACAAGGGGAGAGAGAAGGGAGAAATGAGTTCTGTGGGGCAGGACACCTGGGAGTGAGTTACAGACTGGAATCTAATCGATGGGTTCAGGGTGTTTATATATAGAATAATAGATAACCGGGGGTGAGTTACAGACTGGAATCTAATCGAGGGGTTCAGGGGGTTTATATATAGAATAATAGATACCCGTGAGCGAGTTACCGATTGGAATCTAAGCAAGGGGTTCAGGGGTCTTGTATATAGAATAATAAATAAACGGGGGTGAGTTACAGACTGGAATCTAATCGAGGGGTTTGTGGGGTTTATATATAGAATAATAGATACCCAGGAGTGAGTTATAGACTGGAATCTAATCGAGGGGTTTGTGGGGTTTATATAGAATAATAGATACCCGGGAGTGAGTTATAGACTAGAATCTAATCGAGGGTTTTGTGTAGTTTTATATATAGAATAATAGATACCTGGAATTGAGTTACAGTCTGGAATCTAATCGAGGTGTTCAGGGGGTTTATATGTAGAATAATAGATTCCCGGGAGCGAGTTACAGACTGGAATCTAATCAAGGGGTTCAGGGGGTTTGTATATAGAATAATAGATAACTGGGAGTGAGTTCCAGACTGGAATCTATTCGAGGGGTTCAGGGGGTTTATATATAGAATAATAGATACCTGGGAGTGAGTTACAGACTGGAAACTAATCGAGGGGTTCAGAGATTTTATATATAGAATAATAGATACCTGGGAGTGAGTTATAGACTGGAATCTAATCGAGGGGTTTGTGTGGTTTATATATAGAATAATAGATACCCGGGAGTGAGTTATAGTCTGGAAACTAATCGAGGGTTTTGTGGGTTTTATATAGAGAATAATAGATACCTGGGAGTGAGTTACAGACTGGAATTTAATTGAGGGGTTCAGGGGGTTTTTTATATAGAATAATAGATACCTGGGAGTGAGTTACAGACTGGAATCATGAACAGTTGAACATGTCATTTTTCTTGTGATGTGCTGAAGTGCAGGTTACAGAGGCTGATTCATGGAATGTGTAGTGTGAGTTTTTAACCAGCTTTATCCCAAATATCAAATTTAATTTCTCATTGAAACTGTTCATGAAACACTCCCAACCCAATTACTGTATGGGGTTCGATACAGAGTCAAATTCAAAAAATTGGTTCATGGGTGAGAGGGGGAGAGACAGAGTGAAGGTTTTGGGAAAGGGATGAAGGGGGGATGTGGTGAAAATCTTTTTAAGTCAGCGAGTGGTGATGACCTGGAACCCGTGGACAATGCGGTGTTTCGGGAATGAGTGTTTGATCAGTGTCTCAGTGTCTCCATAGCTGTGTCTTTGTCACGTTGAAAGTACCAACATCACATTCCTGAGGTGTCAACTCTGTCAGAAATGTCCCAGTGCTGTGGGGACATAAATTGGCCATTGTGAACAAACCTAAAAGGCTGACTGGTGTTTGTGTAATTTTTCTAGATACTGAGAGAGAGGATGAGAGAGAGAGACACAGCGACTGAGTGAGAAGAAGAGAGAGACACAGATCGAGATGGAGACTGAGAGACAGAGATTGAAGGAAGGATATTTATCATAGCACATGGGAAGAGGAAGATTCCATTTCTCCCAACACCCTGTTTCCGACATTCAATGAGATCCTGGCTGATCTCTCATCTAACTCCATATCTCTTTACGCCTTTGCCTAACAAAATTGTATCAGCCTCAGATTGAAACATGAACAAGAGACTTCACGTCAATTGCCATTTGCAGAAGATTGTTTCAAACTAAAGCTTTGACTACACTGTTCATCAAACACTCCCAACCCAAATACAGCATGGGGTTCGATAGAGAGTCAAATTCTCTTTGCTCTGTACAAGAAATTTTTAATTGTAGATTTTTATTTTTTGTTTTAGACTATCAGGACTGAAATTGTACGGCATCCCAGTGTGAGGTTTAAACTCCTGTTTATTTCAATCTCTTGCTCAGGAATTCACATTAAAACATGCAGAGAATTGAATCCTTCCTCATACAGTTGCCTGTTTGTTTCAGTGTTTGTATATTCTCTCTTTCTCTTGCGCTTTCACTTGTCTGAAGAAATTGAATTGTTGACATTGGTTAACCATCCCTTTCCCAAGAAAATGTAAACTCCTGTGAAACTGCAGCAGACACAATCTAATGCAGTGAACAAAATACTGCACCTTTATTCATCAATCCCATTTCCTTTCTGTGTAGAAACTCCATTCCACTGACAGATTCTGAGCTCAAAACTCAATCTCAAAAACCACCACAGAAAAGTGACTGCTTATTTTTAACAGTGAAACTGAACTATTTGAAGTTCTGACTCAGTCACAGAGTAGCTGAAATTTTGACTCTGTGGGATGAAAATTATCAGAATAACTTTGCAACATACAGTTAACCTGTAGTGACAGAAGGATACTTGTCTGTTCAAAAGGGATTCGATAAGATGCCACACAAAGCTTGTTACTCAGGACAAGCGCTCATACATTCCCCTAATCTCACCCCTCAGTTCCTCTCAGGATTTGACAGTTTGATCAAGTCACCCCTGATGCTACTAAATTTCAGGGAATACAACCCGAGTTTGTGCAATCTCACTTTGCAATTTAAACCTTGGAATCCCGATCTGATTCTGCCAAAGCTGTGATGCACTCAAACTGTCTAAACTGTCCCTGGAGTGTCAGATTAACCCGGGTCACTCACATACACTCAGGTCAGGCTCAGGACTCACCTGTCTCACTCACTGAGACGCTCCTGTATCACTTTCCTTATTGTAGTCGGATGCTGTGTTTGGGAGCAGGACAGGTAGAGGGATTAGGATGACTGCTCATGTGGAGGCTAAACTCCAGGAATCTATCAGAGAATCAGAAAAGACCAGGGAGAATCAAACAAGGAAACTCATGCTCAATTTGCAAGGCCTGACTTCTGATTGGTTTTGTTTTTGGTGAGAATGTTGCCTTCAAACAATCCCAGAGATGATGCAGTAGGGGCTAGATACAGAGTAAATCTCCCTCTACACTGTCCCCATCAAACACTCCCAGGACAGGTAAAGCACGGGTTTAGGTACAGACAAAATCTCCCTCAACACTGTCCCCATCAACAATGCCAGGACAGGTACAGCACAGGGTTAGATACAGAGTAAATCTCGCTCTACACCGTCCCCATCAAACACTCCCATGACAGTTACAGCACGGGGTTAGATACTGAGTAAATCTCCCTCTACACTGTCCCATTCAAACAATGCCAGGACTGGTACAGCACAGGGTTAGATACAGAGTAAATCTCACTCTACACCATCCCCATCAAACACTCCCAGGACAGGTACAGCACGGGGTTAGATACAGAGTAAAGCTTCCTCGACACCGTCCCCATCATACACTCCCCGGGCAGATAAAGCATGGGGTCACATACAGATTAAATCTTCCTCTACATCATCCCCATCAAACACTCCCAGGACAGGTACAACATGGGGTAAGATACAGAGTAAAGCTCCCTCAACACCATCCCCATCAAACACTCCCAGGACAGGTACAGCACGGGGTTAGATATCGACTAAAGCTCCCTCTACACTGTCTCCATCAAACAAACCCAGGGCAGCTACACAAGGTGTTAGATACAGAGTAAATCTCCCTTTAACCTGTCCCCATCAAACACCAAAGGGCAGGTACAGCACGGGGATAGGTACAGAGAAAAGCTCCCTCTACACTGTCCCCATCAAACACTCACAGGACAGGTAAAACACGAAGTTAGATGCAGAGTAAAGCTCCCTCTACACTGTCCCCATCAAAGGCTCACAGGGCAGGTACAGCATGGGGATAGATACAGAGTAAACTCACTCTACACCATCCCCATCAAACACTCCCAGGACATTTACAGCACGGGGTCATATACAGAGCAAAGCACCCTCTTCACCGTCCCCATCGAACACTCCCAAGATAGGTACAGCACGGGGTTAGATACAGTGTAAAGCTCCCTCTACACTCTCCCCACCAAACACTCCCAGGACAGGTAGAGCACGGGGTTAGATAGAGAGTAAAGCTCCCTCTACACCATCCCCATCAAACACTCCCAGGACTGGTGCAGCACGGGACTAGATACAGAGTAAAGCTCCCTCTACACTGTCCCCATCAAACACTCCCAGAACAGGTACAGCACGGGACTAGATACAGAGTAAAGCTCCCTCTACACTGTCCCCATCAAACACTCCCAGAACAGGTACAGCACGGGACTAGATACAGAGTAAAGCTCCCTCTACACTGTCCCATTCAAACAATGCCAGGACTGGTACAGCACAGGGTTAGATACAGAGTAAATCTCGCTCTACACCATCCCCATCAAACACTCTCAGGACAGTTACAGCACGGGGTTAGATACAGAGTAAAGCTTCTCGACACCCTCCCCATCATACACTCCCCGGGCAGATAAAGCACGGGGTCACATACAGATTAAATCTTCCTCTGCATCATCCCCATCAAACACTCCCAGGGCAGGTATAGCACGGGGTTAAATGCAGAGTAAATCTTCCTTTACACCATCCCCATGAGCATTCCCAGGACAGGTACAACACGGGGTAAAATACAGAGTAAAGCTCCCTCAACACCATCCCCATCAAACACTCCCAGGACAGGTGCAGCACGGGGTTAGATACAGAGTAAAGCTCCCTCTACACTGTCCCCATCAAACACTCCCAAGGCAGGTACAGCACGGGGTTAAATGCAGAGTAAATCTTCCTTTACACCATCCCCATGAGCATTCCCAGGACAGGTACAACACGGGGTAAGATACAGAGTAAAACTCCCTCAACACCATCCCCATCAAACACTCCCAGGACAGGTACAGCACGGGGTTAGATACAGAGTAAAGCTCCCTCAACACCATCCCCATCAAACACTCCCAGGGCAGGTACAGCACGGGGTTAGATACAGAGTAAAGCTCCCTCTACACTGTCCCCATCAAAGACGTCCAGGACAGGTACTGCATGGAGTTAGATATCGACTAAAGCTCCCTCTACACTGTCTCCATCAAACAAACCCAGGGCAGCTACACAAGGTGTAAGATACAGAGTAAATCTCCCTTTAACCCGTCCCCATCAAACACCAATGGGCAGGTACAGCACGGGGATAGGTACAGAGAAAAGCTCCCTCTACACTGTCCCCATCAAACACTCACAGGACAGGTAAAACATGAAGTTAGATGCAGAGTAAAGCTCCCTCTACACTGTCCCCAACAAAGGCTCACAGGGCAGGTACAGCATGGGGATAGATACAGAGTAAACTCACTCTACACCATCCCCATCAAACACTCCCAGGACATTTACAGCACGGGGTCATATACAGAGCAAAGCACCCTCTTCACCGTCCCCATCGAACACTCCCAAGATAGGTACAGCACGGGGTTAGATACAGTGTAAAGCTCCCTCTACACTCTCCCCATCAAACACTCCCAGGACAGGTAGAGCACGGGGTTAGATAGAGAGTAAAGCTCCCTCTACACCGTCCCCATCAAACACTCCCAGGACTGGTACAGCACGTGGTTGGAAACATAGTAAAGCTCCCTATACACCGTCTTCATTATACACTCCCAGGACAGGTACAGCACGGGACTAGATACAGAGTAAAGCTCCCTCTACACCGTCCCCATCAAACACTCCCAGGGCAGGTGCAGCACGGGACTAGATACAGAGTAAAGCTCCCCCTACACTGTCCCCATCAAACACTCCCAGAACAGGTACAGCACGGAACTAGATACAGAGTAAATCTCCTTCTACACCGTCCCCAACAAACACTCCCAGGGCAGGTACAGCACGGGACTAGATACAGAGTAAAGCTCCCTGTACACTGTCCCCATCAAACACTCCCAGGGCAGGTGCAGCACGGGACTAGATACAGAGTAAAGCTCCTTCTACACCGTCCCCAACAAACACTCCCAGGGCAGGTACAGCACGGGGTTAGATACAGAGTAAAGCTCCCTCTGCACTGTCCCCATCAAACACTCCCAGGGCAGGTACAGCACGGGGTTAGATACAGAGTAAAGCTCCCTCTACACTGTCCCCATCAAACACTCGCAGGACAGGTACAGCACGGGGTTACATACAGAGTAAAGCTCCCTCTACAATGTCCCCATCAAACACTCGCAGGACAGGTACAGCATGGGGTTACATACAGAGTAAAGCTCCGGCTACACTGTCACCATCAAACACTCGCAGGACAGGTACAGCACGGGGTTACATACAGAGTAAAGCTCCGGCTACACTGTCACCATCAAACACTCGCAGGACAGGTACAGCATGGGGTTACATACAGAGTAAAGCTCCGGCTATACTGTCCCCATCAAACACTCGCGGGACAGGTACAACACGGGGTTATGATCAGAGTCAATCTTCCTCTACACCATCCCCATCAAACACTCCCAGAGAGAAAGAGCGACTGAGAACTGGGTTGAGAAGGCATCTCCATCCTCTCTCAGCATCTCTCTCATCCAAAAATAGAGAGAGCATGGCAAAGATTTTTCAGTGTGGCGAGGAGGAGTGGGTGCGTGCACAGAGAGTTTGGGGGGTGGAAGAGAGAGAGATGGTGTTTGTGCGTGAGAGATTGCATGTGAGAGGGATTATGTGTAAGGGATTGTGTGTGTGAGGGATTGTGTGTGAGAGGGATTGTGCGTGTGAGGGATTGCGAGTGAGAGGGATTGGGTGTGAGAGGGATTGTGTGCGAGAGGGATTGTGTGTGAGAGGGATTGTGAGTGAGAGGGATTGCGAGTGAGAGGGATTGTGTGTGAGAGGGATTGTGTGTGAGAGGGAGTGTGTGAGAGGGACTGTATGTGAGAGGGATTGTGTGTGAGAGGGACTGTATGTTAAAGAATGTGTGTGAGAGCGATTGTGTGTGAGACGAATTGTGTGTGAGAGGGATTGTGTGTGAGAGGAATTGTGTGTGAGAGGGAATGAGTGTGAGAGGAATGTGTGTGAGATTGTGTGGGAGACTGTGTGTGAAAAATTGCAGGAGTAAATTTGAGAGCGAGAGAGAGTGTGTGGGTTTGTGTGTCAGAACGTATGTTGTTGTGAGTTTGTGCGTCTGTGTGTGGGAGTAAGAGGGAGAGATAATGTGTGTGCATGTGTGTGTGTGTTGGGGGAGAGAGAATGTGTGTGTTTGAAGGAGAGAAATATATGTGAGTGTGAATGTGTGTGTGAGGGTATGTGTGTGTTTTTTTGTGTTTGTGTGCCTGTGTGTATGAGAATGTATATATCTGTGCAAGCGTGTGCATGTGTTTGTGTGTATATGAGAGAGAGAGATTGTATATCTGTGTGTGTGTGTCAGTTGGTGTGTGTGTGTATTTGTGAATATATGAGAGAGAGAATGTATATATATGTGTTTGTATGTGTGTGAGAGTGCGTGTATGTGTGTGAGTTGGTGTATGTGTGTGTTTGTGTGTGCCTATGAGATAGAATATATCTGTGTGGGTGGTGTGGGTGTTTGTGTGAGAGAAAATGTAAAAGTATGTGCTTTGTGTGTGAGTAAGAATAGATATGTGTGTGAATGTGTGTTTGAGGTTGTGTGTGTTTGTGTGTATGAGAAAGAATATATCTGTGACTGTGTGTGAATCGGTGAGATAGAGAATCAGTGTCTGTAAGAGAGAAGATGTGTGTGTGTTTGAGAATGCATCTGTGTGATTGTGACTATGTCTGTGTGAGCATGTGTATGAGAAAGTATATGTCTTTGTGTGTGTGAGAGAGAGAGAGTGTGTGTATAAGAAATAATATATCTGTGTGGTGTCAGTGTGAGAGAGAATGTGTGTGTGTGTGTGTGTGTGTGTGTGTGTGTGTGTGTGTGTCAGAGAGAGAGAGTGTGTGTAAGAGAAATATTATATCTGTGTGGTGTGAGTGTGAGAGAGAATGTGTATGTGTGTGTGTGTGTGAGTGTGTGTGAGAGAGAGAGTGTGTGTATGAGAAATAATATATCTGTGTGGTGTCAGTGTGAGAGAGAATGTGTGTGTGTGTGTGTGAAACAGAGAATTGATGTGCATGAGTGTGTCTTTGTGTGAGAGGGTATGTGTGTGTGTCTGCGTGTATGAGAAAGAATATATCTGTGCAATTGTGTGTTGGTGTGTTTGAGAGTGTTTGTGTCCAAACTGAAATGTAGGGAGATCCCTTCCCCATCTTTAAAATGGAGGGATATCCCTTCCCCGTCTTTAAACTGGAGGGAGATCCCTTCCCGGTCTTTAAACTGGAGGGAGATCATTTCTCAATCTGTAAAATGGAGGTAGATCCCTTCTGCATCTTTTAATGGAGGGAGATCCTATCTCAATCTTTAAAATGGAGGTAGATCCCTTCTGCATCTTTTAATGGAGGGATATGTCTGTCACAGAGTCAGAGAGAGCGACAGCACAGTAAAAGTCCATTTGGTCCATCAAGCCTGTGCCGATCGATCAAGAACCTAACAATTCTCATCCTATTTTCCAGCACTAGGCCCACAGCCTTATATGCCAAGGGAGCGCAAGTGCACATCCAAATATTCTGAAATGTTATGAGGGTTTCTGCCTCTAACCCCCTTTCAGGCAGTGAGTTCCAGATTCCCACCACCCTCTGGGTGAAAAAATCCTTCCCCACTTCCCCTCTAAACCTCCTGCCCCCTGCCTTCAATCTATGCTCCCTGGTTATTGTTCCCTCCACCAAGGGGAAAAGTTCCTTCCTCTCTACCCTATCAATGCCCCTCATAATTTTATTCACCTCAGTCATGTCCTTCCTCAACCTCCTCTGCTCCCGGGAAAATAATCCAAGTCTACCCAATCTCTCCTCATATGTAAAATTCTCCAGCCCAGGCAACATCCTGGGAAATCTCCTCTGCTCTCTCTCTAGTGCAATCACATCCTTCCTATAATGTGGATTCCAGAACTGCACGCAATACTCTAGCTGTGGCCTAACCAGCATTTTATACAGTTCCAGCATGACCTTCTTGCTCTTATATTCTCTGCCTCGGCTAAAAAAGGAAATATCTCAAATGCCTTCTTAACCACCTTATTTACCTGTCCCTCTACCTTAAGGGACCGGTGGACATACACACCAAGGTCCGTCTAATGCTCATTAGATCCCATGGTCCCACCATTCATCATGTATTCCTGTGCCTTGTTTGTCCAGCCCAAGTGCATCACCTCTCACTTATCCGGATTAAATTTCATTTGCCACTGACCAGCCCGTCTATATTCTCCTGTAATCTAAGGCTCTCCTCCTCACTATTTACCACCCCACCAATTATCGTATCATCCACCAACTTGCTGATCAACCCTCCTACATTGAAGTCTAAATCATTTATACACACCACACACAGCAAGGGACCCAACAGCGATCCCTGTGGAACCCCACAGGACACAGGAATCCAGTCACAAAAACACCTCTTGACCATCACCCTCTGCTTCCTGCCACTCAGCCAATTCTGGATCCAATGTGTAAAATTGCCTTGGATCCCATGGGCTCTTACCTTCACTTTCAGTCTCCCTTGTGGGACCTTATCAAAAGGTCCCACTTGGTGATGTCCCACTAGGCTACGTCTTCTCCATCTTTAAAATGGAGGGAGATCCATTCCCATCTTAAAAATGAAGGGAGATCCATTCCCAACTTTAAAACGGAGGGAGATCCATTCTCATCTTTAAAATGGAGGGAGATCCATTCCCATCTTTAAAAAGGAGGGTAATCCATTCCCATCTTTAAAATGGAGGGAGATCCATTCCCATCTTTAAAATGGAGGGAGATCCATTCCCATCTTTAAAATGTAGGGAGATCCTTTGTCCAACTTGTGAGGTGGAAGTGTTGGAACCTACAATGGAGGAAAGAGTGAAGCTTATTCGAGAATGAAAAGTTAACCTGCGTGTGTATCACTGAATGGTTACAACACAGAAGGAGGCCATTCAGCCCATCAATCTACTTTCCACTCTCTGCAAGGAATGTTTCACTGGTCTCACTCGTCCGCCCTTTCCCCAAAACCCTGAAAATATTTTCCCTTCAGCTTCACACCCAAGTTTTCCTCAAAAGGGAGACTCGGGATGGTGGGGAGAGGGGGAGAGGGGGAGACTGATGGAGTAAGAGAGAGAGAGAAAGAGAGAGAGAGAGAGAGAGAGAAAGGAGAGAGATGGCGAGAGAGACACAGAGTGAGATGGAGATAGAGAGACAAAACTCACCATGAGAAATAGAGACAGGGCGAGAGAGAGAGAGAAATGGGCAGAGAGTGGCAAGGCAATGGAGTGATAGAGACAGAGACAAGTGAGGAGAGAGAGAGAGAGACAGGCAAGGAAGAGACTGAGTGTGTCAGAGGGACAGTGGCAGAGAGAGAGTGACAGAGAGACGTGGCAATGGTTAGAGAGACGGGGTGATAGAGAGAGGGTCAGAGAGTGACAGAGAGATAGAGAGTGAGACAGAGACAGAGAGAGGGTGAGAGGCAGAGGAATGGGGAGAGAGAGAAAGAGATGGACAGAGCAACAGTGAGATGGGGTGTGAGAGAAAGAGAGTGAGGGTGAGAGAGATAGAGAGAGGTGAATGAGTGAAAGAGAAATGTATGGGTTGTGAGAGACAGACAGAGAGAGAGGGGTGTGAGTGTCGGAAATAGAGATGGGGTGAGAGAGAGAATCAGAGAGACGAGTCGAGGAAAGGCAAAAGCGGTAGGGAGAGAGAGAGCAGACAAAATGGAGCGAGAACCATCCTCAATATTTAAAATGGAGGCAAATATCTTCTCCATCTTAAAAATGGATGGAGATCCCTTTACCATCAATAAAATGGAGGGAGACCCCTTCTATGTCATTAAAATGGAGGGAGATCACTTCTCCAACTTTGAAATGGAGGAGGATCCCTTCTCTGTCTTTAAAATGGAGGGAGATCCTTTCCCCATTTTTAGAATTGAGGGAGATCCCTTCTCCATCTGGAAAACGGAGGGAGATCCCTTCTCCATATTACAATGGACGAAGATCCTTTCTCTATTTTAAAATGGACGGAGATCCCTTCTCCATCTTTAAAATGGAGGGAGATCCCTTCTCCATCTTTAAAATGGAGGGAGACACCTGAGCCTCTGTCACGTTGAAAGTACAAATGTCCCATTCGTGAGGGGTCAACTCTGTCATAAATGTCCCAGTGCTGTGGGGACATAAAATGGTCACTGTGAACAAACCTGAAATGGCTGCCTGGTGTTTGTAGACTAGATTCTCAGAGGAGGAGAGGCAGGGAGAGAAGACACAGATCGAGTGAATGAGAAATAGAGACTCTCAGACCAAGTGGGTGACTGAGAGCCAGAGAGTGAATAAAGGATATTGGTGACAGCACATGGAAAGAGAAAGAGGACATTTCACCCTCAAACCCTGTTTACCCCAGAGTAATAGATACACAGGAGTGAGTTACAGACTGGAATTTAACTGATGGGGTTCAGAGGGTTTATATATAGAATAATAGATACCTGGGAGTGAGTGACAGACTGGAATCTAATCGTGGTGTCCTGGGGGTTTATATACAGAATAACAGATATCCGGGAGTGAGTTACAGACGGAATCTAAACGAGGGGTTCAGAGGGTTTACTTATGGAATTATAGATACCTGGGAGTGAGTTACAGACTGGAATCTAATCGAGGGGTTCAGGGGGTTTATGTATAGAATAATAGATACCCGGGAGTTAGTTATTGACTGGAATCGAATCGAGGGGTTTGTGGGGTTTATATATAGAATAATAGATACCCGGGAGTGAGTTACAGACTGGAATCTAATCGAGGGGTTCAGGGGGTTTATGTATAGAATAATAGATACCCGGGAGTGGGTTACAGACTGGAATATAAGCGAGGTGCTCAAGAGCTTATATATAGAATAATAGATAAATGGGAGTGAGTTACAGACTGGAATCTAATCGAGGGGTTTGTGGGGTTTTTATATTGAATAATAGATACCCGGGAGTGAGTTACAGACTGGAATCTCATCGAGGGGTTTGTGGGGTTTATATATAGAATAACAGATACCCGGGAGTGTGTTACAGATTTGAATCTAATCGAGGGGTTCACGGTGTTTTTATATAGAATAATAGATACCCGGGAGTGAGTTACAGACTGGACTCTAAACGAGGGGTTCAGGAGGTTTATATATAGAGTAATAGATAGCCGGGAGTGAGTTACAGACTGGAATGTAATCGAGGGGTTTGTGGGGTTTATATATAGAATAATAGATACCTCGGTGTGAGTTACTAACTGTAATCTAATCGAGGGGTTCAGGGGCTTTATATATGGAATAATAGATAACCGGAAGTGCTTTACAGACTGGAATCTCTTCGAGAGGTTTGTGGGGTTTATATATAGAATAATAGATATCCGGAAGTGTGTAACAGACTTGAATCTAATCGAGGGCTTCAGGGGTTTTTTATATAGAATAATAGATACCCGAGAGTGAGTTACAGACTGGAATCTAATCGAGGGGATCAGGGGGTGTATATATAGCATAATAGATACCCGGGAGTGAATGACAGACTGGAAACTAATCGTGGTGTTTTGGGGGTTTATATATAGAATAATAGTTACCCGGGTGTGAGTTACAGACTGGAATCTAATCGAGGGGTTCAGGGGGTCAGTATATAGAATAATCGATACCCGGGAGTGAGTTACAGACTGGAATCAAATCGAGGGGTACAGGAGGTTTATAGATAGAATTATAGATACCTGGGAGTGAGTTACAGACTGGAATCTAATCGAGGGGTTCAGGGGGTTTATATATAGAATTATAGATACCCGGGAGTGGGTTACAGACTGGAATCTAATCGAGGGGTTTGTGGGGTTTATACATAGAATAATAGATACCCGGGTGTGAGTTACAGACTGGAATATAATTGAGGTGCTCAGGAGCTTATATATAGAATAACAGATACCCGGGAGTGAGTTACAGATGGGAATCTCATCGAGGGGTTTGTGGGGTTTATATATAGAATAATAGATACCCGGGAGTGTGTTACAGACTTGAATCTAATAGAGGGGTTCAGGGTTTTTTTTATATAGAATAATAGATACCCGGGAGTGAGTTACAGACTGGAATCTAATTGAGGGGTTCAGAGGTTTATATATAGGGTAATAGATACCCGGGAGTGAGTTACAGACTGGAATTTAATCGAGGGGTTTGTGGGTTTTTATATTGAATAATAGATAACCGGAAGTGAGTTACAGCCTGGAATCTCATCGAGGGGTTTGTGGGGTTTATATATAGAATAACAGATACCCGGGAGTGTGTTGCAGACTTGAATCTAATCGAGGGGTTCACGGTGTTTTTATATAGAATAATAGATACCCGGGAATGAGTTACAGACTGGAATCTAATCGAGGGTTTTAGGGGGTTTATATATATAGAATAATAGATAACTGTGTTTGAGTTACAGTTTGGAATCTAATCGATTGGTTTGCGTGGTTTATATATAGAATAATAGAAACCCGGGAGTGAGTTACTGACTGGAATCTAATCGAGGGGTTCAGGGAGTTTTTATGTAGAAGAATAGATACCCGGGAGTGAGTTACAGACTGGAATCTAATCAAAGGGTTTGTGGTGTTAGTATACAGTATAATAGATACCCGGGAGTGAGTTACAGACTGGAATCTAATCGAGGGTTTTAGGGGGTTTATATATATAGAATAATAGATAACTGTGTTTGAGTTACAGTTTGGAATCTAATCGATTGGTTTGCGTGGTTTATATATAGAATAATAGAAACCCGGGAGTGAGTTACTGACTGGAATCTAATCGAGGGGTTCAGGGAGTTTTTATGTAGAAGAATAGATACCCGGGAGTGAGTTACAGACTGGAATCTAATCAAAGGGTTTGTGGTGTTAGTATACAGTATAATAGATACCCGGGAGTGAGTTACAGACTGGAATCTAATCGAGGGGTTCAGGGGGTTTTCTATATAGAATAATAGATACCCGGGAGTGGGTTACAGACTGGAATATAAGCGAGGTGCTCAGGAGCTTATATATAGAATAATAGATAATTGGGAGTGAGTTACAGACTGGAATCTAATCGAGGGGTTTGTGGTGTTTTTATATTGAATAATAGATAACTGGAAGTGAGTTACAGATTGGAATCTCATCGAGGGGTTTGTGGGGTTTATATATAGAATAATACATACCCGGGAGTGTGTTACAGACTTGAATCTAATCGAGGGGTTCACGGTGTTTTTATATAGAATAATAGATACCCGGGAGTGAGTTACAGACTGGACTCTAATCGAGGGGTTCAGGAGGTTTATATATAGAGTAATAGATAGCCGGGAGTGAGTTACAGACTGGAATGTAATCGAGGGGTTTGTGGGGTTTATATATAGAATAACAGATACCCGGGAGTGAGTTACAGACTGGAATCTAATCGAGGGGTTTGTGGGGTTTATATATAGAATAATAGATAGCCGGGAGTGAGTTACAGACTGGAATCTAATCGAGGGGTTTGTGGGGTTTATATATAGAATAATAGATAGCCGGGAGTGAGTTACAGACTGGAATGTAATCGAGGGGTTTGTGGGGTTTATATATAGAATAATAGATACCTCGGTGTGAGTTACTAACTGTAATCTAATCGAGGGGTTCAGGGGCTTTATATATGGAATAATAGATAACCGGAAGTGCTTTACAGACTGGAATCTCTTCGAGGGGTTTGTGGGGTTTATATATAGAATAATAGATATCCGGAAGTGTGTAACAGACTGGAATCTAATCGAGGGGATCAGGGGGTTTATATATAGCATAATAGATACCCGGGAGTGAGTGACAGACTGGAAACTAATCGTGGTGTTCTAGGGGTTTATATATAGAATAACAGATATCCGGGAGTGATTTACAGACGGAATCTAAACGAGGGGTTCAGAGGGTTTACATATGGAATTATAGATACCTGGGAGTGAGTTACAGACTGGAATCTAAACGAGGGGTGCAGGGGGTTTATATATAGAACAACATATACCCGGGAGTGAGTTACAGACTGGAATCTAATCGAGGGGTTCAGGGGGTTTATATATGGAATAATAGATACCCGGGAGTGAGTTACAGACTGGAATCTAATCGAGGGGTTCAGGGGGTTTATGTATAGAATAATAGATACCCGGGAGTTAGTTATTGACTGGAATCGAATCGAGGGGTTTGTGGGGTTTATATATAGAATAATAGATACCCGGGAGTGAGTTACAGACTGGAATCTAATCGAGGGGTTCAGGGGGTTTATGTATAGAATAATAGATACCCGGGAGTGGGTTACAGACTGGAATATAAGCGAGGTGCTCAAGAGCTTATATATAGAATAATAGATAAATGGGAGTGAGTTACAGACTGGAATCTAATCGAGGGGTTTGTGGGGTTTTTATATTGAATAATAGATACCCGGGAGTGAGTTACAGACTGGAATCTCATCGAGGGGTTTGTGGGGTTTATATATAGAATAACAGATACCCGGGAGTGTGTTACAGATTTGAATCTAATCGAGGGGTTCACGGTGTTTTTATATAGAATAATAGATACCCGGGAGTGAGTTACAGACTGGACTCTAAACGAGGGGTTCAGGAGGTTTATATATAGAGTAATAGATAGCCGGGAGTGAGTTACAGACTGGAATGTAATCGAGGGGTTTGTGGGGTTTATATATAGAATAATAGATACCTCGGTGTGAGTTACTAACTGTAATCTAATCGAGGGGTTCAGGGGCTTTATATATGGAATAATAGATAACCGGAAGTGCTTTACAGACTGGAATCTCTTCGAGAGGTTTGTGGGGTTTATATATAGAATAATAGATATCCGGAAGTGTGTAACAGACTTGAATCTAATCGAGGGCTTCAGGGGTTTTTTATATAGAATAATAGATACCCGAGAGTGAGTTACAGACTGGAATCTAATCGAGGGGATCAGGGGGTGTATATATAGCATAATAGATACCCGGGAGTGAATGACAGACTGGAAACTAATCGTGGTGTTTTGGGGGTTTATATATAGAATAATAGTTACCCGGGTGTGAGTTACAGACTGGAATCTAATCGAGGGGTTCAGGGGGTCAGTATATAGAATAATCGATACCCGGGAGTGAGTTACAGACTGGAATCAAATCGAGGGGTACAGGAGGTTTATAGATAGAATTATAGATACCTGGGAGTGAGTTACAGACTGGAATCTAATCGAGGGGTTCAGGGGGTTTATATATAGAATTATAGATACCCGGGAGTGGGTTACAGACTGGAATCTAATCGAGGGGTTTGTGGGGTTTATACATAGAATAATAGATACCCGGGTGTGAGTTACAGACTGGAATATAATTGAGGTGCTCAGGAGCTTATATATAGAATAACAGATACCCGGGAGTGAGTTACAGATGGGAATCTCATCGAGGGGTTTGTGGGGTTTATATATAGAATAATAGATACCCGGGAGTGTGTTACAGACTTGAATCTAATAGAGGGGTTCAGGGTTTTTTTTATATAGAATAATAGATACCCGGGAGTGAGTTACAGACTGGAATCTAATTGAGGGGTTCAGAGGTTTATATATAGGGTAATAGATACCCGGGAGTGAGTTACAGACTGGAATTTAATCGAGGGGTTTGTGGGTTTTTATATTGAATAATAGATAACCGGAAGTGAGTTACAGCCTGGAATCTCATCGAGGGGTTTGTGGGGTTTATATATAGAATAACAGATACCCGGGAGTGTGTTGCAGACTTGAATCTAATCGAGGGGTTCACGGTGTTTTTATATAGAATAATAGATACCCGGGAATGAGTTACAGACTGGAATCTAATCGAGGGTTTTAGGGGGTTTATATATATAGAATAATAGATAACTGTGTTTGAGTTACAGTTTGGAATCTAATCGATTGGTTTGCGTGGTTTATATATAGAATAATAGAAACCCGGGAGTGAGTTACTGACTGGAATCTAATCGAGGGGTTCAGGGAGTTTTTATGTAGAAGAATAGATACCCGGGAGTGAGTTACAGACTGGAATCTAATCAAAGGGTTTGTGGTGTTAGTATACAGTATAATAGATACCCGGGAGTGAGTTACAGACTGGAATCTAATCGAGGGTTTTAGGGGGTTTATATATATAGAATAATAGATAACTGTGTTTGAGTTACAGTTTGGAATCTAATCGATTGGTTTGCGTGGTTTATATATAGAATAATAGAAACCCGGGAGTGAGTTACTGACTGGAATCTAATCGAGGGGTTCAGGGAGTTTTTATGTAGAAGAATAGATACCCGGGAGTGAGTTACAGACTGGAATCTAATCAAAGGGTTTGTGGTGTTAGTATACAGTATAATAGATACCCGGGAGTGAGTTACAGACTGGAATCTAATCGAGGGGTTCAGGGGGTTTTCTATATAGAATAATAGATACCCGGGAGTGGGTTACAGACTGGAATATAAGCGAGGTGCTCAGGAGCTTATATATAGAATAATAGATAATTGGGAGTGAGTTACAGACTGGAATCTAATCGAGGGGTTTGTGGTGTTTTTATATTGAATAATAGATAACTGGAAGTGAGTTACAGATTGGAATCTCATCGAGGGGTTTGTGGGGTTTATATATAGAATAATACATACCCGGGAGTGTGTTACAGACTTGAATCTAATCGAGGGGTTCACGGTGTTTTTATATAGAATAATAGATACCCGGGAGTGAGTTACAGACTGGACTCTAATCGAGGGGTTCAGGAGGTTTATATATAGAGTAATAGATAGCCGGGAGTGAGTTACAGACTGGAATGTAATCGAGGGGTTTGTGGGGTTTATATATAGAATAACAGATACCCGGGAGTGAGTTACAGACTGGAATCTAATCGAGGGGTTTGTGGGGTTTATATATAGAATAATAGATAGCCGGGAGTGAGTTACAGACTGGAATCTAATCGAGGGGTTTGTGGGGTTTATATATAGAATAATAGATAGCCGGGAGTGAGTTACAGACTGGAATGTAATCGAGGGGTTTGTGGGGTTTATATATAGAATAATAGATACCTCGGTGTGAGTTACTAACTGTAATCTAATCGAGGGGTTCAGGGGCTTTATATATGGAATAATAGATAACCGGAAGTGCTTTACAGACTGGAATCTCTTCGAGGGGTTTGTGGGGTTTATATATAGAATAATAGATATCCGGAAGTGTGTAACAGACTGGAATCTAATCGAGGGGATCAGGGGGTTTATATATAGCATAATAGATACCCGGGAGTGAGTGACAGACTGGAAACTAATCGTGGTGTTCTAGGGGTTTATATATAGAATAACAGATATCCGGGAGTGATTTACAGACGGAATCTAAACGAGGGGTTCAGAGGGTTTACATATGGAATTATAGATACCTGGGAGTGAGTTACAGACTGGAATCTAAACGAGGGGTGCAGGGGGTTTATATATAGAACAACATATACCCGGGAGTGAGTTACAGACTGGAATCTAATCGAGGGGTTCAGGGGGTTTATATATGGAATAATAGATACCCGGGAGTGAGTTACAGACTGGAATCTAATCGAGGGGTTCAGGGGGTTTATGTATAGAATAATAGATACCCGGGAGTTAGTTATTGACTGGAATCGAATCGAGGGGTTTGTGGGGTTTATATATAGAATAATAGATACCCGGGAGTGAGTTACAGACTGGAATCTAATCGAGGGGTTCAGGGGGTTTATGTATAGAATAATAGATACCCGGGAGTGGGTTACAGACTGGAATATAAGCGAGGTGCTCAAGAGCTTATATATAGAATAATAGATAAATGGGAGTGAGTTACAGACTGGAATCTAATCGAGGGGTTTGTGGGGTTTTTATATTGAATAATAGATACCCGGGAGTGAGTTACAGACTGGAATCTCATCGAGGGGTTTGTGGGGTTTATATATAGAATAACAGATACCCGGGAGTGTGTTACAGATTTGAATCTAATCGAGGGGTTCACGGTGTTTTTATATAGAATAATAGATACCCGGGAGTGAGTTACAGACTGGACTCTAAACGAGGGGTTCAGGAGGTTTATATATAGAGTAATAGATAGCCGGGAGTGAGTTACAGACTGGAATGTAATCGAGGGGTTTGTGGGGTTTATATATAGAATAATAGATACCTCGGTGTGAGTTACTAACTGTAATCTAATCGAGGGGTTCAGGGGCTTTATATATGGAATAATAGATAACCGGAAGTGCTTTACAGACTGGAATCTCTTCGAGAGGTTTGTGGGGTTTATATATAGAATAATAGATATCCGGAAGTGTGTAACAGACTTGAATCTAATCGAGGGCTTCAGGGGTTTTTTATATAGAATAATAGATACCCGAGAGTGAGTTACAGACTGGAATCTAATCGAGGGGATCAGGGGGTGTATATATAGCATAATAGATACCCGGGAGTGAATGACAGACTGGAAACTAATCGTGGTGTTTTGGGGGTTTATATATAGAATAATAGTTACCCGGGTGTGAGTTACAGACTGGAATCTAATCGAGGGGTTCAGGGGGTCAGTATATAGAATAATCGATACCCGGGAGTGAGTTACAGACTGGAATCAAATCGAGGGGTACAGGAGGTTTATAGATAGAATTATAGATACCTGGGAGTGAGTTACAGACTGGAATCTAATCGAGGGGTTCAGGGGGTTTATATATAGAATTATAGATACCCGGGAGTGGGTTACAGACTGGAATCTAATCGAGGGGTTTGTGGGGTTTATACATAGAATAATAGATACCCGGGTGTGAGTTACAGACTGGAATATAATTGAGGTGCTCAGGAGCTTATATATAGAATAACAGATACCCGGGAGTGAGTTACAGATGGGAATCTCATCGAGGGGTTTGTGGGGTTTATATATAGAATAATAGATACCCGGGAGTGTGTTACAGACTTGAATCTAATAGAGGGGTTCAGGGTTTTTTTTATATAGAATAATAGATACCCGGGAGTGAGTTACAGACTGGAATCTAATTGAGGGGTTCAGAGGTTTATATATAGGGTAATAGATACCCGGGAGTGAGTTACAGACTGGAATTTAATCGAGGGGTTTGTGGGTTTTTATATTGAATAATAGATAACCGGAAGTGAGTTACAGCCTGGAATCTCATCGAGGGGTTTGTGGGGTTTATATATAGAATAACAGATACCCGGGAGTGTGTTGCAGACTTGAATCTAATCGAGGGGTTCACGGTGTTTTTATATAGAATAATAGATACCCGGGAATGAGTTACAGACTGGAATCTAATCGAGGGTTTTAGGGGGTTTATATATATAGAATAATAGATAACTGTGTTTGAGTTACAGTTTGGAATCTAATCGATTGGTTTGCGTGGTTTATATATAGAATAATAGAAACCCGGGAGTGAGTTACTGACTGGAATCTAATCGAGGGGTTCAGGGAGTTTTTATGTAGAAGAATAGATACCCGGGAGTGAGTTACAGACTGGAATCTAATCAAAGGGTTTGTGGTGTTAGTATACAGTATAATAGATACCCGGGAGTGAGTTACAGACTGGAATCTAATCGAGGGTTTTAGGGGGTTTATATATATAGAATAATAGATAACTGTGTTTGAGTTACAGTTTGGAATCTAATCGATTGGTTTGCGTGGTTTATATATAGAATAATAGAAACCCGGGAGTGAGTTACTGACTGGAATCTAATCGAGGGGTTCAGGGAGTTTTTATGTAGAAGAATAGATACCCGGGAGTGAGTTACAGACTGGAATCTAATCAAAGGGTTTGTGGTGTTAGTATACAGTATAATAGATACCCGGGAGTGAGTTACAGACTGGAATCTAATCGAGGGGTTCAGGGGGTTTTCTATATAGAATAATAGATACCCGGGAGTGGGTTACAGACTGGAATATAAGCGAGGTGCTCAGGAGCTTATATATAGAATAATAGATAATTGGGAGTGAGTTACAGACTGGAATCTAATCGAGGGGTTTGTGGTGTTTTTATATTGAATAATAGATAACTGGAAGTGAGTTACAGATTGGAATCTCATCGAGGGGTTTGTGGGGTTTATATATAGAATAATACATACCCGGGAGTGTGTTACAGACTTGAATCTAATCGAGGGGTTCACGGTGTTTTTATATAGAATAATAGATACCCGGGAGTGAGTTACAGACTGGACTCTAATCGAGGGGTTCAGGAGGTTTATATATAGAGTAATAGATAGCCGGGAGTGAGTTACAGACTGGAATGTAATCGAGGGGTTTGTGGGGTTTATATATAGAATAACAGATACCCGGGAGTGAGTTACAGACTGGAATCTAATCGAGGGGTTTGTGGGGTTTATATATAGAATAATAGATAGCCGGGAGTGAGTTACAGACTGGAATCTAATCGAGGGGTTTGTGGGGTTTATATATAGAATAATAGATAGCCGGGAGTGAGTTACAGACTGGAATGTAATCGAGGGGTTTGTGGGGTTTATATATAGAATAATAGATACCTCGGTGTGAGTTACTAACTGTAATCTAATCGAGGGGTTCAGGGGCTTTATATATGGAATAATAGATAACCGGAAGTGCTTTACAGACTGGAATCTCTTCGAGGGGTTTGTGGGGTTTATATATAGAATAATAGATATCCGGAAGTGTGTAACAGACTGGAATCTAATCGAGGGGATCAGGGGGTTTATATATAGCATAATAGATACCCGGGAGTGAGTGACAGACTGGAAACTAATCGTGGTGTTCTAGGGGTTTATATATAGAATAACAGATATCCGGGAGTGATTTACAGACGGAATCTAAACGAGGGGTTCAGAGGGTTTACATATGGAATTATAGATACCTGGGAGTGAGTTACAGACTGGAATCTAAACGAGGGGTGCAGGGGGTTTATATATAGAACAACATATACCCGGGAGTGAGTTACAGACTGGAATCTAATCGAGGGGTTCAGGGGGTTTATATATGGAATAATAGATACCCGGGAGTGAGTTACAGACTGGAATCTAATCGAGGGGTTCAGGGGGTTTATGTATAGAATAATAGATACCCGGGAGTTAGTTATTGACTGGAATCGAATCGAGGGGTTTGTGGGGTTTATATATAGAATAATAGATACCCGGGAGTGAGTTACAGACTGGAATCTAATCGAGGGGTTCAGGGGGTTTATGTATAGAATAATAGATACCCGGGAGTGGGTTACAGACTGGAATATAAGCGAGGTGCTCAAGAGCTTATATATAGAATAATAGATAAATGGGAGTGAGTTACAGACTGGAATCTAATCGAGGGGTTTGTGGGGTTTTTATATTGAATAATAGATACCCGGGAGTGAGTTACAGACTGGAATCTCATCGAGGGGTTTGTGGGGTTTATATATAGAATAACAGATACCCGGGAGTGTGTTACAGATTTGAATCTAATCGAGGGGTTCACGGTGTTTTTATATAGAATAATAGATACCCGGGAGTGAGTTACAGACTGGACTCTAAACGAGGGGTTCAGGAGGTTTATATATAGAGTAATAGATAGCCGGGAGTGAGTTACAGACTGGAATGTAATCGAGGGGTTTGTGGGGTTTATATATAGAATAATAGATACCTCGGTGTGAGTTACTAACTGTAATCTAATCGAGGGGTTCAGGGGCTTTATATATGGAATAATAGATAACCGGAAGTGCTTTACAGACTGGAATCTCTTCGAGAGGTTTGTGGGGTTTATATATAGAATAATAGATATCCGGAAGTGTGTAACAGACTTGAATCTAATCGAGGGCTTCAGGGGTTTTTTATATAGAATAATAGATACCCGAGAGTGAGTTACAGACTGGAATCTAATCGAGGGGATCAGGGGGTGTATATATAGCATAATAGATACCCGGGAGTGAATGACAGACTGGAAACTAATCGTGGTGTTTTGGGGGTTTATATATAGAATAATAGTTACCCGGGTGTGAGTTACAGACTGGAATCTAATCGAGGGGTTCAGGGGGTCAGTATATAGAATAATCGATACCCGGGAGTGAGTTACAGACTGGAATCAAATCGAGGGGTACAGGAGGTTTATAGATAGAATTATAGATACCTGGGAGTGAGTTACAGACTGGAATCTAATCGAGGGGTTCAGGGGGTTTATATATAGAATTATAGATACCCGGGAGTGGGTTACAGACTGGAATCTAATCAAAGGGTTTGTGGTGTTAGTATACAGTATAATAGATACCCGGGAGTGAGTTACAGACTGGAATCTAATCGAGGGGTTCAGGGGGTTTATATATAGAATAATAGATACCCGGGAGTGGGTTACAGACTGGAATATAAGCGAGGTGCTCAGGAGCTTATATATAGAATAATAGATAATTGGGAGTGAGTTACAGACTGGAATCTAATCGAGGGGTTTGTGGGGTTTTTATATTGAATAATAGATAACTGGAAGTGAGTTACAGATTGGAATCTCATCGAGGGGTTTGTGGGGTTTATATATAGAATAATACATACCCGGGAGTGTGTTACAGACTTGAATCTAATCGAGGGGTTCACGGTGTTTTTATATAGAATAATAGATACCCGGGAGTGAGTTACAGACTGGACTCTAATCGAGGGGTTCAGGAGGTTTATATATAGAGTAATAGATAGCCGGGAGTGAGTTACAGACTGGAATGTAATCGAGGGGTTTGTGGGGTTTATATATAGAATAATAGATACCTCGGTGTGAGTTACTAACTGTAATCTAATCGAGGGGTTCAGGGGCTTTATATATGGAATAATAGATAACCGGAAGTGCTTTACAGACTGGAATCTCTTCGAGGGGTTTGTGGGGTTTATGTATAGAATAATAGATATCCGGAAGTGTGTAACAGACTGGAATCTAATCGAGGGGATCAGGGGGTTTATATATAGCATAATAGATACCCGGGAGTGAGTGACAGACTGGAAACTAATCGTGGTGTTCTAGGGGTTTATATATAGAATAACAGATATCCGGGAGTGATTTACAGACGGAATCTAAACGAGGGGTTCAGAGGGTTTACATATGGAATTATAGATACCTGGGAGTGAGTTACAGACTGGAATCTAAACGAGCGGTGCAGGGGGTTTATAGATAGAACAACATATACCCGGGAGTGAGTTACAGACTGGAATCTAATCGAGGGGTTCAGGGGGTTTATATATGGAATAATAGATACCCGGGAGTGAGTTACAGACTGGAATATAATCGAGGTGCTCAGGAGCTTATATATAGAATAACAGATACCCGGGAGTGAGTTACAGATGAGAATCTCATCGAGGGGTTTGTGGGGTTTATATATAGAATAATAGATACCCGGGAGTGTGTTACAGACTTGAATCTAATAGAGGGGTTCAGGGTTTTTTTACATAGAATAATAGATACCCGGGAGTGAGTTACAGACTGGAATCTAATTGAGGGGTTCAGAGGTTTATATATAGGGTAATAGATACCCGGGAGTGAGTTACAGACTGGAATTTAATCGAGGTGTTTGTGGGTTTTTATATTGAATAATAGATAACCGGAAGTGAGTTACAGACTGGAATCTCATCGAGGGGTTTGTGGGGTTTATATATAGAATAACAGATACCCGGGAGTGTGTTGCAGACTTGAATCTAATCGAGGGGTTCAGGGGTTTTTTATATAGAATAATAGATACCCGGGAATGAGTTACAGACTGGAAGCTAATCGAAGGTTTTAGGGGGTTTATATATATAGAATAATAGATAACTGTGTTTGAGTTACAGTTTGGATTCTAATCGATTGGTTTGCGTGGTTTATATATAGAATAATAGAAACCCGGGAGTGAGTTACTGACTGGAATCTAATCGAGGGGTTCAGGGGGTTTTTATATAGAAGAATAGATAATCCGGTGTGAGTTACAGACTGGAATCTAATCGTCTGGTTTGTGGGGTTTATATATAGAATAATAGATACCCGGGAGTGAGTTACAGACTGGAATCTAATCGAGGTGTTTGTGGGGTTTATACATAGAATAAGAGATACCCGGGAGTGAGTTACAGACTGGAAACTAATCGAGTGGTTTGTGAGGTTTATATATAGAATAATAGATACTCGGGGGTGAGTTACAGACTGCAATCAAAAACCGTTGAAAATATCATTTTTCTTGTCATGTGCTGAAGTTCAGGTTACAGAGGCTGATTAATTGAATGTGCAGTGTGAGTTTTAACAAGCTTTATCCCAGATATCAAATTAAATTTCTCCTTGGAACTATTTGATGTTTTCTTAGACTTGACACACATGGATAGGGACTCTTTGGACCCTCACTCTTTGCAGCTTTTCACCTTTTATAATGAATTGTGTTCCATCCTTATTAAACTGAGCAGCCACACATTTGCCTACAATGAAATCCATCTATCACTATTTCACCCATTCACTTGAGGCACACATATCTCTTTGGAATTTGACGTGCAGGTTACAGATTGGATTGGAACTTTCTGCTTTCTGATTCATTAAACATGGTTCACAGAGTAAAACATTAAACCTGACATTTTGAAACAGGAGAGGGCTCCACAACTTCAATTATGTGATTCTCCCTGTCCCTACACCCTATTGTTTCAAAGGGAACTTACATTTCACAATGTAGGAATGTGTGAATGCAAACACTTTCTTCACACGTTTCCACAATACTAACAAAACAAAACTGCGGATGCTGGAAATCCAAAACAAAAACAGAATTACCTGGAAAAACTCAGCAGGTCTGGCAGCATCGGCGGAGAAGAAAAGAGTTGACGTTTTGAGTCCTCATGACCCTTCGACAGAACTTGATTTCGAGTCCAAGAAAGAGTTGAAATATAAGCTGGTTTAAGGTGTGTGTGTAGGGCGGAGAGATAGGGAGAGAGAGAGGTGCTTGTGTAGACAAACAAGCAGTGATAGAAGCAGATCATCAAAAGATGTCAGCGACAATGTTACAAAAGAACACATAGGTGTTAAAGTTAAAGTTGGTGATATTATCTAAACGAATGTGCTAATTAAGAATGGATGGTAGGGCACTCAAGGTACAGCTCTAGTGGGGGTGGGGAGAGCATAAAAGATTTTAAAATATTTAAAAATAATGGAAATAGGTGGGAAAAGAAAAATCTATATAATTTATAGGGAAAAAAAACGGGGGGAAAAAGGGGGAAACAGAAAGGGGGTGGGGATGGGGGAGGGAGCTCACGACCTAAAGTTGTTGAACTCAATATTCAGACCGGAAGGCTGTAAGGTGCCTAGTCGGAAGATCAGGTGTCCTGCGGTCTGTCCGCAAGAATGATCCAAACCTCCCTGTCGCTTGCCATTTTAACACTCCACCCTGCTCTCTTGCCCACATGTCTGTCCTTGGCTTGCTGCATTGTTCCAGTGAAGCCCAACGCAAACTGGAGGAACAACACCTCATCTTCCGACTAGGCACCTTACAGCCTTCCGGCCTGAATATTGAGTTCAACAACTTTAGGTCGTGAGCTCCCTCCCCCATCCCCACCCCCTTTCTGTTTCCCCCTTTTTCGCCCCCTTTTTTTCCCTATAAATTATATAGATTTTTCTTTTCCCACCTATTTCCATTATTTTTAAATATTTTAAAATCTTTTATGCTCTCCCCACCCCCACTAGAGCTGTACCTTGAGTGCCCTACCATCCATTCTTAATTAGCATATTCGTTTAGATAATATCACCAACTTTAACTTTAACACCTATGTGTTCTTTTGTACCATTGTCGCTGACATCTTTTGATGATCTGCTTCTATCACTGCTTGTTTGTCTACACAAGCACCTCTCTCTCTCCCTATCTCTCCGCCCTACACACGCACCTTAAACCAGCTTATATTTCAACTCTTTCTTGGACTCGAAATCAAGTTCTGTCGAAGGGTCATGAGGACTCGAAACGTCAACTCTTTTCTTCTCCGCCGATGCTGCCAGACCTGCTGAGTTTTTCCAGGTAATTCTGTTTTTGTTTTCCACAATACTAATGCTCACACAATTCAGGATGAAATTTTTAAGACCACATTCATCAACTGACAGATTTCCAGCTCCAAATGGAAGCTTCAAGATACAGAAAGTGACACAGAAATGAAACCTCCGATTTATCTGAATCTGCATCCATTATTCAACAGTGCAGGGTTAGATAGGAATTAAAGTTCTTCTTAAATTGCCCCATCAAACACTTCCAGAACAGGTACAGCACGGGGGTCGATACAGGATAACCCTCCCTCAATACTTGATATTAAAAAGCATCATTCATCTTTGAATTCGAGTTCAAATTAAAAAGTGTTCAAATTAAAAGTTCATCAGCTAGAGAAAAGGGTAAAGCTCCAAATATTTTTCAACATGCCTGGGTATAAAAAACATTATCCTGTGTCATATCCTTTTACCCATCTTTAAAATGGAGAGAAATCCCTTCTCCATCTTTACCACTGTTACCCACTCTCTTCATTTCCATTATTATCTTGAAGCGTTTGAACAAATCACCCCTCAACCTGAATCCAGTGATTCAGAGAGAAGCTTTGACTACACTGTTCATGAAACACTCCCAACCCTATTACAGTATGGGGTTCGATACATAGTCAAATTCAAAAAAAATTGGTTCATTGGTGACAGAGGGAGGACAGAGTGAAGGTTTTGGGAAAGGGATGAAGGGGGGATGTGGTGAAAATCTTTTTAAATCAGCGTGTGGTGATGACCTGGAACCCGTGGACAATGCGGTGTTTCGGGAATGAGTGTTTGATCAGTGTCTCAGTGTCTCCATAGCTGTGTCTTTGTCACGTTGAACGTACCAACATCACATTCCTGAGGAGTCAACTCTGTCACAAATGTCCCAGTGCTGTGGGGACATAATATGGCCACTGTGAACAAACCTAAGAGGCTGACTGGTGTTTGTTTAATTTATATAGATTCTGAAAGAGAGGAAGAGAGAGAGAGAGACATAGACAGAGCGTGTGAGAAGAAGAGAGAGACACAGGTCGGGAGGAATACCGAGAGACAGAGATTGAAGGAAGGATATTTATCATAGCACATGGGAAGAGGAAAATTCCATTTCTCCCCACACCCTGTTTCTGATATTCAATCAGATCTTGGCTGATCTCTGACCTAAATCCATATCTCTATATACCTTCGCCTAACAAAAATCTATCATCCTCAGATTGAAACATGAACAAGAGACTTTGAATCAATTGCTGTTTGCAGAAGATTGTTTCAAACTAAAGCTTTGACTACACTGTTCATCAAACACTCCCAACCCAAATTCAGTATGGGGTTCGATAGAGAGGGTGTGGGGAGAAATGGAATCTTCCTCTTCCCATGTGCTATGATAAATATCCTTCCTTCAAACTCTGTCTCTCGGTATTCCTCTCGACCTGTGTCTCTCTCTTCTTCTCACACGCTCTGTCTATGTCTCTCTCTCTCTCTTCCTCTCTTTCAGAATCTATATAAATTAAACAAACACCCTTTTCTCTGTACAAGAAATTTTTAATTGCAGATTTTTATTTTTTATTTGAGGCTATCAAGACTGAAATTGTACGGCATCCCAGTGTGAGATTTAAACTCCTGTTTATTTCAATCTTTAGCTCAGGAATTCACATTAAAACATGCAGAGAATTGAAACCTTCCTCATACAGTTGCCTGTTTGTTTCATTGTTTGCATATTCTCTCTTTCTCTTGCGTTTTCACTTGTCTGAAGAAATTGAATTGTTGACATTGGATAATCATCCCTTTCCCAAGAAAATGTAAACTCCTGTGAAACTGCAGCAGACACAATCTAATGCAGTGAACAAAATACTGCACCTTTGTTCATCAATCCCATTTCCTATCTGTGTAGAAACTCCATTCCACTGACAGATTCTGAGCTCAAAACTCAATCTCAAATATCACCACAGAAAAGTGACTGCTTATTTTAAACAGTGAAACAGAAGTATTTGAAGGTCTGACTCAGTCACTGAATCGCAGAAATTTTGACTCTGTGGGATGAAAATTATCAGAATAACTTTGCAACATAGAGGTAACCTGTAGTGACAGAAGGATACTGGTCTGTTCAGAAGGGATTTGATCAGATGCCACACGAAGCTTGTTACTCAGGACAAGAGCTCATACATTCCCCTAATCTCCCCCCTCAGTTCCTCTCAGGATTTGACAATTTGATCATCTGATGCTACTAAATTTCAGGGAATACAACCCGAGTTTGTGCAATCTCACTTTGTAATTTAACCCTTGGAATCCAGGTCTCATTCTGACAAAGCTGCGATGAACTCAAACTGTCTAAACTGTCCCTGGAGTGTTGGATTAACCCGGGTCACTCACATACACCCAGGTCAGGCTCTAGATTCACCTGTCTCACTCACTGAGACGCTCCTGTATCACTTTCCTTATTGTAGTCGGATGCTGTGTTTGGGAGCAGGACAGATAGACCGGATTAGGATGACTGCTTATGTGAAGGGTAAACACCAGGAATCTATCAGAGAATCAGAACAGACCAGGGAGAATCAAACAAGGAAACTCATGTTCAATTTGTGAGCCCTTATTTGTGGATTGTTTGTGTTTTTGGCGAGAATGTTGCCAACAAACACTCCCAGAGATGATGCAGTAGGGGCAAGATACAGAGTAAAGCTCCCTCTACACTGTCTCCATCAAACTCTCCCAGGACAGGTACAGCACGGGGTTAGATACAAAGTAAAGCACCCTCTATACTGTCCCCATCAAACTCTCCCAGGACAGGTACAGCACGGGGTTAGATACAGAGTAAAGCACCCTCTATACTGTCCCCATCAATCTCTCCCAGGACAGGTACAGCACGGGGTTAGATACAGAATAAAGCTCCCTCTTCCCTGTCCCCATCAAACACTCCCAAAACAGGTACAGCACGCGGTTAAATACAGAATAAAGCTCCCTCTACACTGTCCCCAACAAACACTCCCAGAGCAGCTACAGCATGCGGTTAGATACAGAGTAAAGCTCCATCTATACGTTGCCCATAAAACATTCCCAGGACAGATACAGCACGGGGTTAGATACAGAGTAAAGCTCCCTCGAAACTGTCCCCATCAAACTCTCCCAGGACAGGTTCAGCACGTGGTTAGATACAGAGTAAAGCTCCCTCTATACTGTCTGCATCAAACACTCCCAGGACAGGTACAGCACGGGGTTAGATACAGAGTAAAGCACCCTCTATACTGTCCCCATCAAACTCTCCCAGGGCATGTACAGCACGGGGTTAGATACAGAGTAAAACTCCCTCCAAACTGTCCCTATCAATCATTCCCAGGACAGGTACAGCACGGGGTCACATACCGGGTAAAGCTCCCTCTACATCATCCCCTCAAACACTCCCAGGACAGGTACAGCACGGGGTTAGATACAGAGTAAAGCTCCCTCTATACTGTCCCAAACAAACACTCCCAGGGCAGGTACAGCACAAGTCTAGATATGGAATAAAGCTCCCTCCATACTCTTCACATCAAACACTCCCAGGGCAGGTACAACAAGGGGTTAGATACAGAATAAAGCTCCCTCTACACTGTCCCCAACAAACACTCCCAGGACAGGTACAGCATGCGGTTAGATACAGAGTAAAGCTCCATCTATACGTTGCCCATCAAACATTCCCAGGACAGGTACAGCATGTGGTTAGATACAGAGTAAAGCCCCCTCTATAGTGTCCCCATCAAACACTCCCAGGACAGGTTCAGCACGTGGTTAGATACAGAGTAAAGCTCCCTCTACACTGTCCCCATCAAACACTCCCAGGGCAGGTACAGCAAAGTCTAGTTATAGGATAAAGCTCCCTCCATAGTCTCCACATCATACACTCCCTGAGTGAAATAGAGGCTGAGTAATGTGTTGAGAGTGATTCCCATCCTCTCTCACCACCTCTCTCTCATCCAAAATTAAAGAAAGCATTGGAAAGAGAGAGCATGTGTTGGGGGGGGTGGGGTGCGGTGGTGGGTGGGCTGGTGCAGAGAGAGTTTGGGGTTTGGGAGAAAATGCATGGGGTTGGCAGAGAGAGTGTGGGCCGAGATGATGAGAGAGAGAGATGGTGTGTGTGCTTGGGAGAGTGTGTGTGAGAGAGATAGAGAGTGAAAGTGAATGTGTGAGAACAAGCGTGTGAAACATTGTGTGTGAGAGGGATTGTGTGTGAGAGGGATAGTGCATGTGAGAGATTGCGTGTGAGAGGGATTGCATGTGAGAGGGATTGTGTTTGCGAGGGACTTTATGTTAAAGATTGTGTGTGAGAGGGAACGGGTGGGGAAGGAATTGTGTGTGAGATTGTGTGGGAGACTGTGTGTGAGAGATTGCAGGAGTAAGTTTGAGAGAGAGAGTGTGTGGGTTTGTGTATCAGTACGTATGTGTTTGTGAGAGTGTGTGCACCTGTGTTTGAGAGAGAGAGGGAGAGATAATGTGTGTGTATGTGTGTGTGTGTAGGCGGGAGAGAGAGAATGTGTGTGTGTGTGTGAAAGAGAGAAATATCTGTGAGTGCGAATGTGTGTGTGTGTGAGGTTATGTGTATGTTTTTATGTGTGTGTGCCTGCGTGTATGAGGAAGTATATATCTGTGCAAGTGTGTGTATGTTTGTGTGTATATGAGAGAGAGAATGTATATATGTGTCTGTGTGTGAGAGAGCGTGTTTGTGTGTGACTTGGTGTGTGTGTGTGTGTGTGTGTCTATGTGTTTGTGTGTGTGTTTGAGAAAGAATATATCTGTGTGAGAGTTTGTGTCAGAGAAAATATATGTGGTATTTGCTTTGTGTGTGAAAGAATATATGTGTGTGTGAATGTGTGCGTGAGGTTGTGTGTGTTTGCGTCTATGAGAAAGAAAAAATCTGTGAGTGTGTGTGTGAATCGGTGAGATAGAGAATCAGTGTCTGTAAGAAAGAAGATGTGTGTGTGTGTTTGAGAATGCATCTGTGTGTTTGTGACTATGTCTGTGTGAGCTTGTGTATGAGAAAGAATATGTCTTTGTGAGTATGTGTGAGAGAGAGAGTGTGTGTATGAGAAATAATATATCTGTGTGATGTGAGTATGAGAGAGATTGTGTGTGTGTGTGTGTGTGTGAGTGTGTGTGTGTGTGTGTGTGTGTGTGTGTGTGAAATAGAGAATATATGTGCGTGAGTGTGTCTGTGTGTGAGAGGTTATGTGTGTGTGTTTGCGTGTATGAGAAATTGTGTGTTTGAGAGTGTTTGTGTCCAAATTGAAATGTAGGGAGATCCTTTCCACATCTTTAAAATGGAGGGAGATCCCTTCCATATATTTAAAATGGAGAGAGATACCTTCTATATATTTAACATGGAGGGCGTCCCCTTCTAAAACTTAAAAATGGAGGGAGATCCTTTCTCAAAATTTAAAATGGAGGTAGATCCCTACTCCATCTTTACAATGGAGGGAGATCCTTTCTCCATCTTTACAATGGAGGGAGATCCTTTCTCAATCTACAAAATGGAGGTAGATCCCTTCTCCATCGTTAAAATGGAGGGAGATCCTTTCTCAATCTATAAAATGGAGGTAGAGCCCTTCTCCATCTTTTAATTGGAGGGATATCTCTGTCATAGAGTCACAGATGTCGACAGCACAGAAAAAGCCCTTTCGGCCCATCAGGTCTGTGCCGATCGAACAAGAACCTAACAATTCTAATCCTATTTTCCAGCACTAGGCCCACAGCCTTATATGCCAAGGTATCACAAGTGTACATCCAAATATCCTGAAATGTTATGAGGGTTTCTGCCTCGAACCCCTTTCAGGCAGTTAGTTCCAGATTCCCACCACCCTCTGGGTGAAAAAATCCTTCCCCACTTCCCCTCTAAACCTCCTGCCCCCTGCCTTCAATCTATGCTCCCTGGTTATTGTTCCCTCCACCAAGGGGAAAAGTTCCTTCCTGTCTACCCTATCAATGCCCCTCATAATTATATTCACCTCAGTCATGTTCTTCCTCAATCTCCTCTGCTCCCGGGAAATTAATCCAAGTCTACCCAATCTCTCCTCATATGTAAAATTCTCCAGCCCAGGCAACATCCTGGTAAATCTCCTCTGCTCTCTCTCTAGAGCATTCACATCCTTTCTATAATGTGGATTCCAGAACTGCACGCAATACTCTAGCTGTGGCCTAACCAGCGTTTTATACAGGTCCAGCATGACCTCCCTGCTCTTATATTCTATGTCTCGGCTAATAAAGGAAAGTATCTCATATGCCTCCTTAACCACCTTATTTACCTGTCCCACTACCTTAAGGGACCGGTGGACATACACACCAAGGTCCGTCTAATGCCCATTAGATCCCATGGTCCTACCATTCATCATGTATTCCTGTGCCTTGTTTGTCGAGCCCATGTGCATCGCCTCACACTTATCCGGATTAAATTCCATTTGCCACTGACCAGCCCGTCTATATCCTCCTGTAATCTAAGGCTCTCCTCCTCACTATTTACCACCCCACCAATTATCGTATCATCCATCAGCTTGCTGATCAACCCTCCTACATTGAAGTCTAAATCATTTATACACACCACACACAGCAAGGGACCCAACCCCGATCCCTGTGGAACCCACAGGACACAGGAATCCAGTCACAAAAACACCCCTTGACCATCACCCTCTGCTTCCTGCCACCCAGCCAATTCTGGATCCAATGTGTAAAATTGCCTTGGATCCCATGGGCTCTTACCTTCACTTTCAGTCTCCCTTGTGGGACCTTATCAAAAGCCTTGCTGATGTCCCACTAGGGTAAGTCTTCTCCATCTTTAAAATGGAGGGAGATCCATTCCTGTCTTTAAAATGGAGGGAAATCCATTCCCATCTTTAAAATGGAGGGAGATCCATTCTTGTCTTTAAAATGGAGGGAGATCCATTCCCATCTTTAAAATGGAGGGAGATCCATTCCCATCTTTAAAATGGAGGGAGATCCATTGCCCAACTTGTGAGGTGGAAGTGTTGGAACCGACAATGGAGGAAAGAGTGAAGCTTATTCGAGAATGAAAAGTTAACCAGCGTGTGTATCACAGAACAGTTACAACACAGAAGGAGGCCATTCAGCCCATCAAACTACTTTCCACACTCTGCAAGGAAAGATTCACTGGTCTCACTCGTCCGCCCTTTCCCCGAAACCCTGAAAACATTTTCCCTTCGGCTTCACAAACAAATTTTCCCCAAAATGGAGACTAGGGATGGTGGGGAGAGGGGGACACTGATGTAGATAGAGAGAGAGAGAGAGAGAGAGGCAAAGGAGAGAAATGGTGAGAGAGAGAAAGATTGAGATAGAGAAAGAGAGGCAAAACTCGCTGACTGAAAGAGAGAGACCAAGCAAGAGAGAGAGAGAGGGGCAGAGAGTGGTAGGATGATGGAGTGAGAGAGAGAGACAGAGAAAGGCGAGGTGAGAAAGAGAGTTACGGAGAAAGAGACAGGCAAGAGCGAGAACGAGTGTGACAGAGAGACACTGGCAGAGCGAGGAGGAGAGAGAGTGACAGAGAGACGTGGTGATAGGGAGAGAGACGGGGCGATAGAGAGAGGGTCAGAGAGTGACAGCGTGATAGAGTGAGAGACAGAGGGTGAAGGGCAGAGAGATGGGGCGAGAGAGAGATAGAGAGGGACATTGTGACAGTGAGATGGGCTGAGAGAGAAAGAGAGAGAGGGCGAGAGACACAGATAAAGACAGGAGATTGAGCGAAAGAAAAATGGATGGAGTGACAGAGAGATGCAGAGAGAGGGTAGTGAGTGTCTGAAATAGAGAAGGGATGAGAGATAGAATCAGAGAGACGAGTCGAGTGAAGGCAAAAGCGGTAGGGAGAGAGAGAGCTGACAAAATGGAGCGAGAACCATCCTCAATATTTAAAATGGAGGCAGATAACTTCTCCACCATTAAAAAGGAAGGAGATCCCTTTTCCATCTTTAAAATGGGGCGAGATCAATATCCATCTTTAAAATGGAGGCAGATCCACTCTCCATCTTTAAAATGGAGGGAGATCCCTTCTCCACCTTTAAAATGGAGGGAGATCCTTTCCCTATCTTTACCATGGAGGGAGATCCCTTCTCCATCTTTAAAATGGAGGGAGATACTTGTGCCTCTGTCACGTTAAATATACTAATGTCCCATTCGTGAGGGGTCAACTTTGTCATAAATGTCCCAGTGCTGTGGGGACATAAAATGGCCTCTGTGAACAAACCTAAAATGGCTGCCTGGTGTTTGGGGATTTTTCTTACAGAATCTGAGAGAGAGAGAGAGAGAAAGAGAAGACGCAGAATGAGGGAATGTTAAAGAGAGAGACACAGAGTGAGAGGGGATGAAGAGGCAGACGATGAAAGATTGATAGTCGTCATAGCGTTGGGACATTTCTGACTGAACTGAATTATGGGAAACTTGTGACAATCTAACTTATTATCTTAAATTGTTAATAAATCCCGAGATACTGACACAGACACGGGCTTTGCAACAGCAGAATGATCGAGAATCATAGATACCCGGGAGTGAGTAAGAGACTGGAATCTAATCAAGGGGTTTGTGGGGTTTATATATAGAATAATAGATACCCAGGAGTGAGTTACAGACTGGAATCTAATCGAGGGGTTTGTGGGGTTTATATATAGAATAATAGATACCCGGGAGTGAGTTACAGACTGGAATCTAATCGAGGGGTTCAGGGGGTTTATATATAGAATAATAGATACCCAGGAGTGAGTTACAGACTGGAATCTAATCGAGGGGTTTGTGGGGTTTATATATAGAATAATAGATACCCGGGAGTGAGTTACAGACTGGAATCTAATCGAGGGGTTCAGGGGGTTTATATATAGAATAATAGATACCCGGGAGTGAGTTACAGACTGGAATGTAATCGAGGGGTTCAGGGGGTTTATATATAGAATAAGAGATACCCGGGAGTGAGTTACTGACTGGAATCTAATTGAGGGGTTTGTGGGGTTTATATATAGAATAAGAGATACCCGGGAGTGAGTTACAGACTGGAATCTAATCGAGGGGTTCAGGGGGTTTATATATAGAATAATAGATACCCGGGAGTGAGTTACAGACTGGAATGTAATCGAGGGGTTCAGGGGGTTTATATATAGAATAAGAGATACCCGGGAGTGAGTTACTGACTGGAATCTAATTGAGGGGTTTGTGGGGTTTATATATAGAATAAGAGATACCCGGGAGTGAGTTACAGACTGGAATCTAATCGAGGGGTTTGTGGGGTTTATATATAGAATAATAGATACTCGGGAGTTAGTTACAGACTGGAATCTAATCGAGGGGTTCAGGGGGTTTATATATAGAATAATAGATAGCTGGGAATGAGTGACAGACTGGAATCTAATCGAGGGGTTCAGGGGGTTAATATATAGAATAAGAGATACCCGGGAGTGAGTTACAGACTGGAATCTAATCGAGGGGTTTGTGGGGTTTATATATAGAATAAGAGATACCCGGGAGTGAGTTACAGACTGGAATCTAATCGAGGGGTTTGTGGGGTTTATATATAGAATAATAGATACTCGGGAGTTAGTTACAGACTGGAATCTAATCGAGGGGTTCAGGGGGTTTATATATAGAATAATAGATAGCTGGGAATGAGTGACAGACTGGAATCTAATCGAGGGGTTCAGGGGGTTAATATATAGAATAAGAGAGACCCGGGAGTGAGTTACAGACTGGAATCTAATCGAGGGGTTCAGGGGGTTTATATATAGAATAAGAGATACCCGGGAGTGAGTTACAGACTGGAATCTAATTGAGGGGTTTGTGGGGTTTATATATAGAATAAGAGATACCCGGGAGTGAGTTACAGACTGGAATCTAATCAAGGGGTTTGTGGGGTTTATATATAGAATAATAGATACCCGGGAGTTAGTTACAGACTGGAATCTAATCGAGGGGTTCAGGGGGTTTATATATAGAATAATAGATAGCTGGGAATGAGTGACAGACTGGAATCTAATCGAGGGGTTCAGGGGATTAATATATAGAATAAGAGATACCCAGGATTGAGTTACAAACTGGAATCTAATCGAGGGGTTTGTTGGGTTTATATATAGAATAATAGATACCCGGGAGTGAGTTACTGACTGGAATCTAATCGAGGGGTTTGTGGGGTTTATATATAGAATAATAGATACCCAGGAGTGAGTTACAGACTGGAATCTAATCAAGGGGTTTGTGGGGTTTATATATAGAATAATAGATACCCAGGAGTGAGTTACAGACTGGAATGTAATCGAGGGGTTCAGGGGGTTTATATACAGAATAAGAGATACCCGGGAGTGAGTTACAGACTGGAATCTAATCGAGGGGTTTGTGGGGTTTATATATAGAATAAGAGATACCCGGGAGTGAGTTACAGACTGGAATCTAATCGAGGGGTTTGTGGGGTTTATATATAGAATAATAGATACCCGGGAGTTAGTTACAGACTGGAATCTAATCGAGGGGTATGTGGGATTTATATATAGAATAACAGATACCTGGGAGTCAGTTACAGACTGGAATCTGATTGAGGGGTTCAGGGTGTTTATATATAGAATAATAGATACCCGGGAGTGAGTTACAGACTGGAATCTGATCGAGGGGTTCATGGGGTTTATATATAGAATAATAGATACCCGGGAGTTAGTTACAGACTGGAATCTAATCGAGGTGTTCATGGGGTTTATATATAGAATAAGAGATACCCGGCAGTGAGTTACACACTGGAATCTAATCGAGGTGTTTGTGGGGTTTAAACATAGAATAAGAGATAACCGGGAGTGAGTTACAGACTGGAATCTAATCGAGTGGTTTGTGAGGTTTATATATAGAATAATAGATACTCGGGGGTGAGTTACAGACTGCAATCAAAAACCGTTGAAAATATCATTTTTCTTGTCATGTGCTGAAGTTCAGGTTACAGAGGCTGATTAATGGAATGTGCAGTGTGAGTTTTAACAAGCTTTATCCCAGATATCAAATTAAATTTCTCCTTGGAACTATTTGATGTTTTCTTAGACTTGACACACATGGATAGGGACTCTTTGGACCCTCATTCTTTGCAGCTTTTCACCTTTTATAATGAATTGTGTTCCATCCTTATTAAACTGAGCAGCCACACATTTGCCTACAATGAAATCCATCTATCACTATTTCACCCATTCACTTGAGGCGCACATATCTCTTTGGAATTTGACGTGCAGGTTACAGATTGGATTGGAACTTTCTGCTTTCTGATTCATTAAACATGGTTCACAGAGTAAAACATTAAACCTGACATTTTGAAACAGGAGAGGGCTCCACAACTTCAATTATGTGATTCTCCCTGTCCCTACACCCTATTGTTTCAAAGGGAACTTACATTTCACAATGTAGGAATGTGTGAATGCAAACACTTTCTTCACACGTTTCCACAATACTAATGCTCACACAATTCAGGATGAAATTTTCAAGACAACATTAATCAACTGACAGATTTCCAGCTCCAAATGGAAGCTTCAAGATACAGAAAGTGACACAGAAATGAAACCTCCGATTTATCTGAATCTGCATCTGTTATTCAACAGCGCAGGGTTAGATAGGAATTAAAGTTCTTCTTAAATTGCCCCATCAAACACTTCCAGAACAGGTACAGCACGGGGGTCGATACAGAATAACCCTCCCTCAACACTTGATATTAAAAAGCCTCATTCATCTTTGAATTTGAGTTCAAATTAAAAAGTGTTCAAATTAAAAGTTCATCAGCTAGAGAAAAGGGTAAAGCTCCAAATATTTTTCAACATGCCTGGGTATAAAAAACATTATCCTGTGTCATATCCTTTTACCCAACTTTAAAATGGAGAGAAATCCCTTCTCCATCTTTACCACTGTTACCCACTCTCTTCATTTCCATTATTATCTTGAAGCGTTTGAACAAATCATCCCTCAACCTCAATCCAGTGTTTCAGAGTGAAGCTTTGACTACACTGTTCATGAAACACTCCCAACCCAATTACAGTATGGGGTTTGATACATAGTCAAATTCAAAAAAAATTGGTTCATTGGTGAGAGTGGGAGAGACAGGGTGAGGGTTTTGGGAAAGGGATGAAGGGGGGATGTGGTGAAAATCTTTTTAAATCAGCGTGTGGTGATGACCTGGAACCCGTGGACAATGCGGTGTTTCGGGGATGAGTGTTTGATCAGTGTCTCAGTGTCTCCATAGCTGTGTCTCTGTCACGTTGAAAGTACCAACATCACATTCCTGAGGAGTCAACTCTGTCACAAATGTCCCAGTGCTGTGGAGACATAAAATTACCATTGTGAACAAACCTAAAAGGCTGACTGGTGTTTGTTTAATTTATATAGATTCTGAAAGAGAGGAAGAGAGAGAGAGAGACATAGACAGAGCGTGTGAGAAGAAGAGAGAGACACAGGTCGAGAGGAATACCGAGAGACAGAAATTGAAGGAAGGATATTTATCATAGCACATGGGAAGAGGAAGATTCCATTTCTCCCCACACCCTGTTTCTGATATTCAATGAGATCTTGGCTGATCTCTGACCTAAATCCATATCTCTATACACCTTCGCCTAACAAAAATCTATCAGCCTCAGATTGAAACATGAACAAGAGACTTTGCATCAATTGCTGTTTGCAGAAGATTGTTTCAAACTAAAGCTTTGACTACACTGTTCATCAAACACTCCCAACCCAAATTCAGTATGGGGTTCGATAGAGAGTCAAATTCCCTTTGCTCTGTACAAGAAATTTTTAATTGTAGATTTTTTTTTAATTTTTTACTTGAGGCTATCAAGACTGAAATTGTATGGCATCCCAGTGTGAGATTTAAACTCCTGTTTATTTCAATCTTTAGCTCAGGAATTCACATTAAAACATGCAGAGAATTGAAACCTTCCTCATACAGTTGCCTGTTGGTTTCATTGTTTGCATATTCTCTCTTTCTCTTGCATTTTCACTTGTCTGAAGAAATTGAATTGTTGACATTGGATAATCATCACTTTCCCAAGAAAATGTAAACTCCTGTGAAACTGCAACAGACACAATCTAATGCAGTGAACAAAATACTGCACCTTTGTTCATCAATCCCATTTCCTATCTGTGTAGAAACTCCATTCCACTGACAGATTCTGAGCTCAAAACTCAATCTCAAATATCACCACAGAAAAGTGACTGCTTATTTTAAACAGTGAAACAGAAGTATTTGAAGGTCTGACTCAGTCACTGAATCGCAGAAATTTTGACTCTGTGGGATGAAAATTATCAGAATAACTTTGCAACATAGAGGTAACCTGTAGTTACAGAAGGATACTGCTCTGTTCAGAAGGGATTTGATCAGATGCCACACGAAGCTTGTTACTCAGGACAAGAGCTCATACATTCCCCTAATCTCACCCCTCAGTTCCTCTCAGGATTTGACAATTTGATCATCTGATGCTACTAAATTTCAGGGAATACAACCCGAGTTTGTGCAATCTCACTTTGAATTTTAACCCTTGGAATCCAGGTCTCATTCTGACAAAGCTGCGATGCACTCTAACTGTCTAACCTGTCCCTGGAGTGTTGGATTAACCCGGGTCACTCACATACACCCAGGTCAGGCTCTAGATTCACCTGTCTCACTCACTGAGACGCTCCTGTATCACTTTCCTTATTGTAGTCGGATGCTGTGTTTGGGAGCAGGACAGGTAGACGGGATTAGGATGACTGCTCATGTGGAGGGTAAACACTAGGAATCTATCAGAGAATCAGAACAGACCAGGGAGAATCAAACAAGGAAACTCATGTTCAATTTGTGAGCCCTTATTTGTGGATTGTTTGTGTTTTTGGCGAGAATGTTGCCAACAAACACTCCCAGAGATGATGCAGTAGGGGCAAGATACAGAGTAAAGCTCCCTCTACACTGTCTCCATCAAACTCTCCCAGGACAGGTACAGCACGGGGTTAGATACAGAGTAAAGCACCCTCTATACTGTCCACATCAAACTCTCCCAGGACAGGTACAGCACGGGGTTAGATACAGAATAAAGCTCCCTCTACCCTGTCCCCATCAAACACTCCCAAAACAGGTACAGCACGCGGTTAAATACAGAATAAAGCTCCCTCTACACTGTCCCCAACAAACACTCCCAGAGCAGCTACAGCATGCGGTTAGATACAGAGTAAAGCTCCCTCTACACTGTCCCCAACAAACACTCCCAGAGCAGCTACAGCATGCGGTTAGATACAGAGTAAAGCTCCATCTATACGTTGCCCATGAAACATTCCCAGGACAGGTACAGCACGGGTTAGATACAGAGTAAAGCTCCCTCGAAACTGTCCCCATCAAACACTCCCAGGACAGGTTCAGCACGTGGTTAGATACAGAGTAAAGCTCCCTCTATACTGTCTGCATCAAACACTCCCAGGACAGGTACAGCACGGGGTTAGATACAGAGTAAAGCACCCTCTATACTGTCCCCATCAAACTCTCCCAGGGCATGTACAGCACGGGGTTAGATACAGAGTAAAACTCCCTCCAAACTGTCCCTATCAAACATTCCCAGGACAGGTACAGCACGGGGTTAGATACAGAATAAAGCTCCCTCTACCCTGTCCCCATCAAACACTCCCAAAACAGGTACAGCACGCGGTTAGATACAGAGTAAAGCTCCCTCTACACTGTCCCCAACAAACACTCCCAGAGCAGCTACAGCATGCGGTTAGATACAGAGTAAAGCTCCATCTATACGTTGCCCATGAAACATTCCCAGGACAGGCACAACACGGGGTTAGATACAGAGTAAAGCTCCCTCTATACTGTCCCCATCAAACTCTCCCAGGACAGGTTCAGCACGTGGTTAGATGCAGAGTAAAGCTCCCTCTATACTGTCTGCATCAAACACTCCCAGGGCAGGTACTCCACAAGTCTAGATATGGAATAAAGCTCCATCCATATTCTTCACATCAAACACTCCCAGGGCAGGTACAACAAGGGGTTAGATACAGAATAAAGCTCCCTCTACACTGTCCCCAACAAACACTCCCAGGGCAGGTACAGCATGCGGTTAGATACAGAGTAAAACTCCATCTATACGTTGCCCATCAAACATTCCCAGGACAGGTACAGCATGTGGTTAGATACAGAGTAAAGCCCCCTCTATAGTGTCCCCATCAAACACTCCCAGGACAGGTTCAGCACGTGATTAGATACAGAGTAAAGCTCCCTCTACACTGTCCCCATCAAACACTCCCAGGGCAGGTACAGCCCAGGTCTAGTTATAGGATAAAGCTCCCTCCATAGTCTCCACATCATACACTCCCTGAGTGAAATAGAGGCTGAGAAATGTGTTGAGAGTGATTCCCATCCTCTCTCACCACCTCTCTCTCATCCAAAATTAAAGAAATCATTGGAAAGAGAGAGCATGTGTTGGGGGGGGGTGGGGTGCGGTGGTGGGTGGGCTGGTGCAGAGAGAGTTTGGGGTTTGGGAGAAAATGCATGGGCTTGGCAGAGAGAGTGTGGGCCGAGATGATGAGAGAGAGAGATGGTGTGTGTGCTTGGGAGAGTGTGTGTGAGAGAGATAGAGAGTGAAAGTGAATGTGTGAGAGCAAGCGTGTGAGAGATTGTGTGTGAGAGGGATTGTGTGTGAGAGGGATTGTGCATGTGAGAGATTGTGTGTGAGAGGGATTGCATGTGAGAGGGATTGTGTTTGCGAGGGACTTTATGTTAAAGATTGTGTGTGAGAGGGAACGGGTGGGAAAGGAATTGTGTGTGAGATTGTGTGGGAGACTGTGTGTGAGAGATTGCAGGAGTAAATTTGAGAGAGAGAGTGTGTGGGTTTGTGTATCAGTACGTACGTGTTTGTGAGAGTGTGTGCGCCTGTGTTTGAGAGAGAGAGGGAGAGATAATGTGTGTGTATGTGTGTGTGTGTAGGCGGGAGAGAGAGAATGTGTGTGTGTGTGTGAAAGAGAGAAATATCTGTGAGTGCGAATGTGTGTGTGTGTGAGGTTATGTGTATGTTTTTATGTGTGTGTGCCTGCGTGTATGAGAAAGTATATATCTGTGCAAGTGTGTGTATGTTTGTGTGTATATGAGAGAGAGAGAATGTATATATGTGTCTGTGTGTGAGAGAGCGTGTTTGTGTGTGACTTGGTGTGTGTGTGTGTGTCTATGTGTTTGTGTGTGTGTTTTAGAAAGAATATATCTGTGTGAGAGTTTGTGTCAGAGAAAATATATGAGGTATTTGCTTTGTGTGTGAAAGAATATATGTGTGTGTGAATGTGTGCGTGAGGTTGTGTGTCTATGAGAAAGAAAAAATCTGTGAGTGTGTGTGTGAATCGGTGAGATAGAGAATCAGTGTCTGTAAGAAAGAAGATGTGTGTGTGTGTGTTTGAGAATGCATCTATCTGTTTGTGACTATGTCTGTGTGAGCTTGTGTATGAGAAAGAATATGTCTTTGTGAGTATGTGCGAGAGAGAGTGTGTGTGTATGAGAAATAATATATCTGTGTGATGTGAGTATGAGAGAGATTGTGTGTGTGTGTGTGTGTGTGTGTGTGTGTGTGTGTGTGTGTGTGTGTGTGTGTGTGTGTGTGTGTGTGTGTGTGTGTGTGTGTGTGTGTGTGTGTGTGTGTGGGTGTGAAATAGAGAATATATGTGCGTGAGTGTGTCTGTGTGTGAGAGGGTATGTGTGTGTGTTTGTGTGTATGAGAAAGAATATATCTGTGCAATTGTGTGTTTGAGAGTGTTTGTGTCCAAATTGAAATGTAGGGAGATCCTTTCCCCATCTTTAAAATGGAGGGAGATCCCTTCCATATATTTAAAATGGAGAGAGATACCTTCTATATATTTAACATGGAGGGCGTCCCCTTCTAAAACTTAAAAATGGAGGGAGATCCTTTCTCAAAATTTAAAATGGAGGTAGATCCCTACTCCATCTTTACAACGGAGGGAGATCCCTTCTCCATCTTTACAATGGAGGGAGATCATTTCTCAATTTATAAAATGGAGGTAGATCCCTTCTCCATCGTTAAAATGGAGGGAGATCCTTTCTCAATCTATAAAATGGAGGGAGATCCCTTCTCCATCTTTTAATTGGAGGGAGATCTCTGTCATAGAGTCACAGATGTCGACAGCACAGAAAAAGGCCTTTCGGCCCATCAGGTCTGTGCCGATCGAACAAGAACCTAACAATTCTCATCCTATTTTCCAGCACTAGGCCCACAGCCTTATGTGCCAAGGTATCACAAGTGCACATCTAAATATTCTGAAATGTTATGAGGGTTTCTGCCTCTAACCCCATTTCAGGCAGTGAGTTCCAGATTCCCACCACCCTCTGGGTGAAAAAATGCTTCCCCACTTCCCCTCTAAACCTCCTGCCCCCTGCCTTCAATCTATGCTCCGTAGTTATTGTTCCCTCCACAAAGGGGAAAAGTTCCTTCCTGTCTACCCTATCAATGCCCCTCATAATTATATTCACCTCAGTCATGTCCTTCCTCAATCTCCTCTGCTCCTGGGAAATTAATCCATTTCTACCCAATCTCTCCTCATATGTAAAATTCTCCAGCCCAGGCAACATCCTGGGAAATCTCCTCTGTTCTCTCTCTAGAGCATTCACATCCTTCCTATAATGTGGATTCCAGAACTGCACACAATACTCTAGCTGTGGCCTAACCAGCATTTTATACAGTTCTAGCATGACCTTCCTGCTCTTATATTCTATGTCTCGGCTAATAAAGGAAAGTATCTCATATGCCTCCTTAACCACCATATTTACCTGTCCCGCTACATTAAAGGACCGGTGGACATACACACCAAGGTCCCTCTAATGCCCATTAGATCCCAGGGTCCCACCATTCATCATGTATTCCTGTGCCTTGTTTGTCCTGCCCAGGTGCATCACCTCACACTTATCTAGATTAAAGTCCATTTGCCACTGACCGGCTCTTCTATATCCTCCTGTAATCTAAGGCTCTCCTCCTCACTATTTACCACCCCACCAATTATTGTATCATCCACAAACTTGCTGCTCAATCCTCCTACATTGAAGTCTAAATCATTTATACGCACCACACACAGCAAGGGACCCAACAGCGATCCCTGTGGAACCCACTGGACACAGGAATCCAGTCACAAAAACACCCCTTGACCATCACCCTCTGCTTCCTGCCACTCAGCCAATTCTGGATCCAATGTGTAAAATTGCCTTGGATCCCATGGGCTCTTACCTTCACTTTCAGTCTCCCTTGTGGGACCTTATCAAAAGCCTTGCTGAAGTCCCAAAAGGGGAAGTCTTCTCCATCTTTAAAATGGAGGGAGATCCATTCCCATCTTTAAAATGGAGGGAGATCCATTTCCCATCTTTAAAATGGAGGGGATCACTTCTCCATCTTTAAAATGGAGGGAGATCCATTGCCCAACTTGTGAGGTGGAAGTGCTGGAACCTACAATGGAGGAAAGAGTGAAGCTTATTCGAGAATGAAAAGTTAACCAGCGTGTGTATCACAGAACGGTTACAACACAGAAGGAGGCCATTCAGCCCATCAAACTACTTTCCACACTCTGCAAGGAAAGTTTCACTGGCCTCACTCGTCCGCCCTTTCCCCGAAACCCTGAAAATATTTTCCCTTCAGCTTCACACCCAAATTTTCCCCAAAATGGAGACTAGGGATGGTGGGGAGAGGGGGACACTGATGTAGATAGAGAGAGAGAGAGAGAGAGAGGCAAAGGAGAGAAATGGTGAGAGAGAGAAAGATTGAGATAGAGAAAGAGAGGCAAAACTCGCTGACAGAGAGAGAGAGACCAAGCAAGAAAGAGAGAGAGGGGCAGAGAGTGGTAGGATGATGGAGTGAGAGAGAGAGACAGAGAAAGGCGAGGTGAGAAAGAGAGTTACGGAGAAAGAGACAGGCAAGAGCGAGAACGAGTGTGACAGAGAGACACTGGCAGAGCGAGGAGGAGAGAGAGTGACAGAGAGACGTGGTGATAGGGAGAGAGACGGGGCGATAGAGAGAGGGTCAGAGATTGACAGCGTGATAGAGTGAGAGACAGAGGGTGAAGGGCAGAGAGATGGGGCGAGAGAGAGATAGAGAGGGACATTGTGACAGTGAGATGGGCTGAGAGAGAAAGAGAGAGAGGGCGAGAGACACAGATAAAGACAGGAGATTGAGCGAAAGAAAAATGGATGGAATGACAGAGAGACGCAGAGAGAGGGTAGTGAGTGTCTGAAATAGAGAAGGGATGAGAGAGAGAATCAGAGAGACGAGTCGAGTGAAGGCAAAAGCGTTAGGGAGAGAGAGAGCTGACAAAATGGAGCGAGAACCATCCTCAATATTTAAAATGGAGGCAGATAACTTCTCCACCATTAAAAAGGAAGGAGATCCCTTTTCCATCTTTAAAATGGGGCGAGATCAATATCCATTTTTAAAATGGAGGCAGATCCACTCTCCATCTTTAAAATGGAGGGAGATCCCTTCTCCACCTTTAAAATGGAGGGAGATCCTTTCTCTATCTTTAAAATGGAGGGAGATCCCTTCTCCACCTTTAAAATGGAGGGAGATCCTTTCCCTATCTTTACCATGGAGGGAGATCCCTTCTCCATCTTTAAAATGGAAGCAGATCCACTCTCCATCTTTAAAATGCAGGGAGATCCCTTCTCCACCTTTAAAATGGAGGGAGATCGCTTCTCCATCTTTAAAATGGAGGGAGATCCCTTCTCCACCTTTAAAATGGAGGGAGATCGCTTCTCCATCTTTAAAATGGAGGGAGATCCCTTCTCCACCTTTAAAATGGAGGGAGATCCTTTCCCTATCTTTATCATGGAGGGAGATCCCTTCTCCATCTTTAAAATGGAGGGAGATCTCTTCTGCATATTTAAAATGAAGGGAGATCCCTTCTCCATCTTTAAAATGGAGGGAGTTACCTGTCCCTCTGTCACGTTAAATATACTAATGTCCCATTTGTGAGGGGTCAACTCTGTCATAAATGTCCCAGTGCTGTGGGGACATAAAATGGCCTCTGTGAACAAACCCAAAATGGCTGCCTGGTGTTTGGGGATTTTTCTTACAGAATCTGAGAGAGAGAGAGAGAGAAAGAGAAGACGCAGAATGAGGGAATGTTAAAGAGAGAGACACAGAGTGGAGGGGATGAAGAGGCAGACGATGAGAGTTTGGTATTGGTCATTGTTTTGGGACGTTTCCGACTGAGCTGAAGTATGGGAAACTTGTGACATTCTAACCTATTATCTTAAAGTGTTAATAAATCCCGAGACACAGACACAGACACGGGCTTTGCAGCAGCAGAAAGAATGTGAATCGTTCCATCCCGGAGGATTTTATTTCCAGATTCAGTTTTAGAAAATTCACAATCCAAATTCACAACAGCAAAGTGTGTGACTGAACGCTCAGATCCATCAATATTCCAGGGAATACACAGGGAATTTATATCTCCATACCTGTGTCTCTGTCACGTTTAAAATACTCATGTTACATGAGAGAGGCGTCAACTCTGTCATAAATGTCCCAGTGCTGTGGGGACATAAAATGGCCACTGTGAACAAACCTAAACTGGCTGCCTGGTGTTTGTAGACTAGATTCTCAGAGGAAGAGAGGCAGGGAGAGAAGTCACAGATCGAGTGAATGAGAAATAGAGACTCTCAGACCAAGTGGGTGACTGAGAACCAGAGAGTGAATAAAGGATATTGGTGACAGCACATGGAAAGAGAAAGAGGCCATTTCACCCTCAAACCCTGTTCTGACATTCAATGAGATCCTGGCTGATCTGTGATCGAACCCCTTTGTCTCCTATCTCTGCACCGTGTTAGGTAACAGAAATCCATCAGCCTCAGGTTTAAACATGGACTAGTAGCTCAGCATCAATTTCCGTTCATGTGAGAGAGATCCAAACTAATACCACCCTTGGTGTTTTAAAGTGTTTCTTAGCTTCTCTCCTGAAATTCTAACATTCTAAACGTTATCGAAAAACCATGTCCCCAAGGCCCAGATTCCCCAAACCAGCGGAAATAGTTTCTCTTTATCAACCCTCCACTTGCATTATTATCCTGAAAAATTTCATCAAATCACCCCCTCACCTAAATTCCAGTTTAAAGCTTGATCCACACTTTTCAACAAACACACCCAAACCAAATACAGTATGGGGTTCGATAGAGAGTAAAATTCCCTCTGCTCTGTCCCTTCAAATATAATAAGAGATACCCGGGAGTTAGTTACAGACTGGAATCTAATCGAGGGGTTTGTGGGGTTTATATATAGAATAATAGATACCCGGGAGTTAGTTACAGACTGGAATCTAATCGAGGGGTTCATGGGGTTTATATATAGAATAATAGATACCCGGGAGTTAGTTACAGACTGGAATCTAATCGAGGTGTTCATGGGGTTTATATATAGAATAATAGATACCCGGGTGTTAGTTACAGACTGGAATCTAATCGAGGGGTTCATGGGTTTATATATAGAATAATAGATACCCGGGAGTTAGTTACAGACTGGAATCTAATCGAGGTGTTCATGGGGTTTATATATAGAATAATAGATACCCGGGAGTTAGTTACAGACTGGAATCTAATTGAGGGGTTCATGGGGTTTATATATAGAATAATAGATACCCGGGAGTTAGTTACAGACTGGAATCTAATCGAGGTGTTCATGGGGTTTATATATAGAATAATAGATACCCGGGAGTTAATTACAGACTGGAATCTAATCGAGGGGTTCATGGGGTTTATATATAGAATAATAGATACCCGGGAGTTAGTTACAAACTGGAATCTAATCGAGGTGTTCATGGGGTTTATATATAGAATAATAGATACCCGGGAGTTAATTACAGACTGGAATCTAATCGAGGGGTTCATGGGGTTTATATATAGAATAATAGATACCCGGGAGTTAGTTACAGACTGGAATCTAATCGAGGTGTTCATGGGGTTTATATATAGAATAATAGATACCCGGGAGTTAGTTACAGACTGGAATCTAATCGAGGGGTTCATGGGGTTTATATATAGAATAATAGATACCCGGGAGTTAGTTACAGACTGGAATCTAATCGAGGTGTTCATGGGGTTTATATATAGAATAATAGATACCCGGGAGTTAATTACAGACTGGAATCTAATCGAGGGGTTCAGGGGGTTTATATATAGAATAATAGATACCCGGGAGTTAGTTACAGACTGGAATCTAATCGAGGGGTTCATGGGGTTTATATATAGAATAATAGATACCCGGGAGTTAGTTACAGACTGGAATCTAATCGAGGTGTTCATGGGGTTTATATATAGAATAATAGATACCCGGGAGTTAGTTACAGACTGGAATCTAATCGAGGGGTTCATGGGGTTTATATATAGAATAATAGATACCCGGGAGTTAGTTACAGACTGGAATCTAATCGAGGGGTTCATGGGGTTTATATAAAGAATAATAGATACCCGGGAGTTAGTTACAGACTGGAATCTAATCGAGATGTTCATGGGGTTTATATATAGAATAATAGATACCCGGGAGTTAGTTACAGACTGGAATCTAATCGAGGGGTTCATGGGGTTTATATATAGAATAACAGATACCCGGGAGTTAGTTACAGACTGGAATCTAATCGAGGTGTTCATGGGGTTTATATATAGAATAATAGATACCCGGGAGTTAGTTACAGACTGGAATCTAATCGAGGGGTTCAGGGGGTTTATATATAGATTAATAGATACCCAGTAGTGAGTTACAGACTGGAATCTAATCGAGGGGTTCAGGGGGTTTATATATAGAATAATAGATACCCGGGAGTGAGTTACAGACTGGAATCCAATCGAGGGGTTCAGGGGGTTTATATATAGAATAATAGATACCCGGGAGTGAGTTACAAACTGGAATCGAATCGAGTGGTTTGTGGGGTTTATACATAGAATAATAGATACCCAGGAGTGAGTTACAGACTGGAATCTAATCGAGGGGTTCAGGTAGTTTATATATAGAATAATAGATACCTGGGAGTGAGTTACAGACTGGAATCTAATCGAGGGGTTCAGGTAGTTTATATATAGAATAATAGATACCTGGGAGTGAGTTACAGATTGGAATCATGAAACGTTGAAAATATCATTTTTCTTGTCATGTGCTGAAGTGCAGGTTACAGAGACTGATTCATGGAATGTGTAGTGTCAGTTTTTAACCAGCTTTATCACAAATATCAAATTGAATTTCTCCTTGGAACGATTTGATGTTTTCTTAGTCTTGACACACATGGATAGGGATCTCTGGACACACACTGTTTGCAGCTTTTCACCATTTATAATGAAATGTGTTCCATCCTTATTAAACTGAGCAGCCACACATTTGCCTACAATGAAATCTGTCTTTCACTATTTCACCCATTCACTTGAGGTGTTCATATCTCTTTGGAATTTGAAGTGCAGGTTACAGATTGGATTGATCTTTCTGCTTTCTGAAACACTAACCAAGGTTCAGTGAGTAAAACATTAAAACTGACATTCTGAAACAGGAGAGGGCCCCACAACTTCAATTCTGTGATTCTCTGGCATCTCATGATCTGTATCTTACAATATGTCTGCCCCTTCGTGTCTCTGAAGACTTGGAATGTGATTCAGACATTGGGGAAGCATTTCATTGTCTCAGGACATTTCCTCTGAAGTCATTGTCTTGGGACATTTAAAGTAAATGACTCCTTCAAAGGACATCATTAAAATTCACTGTTTAGTCATCCAAAACCTGTTGTCCATTCAGACTCCCTGGCCCTGCACCCTATTGTTTCAAAGGGAATTTACATTTCACAATGTAGGAATGTGTGAATGCAAACACTTTCTTCACACGTTTCCACAATACTAATGCTCACACAATTCAGGATGAAATATTCAAGACCACATTCATCAACTGACAGATTTCCAGCTCCAAATGGAAGCTTCAAGATACAGAAAGTGACACAGAAATGAAACCTCAGATTTATCTGAATCTGCATCCGTTATTCAACAGCGCAGGGTTAGATAGGTATTAAAGTTGTTATTAAATTGTCCCCATCAAACACTCCCAGAACAGGTACAGCACGGGGTTCGATACAGGATAACTCTCCCTCAATACTTGAGTTATGAGAATACAAAGCCTCGTTCACCTTTGAATTCGAGTTCAAATTAAAAAGTGTTCAAATTAAAAGTTCATCAGCTGGAGAAAAGGGTAAAGCTCCAAATATTTTTCAACATGCCTGGGTATAAAAAACATTATCCTGTGACATATCCTTTTCCCCATCTTTCAAATGGAGAGAAATCCCTTCTCCATCTTTACCACTGTTATCCACTCTCTTCATTTCCATTATTATCTTGAAGCGTTTGAACAAATCACCCCTCAACCTCAATCCAGTGTTTCAGAGTGAAGCTTTGACTACACTGTTCATCAAACACTCCCAACCCAATTACAGTATGGGGTTCGATACAGAGTCAAATTCAAAAAATTGGCTCATGGGTGAGAGGGGGAGAGACAGAGTGAAGGTTTTGGGTAAGGGATGAAGGGGGGATGTGTTGAAAATCTTTTTAAATCAGCAAGTGGTGATGACCTGGAACCCGTGGACAATGCGGTGTTTTGTGGATGAGTGTTTGATCAGTGTCTCAGTGTCTCCATAGCTGTGTCTCTGTCACGTTCCTGAGAGTTAACTCTGTCAGATATGTCTCAGTGTTGTGGAGACATAATATGGCCACTGTGAACAAACTCCTAAAAGGCTGACCGGTGTTCGTGTAACTTATCTAGATTCTGGGAGAGAGGCAGAGAGAGAGAGGGAGACAGACCGAACAAGTGAAAAGAGAGAGACACAGGTCGCGAGGAATACAGAGAGACAGAGATTGAAGGAAGGATATTTATCATAGCACATGGGAAGAGGAAGATTCCATTTCTCCCCACACCCTGTTTCCAACATTCAATGAGATCCTGGCTGATCTCTGATCTAACTCCATATCTCTTTACCCCTTTGTCTAACAAAAATCTATCAGCCTCAGATTGAAACATTAACAAGAGACTTTGCGTCAATTGCTGTTTGCAGATGTTTGTTACAAACTAAAGTTTTGACTACACTGTTCATCAAACATTCCCAACCCAAATACAGTATGGGGTTCGATAGAGAGTCAAATTCCCTTTGCTCTGTACAAGAAATTTTTAATTGTAGATTTTTATTCTTTATTTGAGAGTATCAGGACTGAAATTGTACGGCATCCCAGTGTGAGATTTAAACTCCTGTTTATTTCAATCTTTAGCTCAGGAATTCACATTAAAACATGCAGAGAATTGAAACCTTCCTCATACAGTTGCCTGTTTGTTTCAGTGTTTGTATATTCTCTCTTTCTCTTGCGTTTACACTTGTCTGAAGAAATTGAATTGTTGACATTGGATAACCGTCCCTTTCCCATGAAAATGTAAACTCCTGTGAAACTGCAACAGACACAATCTAATGCAGTGAACCAAATACTGCACCTTTATTCATCAATCCCATTTCCTATCTGTGTAGAAACTCCATTCCACTGACAGATTCTGAGCTCCAAACTCAATCTCAAAAACCACCACAGAAAAGTGACTGCTTATTTTAAACTGAACTATTTGAAGTTCTGACTCAATCACAGAGTAGCTGAAATTTTGAATCTGTGGGATGAAAATTATCAGAATAACTTTGCAACATACAGGTAACCTGTAGTGACAGAAGGATACTGGTCTGTTCAAAAGGGATTCGATAAGATGCCACACGAAGCTTGTTACTCAGGACAAGAGCTCATACATTCCCCTAATCTCCCCCCTCAGTTCCTCTCAGGATTTGACAATTTGATCAAGTCACCCCTAATGCTACTAAATTTCAGGGAATACAACCCGAGTTTGTGCAATCACAGTTTGCAATTTAACCCTTGAAATCGAGGTCTCATTCTGGCAAAGCTGTGATGCACTCAAACTGTCTAAACTGTCCCTGGAGTGTCGGATTAACCCGGGTCACTCACATACACTCAGGTCAGGCTCAAGACTCACCTGTCTCACTCACTGAGACGCTCCTGTATCACTTTCCTTATTGTAGTCGGATGCTGTGTTTGGGAGCAGGACAGGTAGACGGGATTAGGATGACTGCTCATGTGGAGGGTAAACACCAGGAATCTATCAGAGAATCAGAACAGACCAGGGAGAATCAAGCAAGGAAACTCATGTTCAATTTGTGAGCCCTTATTTGTGGATTGTTTTTGTTTTTGGTGAGAATGTTGCCAACAAACACTCCCAGAGATGACGCAGTAGGGGCAAGATACAGAGTAAAGCTCCCTCTATACTGTCCCCATCAAACACTCCCAGGACAGGTACAGCACGGGGTTAGATGCAGAGTAAATCTCGCTCTATACTGTCCACATCAAACTCTGCCAGGACAGGTACAGCACGGGGTTAGATACAGAGTAAAGCTCCCTCTTCACTGTCCCCATGAAACACTCCCAGGACAGGTACAGCACAGGGTTAGATACAGAGTAAAGCTCCCTCTTCACTGTCCCCATGAAACACTCCCAGGGCAGGTACAGCACGGGGTTAGATACATAGTAAAACTGCCTTTACACTGTCCCCAACAAACACTCCCAGGACAGGTACAGCACATGTCAGAATATAGCTCCCTCCATACTCTCCACATCAAACACTCCCTGAGTGAAATAGAGGCTGAGAAACAGTTTCGGAAGGGATATCCATCCTCTTCGCCAGCTCTCACTCATCCAAAATTGGAGAGAGCATGGGAAAGAGAGAGCATGGGGGGATAGTGGGTGGGATGGTGCAGAGAGAGTTTGGGGTTTGAGAGAGAATGTTTGCGGTTGGCAGAGAGGGTGTAGGCCGAGATGATGAGGGGAGAGAGAGTGCGTGTGAGAGACAGAGATTGTATGTGTGAGAGAGAGAGATGGTATGTGTGCTTGGGAGATTGTGTGTGAGAAAGATAAAGTGTGAGAGTAAGTGTGTGAGAGCAAGCGTGTGAGAGATTGTGTGTGGAAGATTGTGTATGAGAGTGATTGTGTGTGAGAGATTGTGTGTGAGAGGGATTGTATATGAGAGGGATTGTGTGTAAGAGGGATTGTGTGTGAGAGGGATTGTATGTGAGAGGGATTGTGTGTGAGAGGGACTGTATGTTAAAGATCGTGTGTGAGACGGAATGGATAAGAGACGGATTGTGTGTGAGAGGGATTGCATGTGAGAGGGATTGTGTATGAGAGTGATTGTGTGTGAGAAATTGTGTGTGAGAGGGATTGTGTGTGAGAGGGAACGGGTGTGAGAGAAATTGTGTGTGAGATTATGTGGGAGACTGTGTGTGAGAGATTGCAGGAGTAAATTTGAGAGAGTGGGTTTGTGTATCAGTACATATTTGTTTGTGAGAATGTATGTGCCTGTGTTTGAGAGAGAGAGGGAGAGATAATGTGTGCGTATGTGTGTGTGTGTAGGGGGGGAGAGAGAGAATGTGTGTGTGTGTGTGAAAGAGAGAAATATCTGTGAGTGCGAATGTGTGTGTGTGTGAGGTTATGTTTATGTTTTTATGTGTGTGTGCCTGAGTGTATGAGAAAGTATATATCTGTGCAAGTGTGTGTGTGTTTGTGTGTATATGAGAGAGAGAGAACGTGTATATGTGTCTGTGTGTGTGAGAGAGCGTGTTTGTGTGTGAGTTGGTCTGTGTGTGTGTGTTTGTGTGTGTTTGTGTGTTCGTATGAGAAAGAATATATCTGTGTGGGTGTTTGTGTGAGAGAAAATGTATGTGGTATGTGCGTTGTGTGTGAGTAAGAATAGATGTGTGTGTGAATGTGTGTGTGTTAGGTTGTGTGTGTTTGTGTGTTTGAGAAAGAACATATCTGTGAGTGTGTGTGTGAATCGGTGAAATAGAGAATCAGTGTGTGTATGAGAGAGGATGTGTGTGCGGTTGCGAATGCATCTGTGTGATTGTGACTATGTCTGTGTGAGCATGTGTATGAGAAAGAATATGTCTTTGTGAGTGTGTGTGAGAGAGAGTGTGCATGAGAAATAATATATCTGTACTGCGTGAGTTTGAGAGAGATTGTGTGTGTGTGTGTGTTTGTGTGAAATGGAGGATAGATGTGCGTGAGCATGTCTGTGTATGAGAGGGTATGTGTGTGTGTCTGTGTGTATGAGAAAGAATATATCTGTGCAATTGTGTGTTTGTGTGTTTGAGAGTTTTGTGTCCTAATTAAAATGTTGGGAGATCCCTTCCATATCTTTAAAATGGAGAGAGATCCCTTCTATATATTTAAAATGGAGGGCGTCCCCTTCCAAAACTTAATAATGGAGGTAGATCCCTTTTCCATCCTTAAAGTGTTGGTAGATCCCTTCTCTGTCTTTAAAATGGAGGGATATCTCTGTCATAGAATCACAGTGATCGACAGGACAGTAAAAGGCCTTTCAGCCCATCAACTCTGTGCTGATTGAACAAGAACCTAACAATTCTCATCCTATTTTCCAGCACTAGGCCCACAGCCTTATATGCCAAGGTATCGCAAGTGCACATCCAAATATTCTGAAATGTTATGAGGGTTTCTGCCTCGAACCCCCTTTCAGGCAGTGAGTTCCAGATTCCCACCACCCTCTGGGTGAAAAAATCTTGCCCCACTTCCCCTCTAAACCTCCTGCCCCCTGCCTTCAATCTATGCTCCCTGGTTATTGTTCCATCCACCAAGGGGAAAAGTTCCTTCCTGTCTACCCTATCTATGCCCCTCATAATTATATTCACCTCAATCATGTCCTTCCTCAATCTCCTCTGCTCCCGGGAAAATAATCCAAGTCTACCCAATCTCTCCTCATATGTAAAATTCTCCAGCCCAGGCAACATCCTGGTAAATCTCCTCTGCTCTCTCTCTAGAGCAATCACATCCTTTCTATAATGTGGATTCCAGAACTGCACACAATACTCTAGCTGTGGCCTAACCAGCGGTTTACACAGTTCCAGCATGACCTCTCTGCTCTTATATTCTATGTCTTAGCTAATAAAGGAAAGTATCTCATATGCCTTCTTAACCACCTTATTTACCTGTCCCACTACCTTAAGGGACCAGTGGACATACACACCAAGGTCCCTCTAATGCCCATTAGATCCCAGGGTCCTACCATTCATCATGTATTCCTGTGCCTTGTTTGTCCAGCCCAAGTGCATCACCTCACATTTATCTGGATTAAATTCCATTTGCCACTGACCAGCCCGTCTATATTCTCCTGTAATCTAAGGCTCTCCTCCTCACTATTTACCACACCACCAATTATCGTATCATCCACAAACTTGCTGATCAATCCTCCTACATTGAAGTCTAAATCGTTTATACACACCACACACAGCAAGGGACCCAACCCCGATCCCTGTGGAACCCACAGGACACAGGAATCCAGTCACAAAAACACCTCTTGACCATCACTCTCTGCTTCCTGCCACTCAGCCAATTCTGGATCCAATGTGTAAAATTGCCGTGGATCCCATGGGCTCTTACCTTCACTTTCAGTCTCCCTTGTGGGACCTTATCAAAAGCCTTGCTGATGTCCCACTAGGGTAAGTCTTCTCCATCTTTAAAATGGAGGGAGATCCATTCCTGTCTTTAAAGTAGAGGTAGATCCCTTCACCATCTTTAAAATGGAAGGAGGTCCTTTCTCAATATTTAAAATGGAAGAAGATCCTTTCTCGATCTCTAAAATGGAGGAAGAAACCTTCCCTATCTTTACAATGGAGGCAGATCCCTTCTCCATCTTTAAAATGGAGGGTGATCCCTTCACCTTCTTTAAAATGAACGGATATCCCATCTCCTTCTTTAAAATGGGGGGAGATCCCTTAGCCTTCTTTAAAATGGAGTGAGATTCCTTCTTCATTTTTAAAATGCAGGGAGATCCCTTCTACATGGTTGGTGTGAGAGGGAGAGAGGGTGGGGATGAGAGGGTGAGAGGGTTTGGGTGAGAGGGAGAGAGGGTTGGGGTGACAGGGAGAGAGGGAGGGGTGTTAGGGAGAGAGTGTTGGGGTGTTAAGGAGAGAGGGTTGGGGTTAAAGGGGGAGAGGGTTGGGGTGAGAGGGAGAGAGGGGTGGGGTGAGAGGGAGAGAGGGTTGGGGTGTTAGGGAGAGAGGGTTGGGGTGAGAGGGAGAGACTGTTGGGGTGTAAGGGAGAGAGGGTTGGGGTGAGAGGGAGTGAGGGTTGGGTTAAGAGGGAGAGGGGGTTGGGGTGACAGGGAGAGAGGGTTGGGGTGAGAGGGAGAGAGTGTTGGGTTGTTAGGGAGAGAGGGTTGGGGTGAGAGGGAGAGAGGGATGGGGTGTTAGGGAGAAAGAACTGGGGTGAGAGGGAGAGAGGGTTGGGGTGTTAGGGAGAGTGTGTTGGGTTGTTAGGGAGAGAGGGTTGGGGTGAGAGGGAGAGAGGGTTGGTGTGTTAGGGAGAGAGTGTTGGGGTAAGAGGGAGAGAGGGTTGGGGTGAGAGGGAGAGAGGGATGGGGTGAGAGGGAGAGAGGGTTGGGGTGAGAGGGAGAGAGGGTTGGTGTGTGAGGGAGAGTAGGTTTGGGTAAGAGGGAGAGAGGGTTAGGGTGTTAGGGAGAGAGTGTTGGGGTGTTAGGGAGAGAGGGTTGGGGTGAGAGGGAGAGAGTGTGTGGGGGTGAGAGGGAGAGAGTGTTGGGGTAAGAGGGAGAGAGGTTTGGGGTGAGAGGGAGAGAGGGTTGTGGTGTTAGGAAGAGAGGGTTGTGGTGTTAGGGAGAGAGGGTTGGGGTGAGAGGGAGAGAGGGTTGGGGTGTTAGGGAGAGAGGGTTGGGGTGAGAGGGAGAGAGGGTTGGGGTGAGAGGGAGAGAGGGTTGGGGTGTTAGGGAGAGAGGGTTGGGGTGTTAGGGATAGAGGGTTGGGGTGAGAGGGAGAGAGGGTTGGGGTGAGAGGGAGAGAGGGTTGGGGTGTTAGGGAGAGAGGGTTGTGGTAAGATGGGGAGAGGGTTGTGGTGAGCGGGAAATAGGGTTCGGTAGAGAGGGAGAGAGGTTTGGGGTGAGAGGGAGAGAGGGTTGGTGTGTTAGGGAGAGTAGGTTTGGGTGAGAGGGAGAGAGGGTTGGGGTGTTAGGGAGGGAGGGTTGGGGTGTTATGGAGAGAGTATTGGTGTGTCAGGGAGACAGGGTTGCGGTAAGAGGGAGAGAGAGTTGGGGTGAGAGGGAGAGAGTGTTAGGGTGAGAGGGCAAGAAGGTGGGGGTAAGAGGGAGAGTGGTTGGGGTGAGAGCGAGAGTGGGTTGGTGTGTTAGGGAGAGAGGGTTGGGATTTTACGGAGAGAGGGTTGGGGTAATAAGGAGAGAGGGTTGGGGTGTTAGGGAGAGAGGGTTGGGATGTTAGGGAGAGAGGGTTGGGGAGTTAGGGAGAGAAGGTTTGTGTGACAGGGAGACAGGGTTGGGGTGTTAGGGAGAGAGGTTTGGGGTGTTAAGGAGAGAGGTTTGGGGTGTTAGGGAGAGAGGTTTGGGGTGTTAGGGAGAGAGTGTTGGGGTGTTAGGGAGAGAGGGTTGGGGTGAGAGGGAGAGAGGGTTGGGGTGAGAGGGAGAGAGGGTTGGGGTGAGAGGGTGAGAGTGTTGGGGTGTTAGGGAGAGAGAGTTGTGGTGAGAGAGAGAGAGTGTTGGGGTGTTAGGGAGAGAGGGTTGGGGTGAGAGGGAGAGAGGGTTGGGGTGTTAGGGAGAGAGGGTTGGGGTGTTAGGGAGAGAGGGTTGGGGTGAGAGGGAGAGAGGTTTGAGGTGAAAGGGAGAGAGGGTTCGGGTGATAGGGAGAGCAGGTTGGGGTGAGAGGGAGAGAGGTTTGGGGTGTTAGGCAGAGAGGGTTGGGGTGTTAGGGAAAGAATGTTGGGGTGAGAGGGTGAGATTCTGAGGTGTTAGGGAGTGAGGGTTGGGCTAAGAGGGAGAGAGGGTTGGGCTGTTAGGGAGAGAGGTTTGGGGTAAGACTGAGAGAGGGCTGGGTGAGAGGGAGAGAGGGTTCGGGTGAGAGGGAGAGATGGTTGGGGTGAGAGGGTGAGAGGGTTGGGCCGTTAGGGAGAGTTGGTTTGGGTGACAGGGAGACAGTTTTGGGGTATTAGGGAGAGAGGGTTGGGGTGTTAGGGGGAGAGGGTTGGGGTTTTAGGGAGAGAGGGTTGGGGTGAGAGGTAGAGAGGGTTAGGGTGTTAGGGAGAGAGGATTGGGGTGAGACGGAGAGATGGTTTGGGTAAGAGGGAGAGAGGGTTGTGGTAAGAGGGAGAGAGGGTTGGGGTGAGAGGGAGAGAGGTTCGGGTGAGAGGGAGAGAGGGTTGGGGTGAGAAAGAGAGAGGCTTGGGGCGTTAGGGAGAGTATGTTTTGGTGAGAGGGAGAGAGGGTTGGGATGTTAGGGA